>OY735259.1:1822796-2411474 GCA_963457715.1 Argyresthia albistria
AAATTGGTAGGATTTTGAGTGATTTTGCTGCTGCTATGAAACAGAATTTACATTAAATGACACAGCCTTTTCCTGTGATAGAGGCAGACTAGAGATACGACTGATCCCACTTTTAGCACAGAATAACTAGTTATGCTTTTAGCCAGTGATTCAATTCTCCATTTTTCGTGACAGGGGGCTAGCCTGTTGCCACAGCTATGGCACAGAAGAGATAATAGTACTCCGTACAGAACGGCCCCTCCCTTCCCCGCGCTGATTCAGATACCGCATCCCACCCCTGGCATCAAAAGATTGGTTAAAGGATCAATAGACAAGACAGGGCTGAACGCCGGACGAGTGACGACGAGTATACTTTAATATCGCTGCATTTGCCGCGCCACCAGCCCTAGCAAAGTTTACGCACACATTTGCACGTATACAAACATCATTTGGTTATGTAGTAGTAATAGGTGATTATTTTACGAGCGTTCTATGGAGTGTCCGAGGTGTGGCTATGGTGTAAATTAGAGTTTCCTCACGATGTTTTCCTTCACCGTTAGAACGTCCTTATAACAAAAGTACTACAAGGTGCAAACACAGAATTGAAGCCAATATAGTAAGTTTAATTATATAAGATGGCGAGCGTCTACTTCTCTACGGCTGATGGTACAGATTTAAGTATTCTTATCTATTTATTTACTTTTATTTATCGCAATTTGTCCGCAAAACGAGATTTTAAACTTGTTTTAATTGCTGATCACGATGGCGGATAATAGGGTTGAACAGTCTATTTGAATAAGCAGATTTTAAAGGATAGTTTATTTGTTCTTCAAACAATTTACATTGTAGGTACCATAGAATAATGGCCTGTTCCAGACGTTCTCGATAATCTCTATGTGACAGGTTTATGTCAATTTACCCACAATATTTAAGATTTTCTGTTCTTTTGGGGTTATTGAGACTGTTTTTAACAGGTCATTTTGGTGATAAATTTGGGAAACACGGGAAAGAACCATCGTTTAGCTGGCAAACCTTCTACCATTTATAGAAAACCACATGTCCATAGGTTTTTTGAGTTTATTGATATAAAAATTCAATCATTAGGGCCTAGGTTAAAACATTTTCGTTTATTATATTTTTTCATCTATTTTGTGGTATTTGACAACCCTATCTGACGTCGCCGTTCTGTCGCTCAGTCACATTGGTTTTGTTTCTTAAAACAGGGTGACCACAATTAAAATACAATTTAGAACTTTCAGCTATAGAACAATACCAAAAAATTGCAGTATTACTTTGTGCTACACGCAACAGTACTTTTGGTGCCACCAAAACATAATCTAGCTTTAGGTATATTCGCCACCCTGACTGACATACTTATTTTTGTCGTATAAGCCCGAGTTTTTAGTTATCACTAAGTATTAATTCGAGTAATTTTTGTCGTATCAGCTCGAGTTTTTAGTTATCACTAAGTATTAATTCGAGTTATTGTTGTCGTATCAGCTCGAGTTTTTAGTTATAACTAAGTATTAATTCGAGTTATTTTTGTCGTATCAGCTCGAGTTTTTAGTTATCACAAAGTATTAATTCGAGTTATTTTTGTCGTATCAGCTCGAGTTTTTGGTTATCACTAAGTATTAATTCGAGTTATTTTTGTCGTATCAGCTCGAGTTTTTGGTTATCACTAAGTATTAATTCGAGTTATTTTTGTCGTATCAGCTCGAGTTTTTGGTTATCACTAAGTATTAATTCGAGTTATTTTTGTCGTATCAGCTCGAGTTTTTAGTTATCACTAAGTATTAATTCGAGTTATTTTTGTCGTATCAGCTCGAGTTTTTAGTTATCACTAAGTATTAATTCGAGTTATTTTTGTCGTATCAGCTCGGGTTTTTAGTTATCACTAAGTATTAATTCGAGTTATTTTTGTCGCATCAGCTCGAGTTTTTAGTTATCACTAAGTATTAATTCGAGTTATTTTTGTCGCATCAGCTCGAGTTTTTAGTTATCACTAAGTATTAATTCGAGTCAATGTGATAGTACGGGTACCTCCATACATTTTTGATTTTCTTAAAAAATCTATGCAGGCAGCAGGGACATGTTATGATGACACTCTTTATTGTTGTAGGCCCAGATTCAGCACAAAAGTGCAGCCACCCTCATGGTGTATTAAGTATGCAACTATGCGACCATCAATAGTGCTTTCATTGATAAATAGCCCACAACCACACAACCGAGCAATGAACCACCGTGCACTGTATCGTCTGATTCTCAAGGCTTTAAAATCAATTCAATTAATATCCTCACCGAGGAGTGCAGGCCCGGATACGAGCTAAACTGAGCCGTGCTCCACCAAGCTGTCTCAGTTCAGGTTGTTGAGTTTTACGACTACTTTGCCCATCTTTGCCCTTCTTTGCTCCATCCCTAAGCCCACAACTTCCGAACGGGTGGCCATACAATAATATTAATATTATATTGACGTTGACTAAGCAATTTGTATGATTTTATGGTCAATATCTGCCGCCTATATGTCATCCGAAACATGGAAAGTCTGTTAATGTACAGATAAATTAATTATCTTAGGTATATTATTTGGTACATGGTCAGCATCGGGATTCAAACCTGCATCTCCTGCGTGAGAGTGAAACCCACTACCACTTTATTCGTTTGGCTCTAGTCTTGAACCAAATGAACTCTATATTCAATAGATGCGCAATGTATATTTATTGCATTTTTGAACCTAGCAAATTGACAGCTTGTTATCCGACAACTTTTTACCGGTTACCACGCGGTTTTTAATTAGTTTAGTTGTCTGTGACGCCTTTGGAATCGGTCGATTTGTCGCCCCGAGAATCGCAACCAGTGGCGACCATATCGCCACAGGTGCGTTTCAACTTGTTGGTAAATACACTTTGTTATTGTAGTGGTCACTTCTTGGTCACGCGATAATAACGGATTGTTCGTTTACTGGGCCAGTGCCACCCCGTATGGGAAAAGGCGTGACGGTATTTTTTCAGTATGGGTTTTTATGTGGCGGCCTATGAACACAGCTGCTAGCCGAAAGAGGTCGAAGATAATCATGAACGCAGTCTGTCTTCCTGACGTCTCTTCTTGTGATAACAACGACGATTTTCCGAGTAATGTTAAATATTCATTGTATACTACCTATTCGTTCATCTCAGCCCTTCCTATTCAACTCTATCATCAGCCTGTAAATAAATTCATTGTCTTTCCTATCGGCTCTGATTTCCACTACGGGCCAACCTCCACACATTCACTATTGCAATTCTTGTTTTAACCTAGCGCAGCGTGGGTGAAGTTCTCTCATCATCTAGTTTCTGTCTCTGTCTCGTACCGTGGCGCGTTAGACGTGTCTACCCAATGGGGATTGCACCGAATCAACACAGGGTGTAACAGAAAGGTGTGGTCATATTTTAGGGGGTTGTTAGGGACATCATCCTGAGAAACTTTTACTAAGAAACCGATTTGATCAAAGCAACTTAAATTTTCATTTTTCTATACAAATGAGCCACAGAGCAAAACGTATGGAGCAATGAAAAAAATTTGCTCTGGTCAAATAGTAAAAGTTGCTCAGAATGGTCTCCCTAACAACCCCCTAAAATATGACTACACCCTTCTGTTACACCCTGTATAAGGGCTGCACAATACACAGATATTGGGAAATATTCCGAACCCTACATCAATTTAGAGGCGGATATTGAGGGGCGGTAAACGAATAAAAGAGATAGGTAATTGGAGATTGTTTCTTTGGGCCTATACAATTACATTACAATACTGTACTCAGGTAGTTACCGTAGCGTCACTCAAGAGAAGTATCCAGTTTTACTGTCTGTGTCAAATGTGTAACAATTTAGCAGCTTGTGGCCTGTCAAGTCAAAATAGATAGAGCTCGTCTAAGCTGAAATGACGCGCTCCACTTCTTGGTTTTGTATTTACTTGTCATACAAAACCAAGGAGTGGGGCGCGTCATTTCAGCTTAGACGAGGTCTACTTTTTATGAACTGTGAAAACGGAACTTTTGTTCCTGAGTTCTATGAAATAACAACAGAATGACGTCATCTAAAAGTTCCATCAAATGCTGTCTTTTTTTGCACAAAATTGACTTTATAAAATATATATCTGCTGGAAATATACAATTCTGAGAATGTCAAGCCATTTGTACATAATGCTTCAACTTAAGACTTGTTCCTAGGTTTATTGGATTACCTTGGCCACAAGCCTATTGAGTAGGTAAATATCGAAGAAAAGCCGCATTAAAATCCATCGCATTTATTACATACGCATTCGCAAACAGAAACAGTGACACCACAATTATGTAAACATCCAGGAGTTTTTTCTTTTAGCTGTGATTCGAACCCGGGACCTCACAGCACAAGCCTAGACCGCAACACCACAGAGGTCGTCAAAAGCTGTAAGGGCTTTTGCATTAGATTTACTAATGTTCTCTTACAAAATCGATAATGAAATCCTGTATACTTATTATCAGCAACAGCTCGTGAGCTAACTCAATCACGTGACAAACTAAGCTGCATTGTAAGCTGCTTTACTTGAGCTTAGTTCTTGCTACAAGCACAACACAGCGTTAGCTTAACAATAACTTAAGCTGTTCCCATCATCGAAATGCTAACTTGAGATGGAGTGTTTGAGTGGGCAAGTTACTAGCTTGAGTCACTCCTATCTGGGTAAAAGTGGGGCCGCCATTTTAGGTCTGGGATAAACCGTAACGCTATGATTGTTTTGTTTCTTTATGCCTAGCTAGTTGGTTGGAAGTCCGGCTGGGAAGAAAAACAAAATCCAATGCATTGGATGTTTGATCATTTTGTAAGATATTGATTTTGGTTCCCAAGACACAGGGTACCCTAGTGTGGGGCCAGAAGCAATGCATGTGCTCGTAAACAAGATAAAGTTTAACCACATTTTGGGGTATGATGGTACCCATCATCATAAATATGTCTATAATGGTCACAAATTGACCTTATTCCTGACTAATCCTGACCTCAGCACATTGACCAGATCAGCTGATTACAAGTCACTATGTTTTTATTTGGGAACAGTTGTTCATAATTATGGGTACTTTCATCTATCATTAATTAATTACCCACACTATGGTCAGCTAATTCCAATGATTTTAAGTTATTCTCTTAAACCATGGGTCTTTGATGTGTGCTTTACATAATATGCTTTACGTGCTGTTTGGCAACTGACTTGGAAAATATCATGAGGAAGTTTTGGTTCAATTTCATGCCCAGCGACACGAAACAGCGACTCGTCGTTTGCAGCTGCGGTCAGCTACAGAACCACATTAAACAACCTTACTCCAGTAGCTAGCTCATTGCAACGCGGCACAGAATTCCACCGGTCGTACCCGTTAGTTCCATTGGCAGTGCAATCCTGATTTATGAGCAACCTTGTGGGAATAACTTGTTGTGGCGACACGTATTGTTGTCCTTGTGTTTTGTTTGACAAGGGAAATGGGCAGCAATTGCTATCAATTAGTTAAGCATATAGGTACTAATTGGTTGGACTAACATCCGTTTTCAGTCATTCCCTCCACTTGAGTCACCCTCGACTTAACCTTACAGAGAGAGAGAGAGAGAGAGAGCAAGAGACTTCAAATGTCAAATTCCTGAAATAAACAGACAGTTAAACGAGGATGAGGAATGAAAGATCTGCCCTAAGTATTATTTAATTTTCAAGCCACCCCTAATAAAATAACCCCCTAACCCTCGCATGCCAGAACTCGCCCGGAGAATGGCAATTCTTACCATTTCCTACCACCGCCACAATCAATTGTCGATTGGCGAATATCCGCTGTTTACCGGTTCACCGGTTTTCAAATCGTGATTGACAGCCAGCGGCGGTAGCTACTGTGAAATTGTTGGGTGTGCTAGATGGGTGTTGACAAGATATAAAGTAACCAAAAACAGAAAAAGATTAGAAGTGGTTTTGGCCAAAAGAGGACAACATAAACATACAACATAAATATTCACATACAGTCACATACATTGCACCTGGCCCCGCACTAGGATACCCTGTGTCGTGGGAACCAGAAACGGCGACATCACAAACATGTAAACATCCAAGACCTGTGACGACTATAGGTATACGCAACGGGTGCCAATATTATCTTAGTACTCAAGCTTAGCGGTTGATACATCCAAACGATATAGGTAGGATACACCCAGTGTCATTATAGAAATATACTTGACACTATTTTCAGAATCTTGATATGGAACCCATTGTGTGCGTGCGCGAGTCTCGATCCACAATACAGGGTGATATTGAATTAGCAGACCATATTTTGGAGAATGATAGTACCCATCATTATGAACAACTTTCCCCAAGAAACTTATAGTCGCAAATGAAAAAAAACTTTCTTCCCCCAGTACATTGCCCCGATCAGCTGATTTCAAGTTACTATGGGAGACCCAGGTTTTTTTTTTTCGTTTGCGACCATAAGTTCCTTGGGGAATGTTCTTCATAATATGGGTACTAACATTCCCCGAAATATGGTCAACTAATTAAATGTCACCCTGTATTTGTAGCTCTGTCTACCCCGTATTGGGTAAATATCCATGTTTGTATTATTTTCTTACTCCAACCATTTATCTTATTGTCAGCTCCACAGTGTCAAAGTCTCAAAGAATCCAATTGAAACATTGCAAATTCAATAAACACGATTTAACGCAACTAAGTGGCAATTATACATAATTAGCATTGGTTTAGGTTGCAAACATGGCGATATAGCCAAATTAGCGGTAAACAGTGAAATATGGTCGAGAAGTGAGTAGAACTCAGAGACTATATATCCAATTGACTGCACCTGCGGGGGAATGCGGCTCGCCAAACGTTTGTTGTATTCAACAAACGTTCGCATACGCAACCTATGTACGATGACAGGCCGCTAGACAGTTTCTCTCTTACCTCGTCTCCCGCCGCCAATAAATTGGTGAGTTGTGTTTCAAAGGAAAATGTATCTATGCGCTCTCCACTGATAATTGCTCCCTGGTAGAACTATAATGGTTACAAATAATTTAGTGCTTTAAATGTATAGAGATTGTATATTACGAGTATTAGTTGTAATCACGATCACTTTGTGACACAGAATGTGTCCCACTTTTACTTGTTTTATTATGTTTGAGGTCTACCTGATAGAATCTGCACTAATATTTAGTAGTATTCGTTTGTAGATAACCGAAAAAATAAAGTAAATCAGCGAAGGACCGACGGCATTTTGGTTTTCTGGTTATCTGGTTTGCCGACACATCTTATATAACAATAGTTCGCCATTGTATTGTTCGGTCGTTCGAGGGGTGTGCTTCTGCGAGTGAAGGGGACATCTATTTTGTACTTTTGCTAGCTAACTGTCCTCTTAACTATACTTTTCTGCGACAATTTAATAGAGTGATGATTTCCTGTAACTGGTTCACTCTCAGAAGCACACCGAACGAATCGAACAAACGAACAATGGAGAACAATAGATAGATAAGATGTGTCGACAAGAGGGTGAAATAAGAAACAATCTTAATATTTAATTTCAAACTTTTTCTCCTTGACTTTTTTATTGACTTGATTATTGTACTTAACTCTGACTACCACTAATTAGGGATACACACGTGAGACATAACTATATAGAGTTGATAATCAGCTGCATCTAAAGGGCGAAACTAGCCTGTGTTTACAGTGAGATCGATAAATACATCGAGAAACTCAGAATTATGACAACACTTGTTGTTCGCTCGCACCTGTAAATCAGCATCTTTGTAGAGTTGTACTGATGATAGAAGTCTCAACAGTTAATACAGCTTTCGAACAATCTTTTGGCACTTTAGTGATGTTTACAGAGGGGGCGCTAGTTCTACTCTAGAAATGAACATGACGCATGAAGTAGTTCTGTCGCAACGCAATGAACCTATCCAAATGACCGTTGTTGGAAAGCATTAGTGGTTGGATGAAGGTAAAAGGATATTATGGTTCTAACAATTTACAGTCTTTTTATCGTGAATTAACTTTTTGACAGCTCAAAACCCATACATTTTTGATATCTACAATGAAAAAATATTTATATGTACGCACTAAGAAACTGTGAATAGAGCGAACTAGATTAAGCTGGATGTATATTGATCGACTCGCAACACAGGCAGGCTACGGATTTTGCTGGTTGTCTATGAATTCCTATGGATCTGACATTGCTGGGTGCCGCCGCCGGTGGGGAATAGTAGAGTTAGTGGTTCCATAAATTCATACAGCAATTAAAATCCTTTTCATGCCTGCGTTGCAAGTCGACCAGCTTTAAACGACAATATACCATTTGGAACAGTAATTATACCTTTCACGCAAAAAAGTTGTTTTTTGACATATAAAGTTTACAACCACTTCTAGCCGTTCCAAACCCACCGAAAATTCGACCCGTATGCAAATACCCACAATCAGCCCGCTTCTGACAAGTTTACGACATCGCGCCGGCGGATCGCAAATCCGTCAGTGTGACTTCGCCCTTAACCAACACCTCGTTTGTGTGAAGAAAAAAAGTTTTTTGATTGCCAACAAACTGCCTAATGAAGCCGCATAAAGTATTTTACAAAAGATTGAAAGAAAAATATATTTTGATTGAAACTTCATTTTTAAGATTGGCTAAATGAGCTCTATAGCTCTGGAAAGGCCCTATCCGACGAGGCTCATTATTTATTTATTTATAATAACTAAAGATCCGACGCGCAACGGATTTTGACTGTTGTCTATGAATTACTTTACTTTACTTTACTTTACTTTATACTTTATTGCACAGAAAACATAATACAGACACTTAATATTAGAAAAAAAACATGTACAAAGGCGAGCTTATCTCTAATAAGAGATCTCTTCCAGCAAAACTAGGATGGAGAGGATAATTTAATAAAAGGTAGACCTACATAAGTGCACAACGATAAATATTAAAATAATAGACTACTTACTAATAAATACATAAATACAGATAAAAACAAAAAACAAAATTTAATATATAAATAGATACTAAGGTATATTAAGGTAGAGAAAGATAGTGTTCCTTCAAGCGTATTTTAAAAATGTTGAGTGAAGGACTGTCCCTGATAGCACTGGGAAGTTTGTTCCAAAGTCCAATAGCACGGAGACGGAACCCATGCTCATATGCGGATGTGTTGTGTTGCCGAGTTATAAGCAGTGACCGAGCGTGTGGTCTCCTGGGCCTATCCGAAGACAAAAATTCAAATCGATCTCGCAAAAAGCCAGGATAGCGTGGATTAAATAATATGTTGAAGAGACAGATGAGGGTGTGGAAATCCCGACGAAGACGGATAGGTAGCCACTTCAGCTCCCTGCGAAACTCCGAGACATGGTCATACTTGCGCAGACCGAAGACGAAACGAATCCCGAATTACAATGGATACTTTCATTACACACAAACACAATACAACAGATACACTTAATAATGGAATAAAACATCTACAAAGACCAGCTTATCACTAATTAGAGATCTCTTGCAGATAACCTAAGGATGGACAGACTATCTGACATTACCGGTGTCAGATGCGGGAGGTAGGGATTGGATGCGGTTCTGTAGGAATTCATAGACAGCATTAAAAATCCGTTGCCTGCCTGCGTTGCGTGTCGGTCAGTGCCCGAAGCTCTCATAGAAGGTTTGAGTTTGAAACTAGCGTTCTTGGATCGTTAATCGGATGTCGTTACGGACAAAAGTAACATGTCGGGACCCAGCTCTATAGAGGATTTTTAAGACGTTAATTACTATTCCTATATAGGGACATTTACACGAGCCCAAGCAACTATGACCTCACGCTACTCATGGCTACATCAAGCAATTTTCGGCAACAATCGCAACATTAAGCAATTGTAGCTAGATAGTATGTAGATACCATAAAACCATATGGGGCAATACGAAATTGTATATAGCATTTACAAGCAATATCGCGGAAACATAGCTCAAGTGCAGATCGATAAAATACAGTTGCCGAGAATATAGCTCGAAAAAATACAGTTGCCAGGAATATACCTCGAAAAATTTCCCGTGTAAGCTTAACTTAAAAGTAGGCTGACGATGAAATTCTAAACTGACAGCCTTAACAGAGAACATTGTAATCATAGAAACATACTCCTATAGTAGCACAAAACATTGTATGATATGCTAATAACAACACATGTAATGTAACAAGTATGATTTTCGGTTAGTATTAATACATCTAGGCACGCAGGTTCAAAGGAAATTTACTACAACAAATTAGTAATACGGTTTAAGGCAGAGACAGACGCGATTTTAATACTAGCTGGTGCCTGCAGCATCGTCTGCATGTGTCACAGGGTATCCGAGTGTGGAGCCAGAAGCAATGTATGTGCCTGTATTTAAATGTTTATATTTATGTACCTACGAATATCATTTACCGAGAAAACAGTACCCTCCTTCTGGTGTAGTCAGATCAAAGTATTCTACATAATAATCTAGCTCATAAAACTGTAATTTCATCCAAATCAGTTCAGCCGTTTTAGCGTGAAAGAGTAACCAAACATAATCACGCGTTTGAGTTAATCTCTAGAGCTGAGAGCGGTTTATTGTCACTGGCAAGGTAAGTACGCTACACAAGCAACTTGACGCAATTCCAAGCAATTACGACGTCGCGCCAGTAATGGCTACTGTTAGCAATTTACGACAATGGCAACATCAGTTATGGCTAGAGATTTATAATGCTCTCACCGAATGTACTCTCACCTGTCCTTATTTGACTATTTACATAGTGAAATCCTTAATTGGCCTAGTTATTTAATCTATATTCTTGTTTAACTTTTATGTACGGCTGTGGATTTTTGTTCAATATATAAATAAAAAAAAAATAATAAAAAAATAAATAAAAAAAAAATGCAAAATCGGGTGTTGAGTAACTGGCTAAAACTGGACACAGTAGTGCCTCTGCCACCCCGAATGGGAAAGGCGTGACGCTTGTTCACAGGGTTCCGTACCCGAGGGGTGCCAAACGGGACCCTATTACTAAACCTACGCTGTCCGTCCGTCCGTCCGTCTGTCCGCCCTCTAGCACGAACCATAATAGCTAGAAAGTTGTTTACAAATGGTGTTCCTAAACCGGCCAGGTTTTGCTGCAATATGCTCATGAAATGAAATGAAATTAAATGAAATGAAATAAATTATTTGCGTTGATGTGGTACAGTCATAGGTCTTATTATACTTTATACTTTATTGCACAAAAACAGAATACAGACACTTAATAAAGAAAAAAAACATGTAGAAACATGCGAGCTTATCTCTAATAAGAGATCTCTTCCAGCAAACCTAGGATGGACAGGATTAATTAACAAAAGATAGACCTACATATGTGCACAAGTATTTATTAGTAAGTATAATAAGTATAATAATTTGTGGCATTGCTCAATTTGCTCACATGTTAGAAAAATACACCAATAGTTGCCGGCCACATATGGCCAGTGAAAATATGGCCTGTTTAGGAGCTCCATTCACAACACAACCCGCTTCCACTTACAACTTAGCCCTCGGTTAGTCCTCGTACAGACGCAGCGGGGAGCGACGCTGACGGTAACTGACAGCCGGTTAACCCGCGGATAGAGATGTGAACCGCCGGATAATAGCTTTCGGTTTATTATGAGTTTCAGAATTATTATGAGTATAGTTGAAATATTGCGCTCGGTGTATTAAGTTGGGTTTTTTTTGTTTTTGGTCGGATGAGGAATTGAGATTCATGAGCGTTCAAGTGAGGCGATGGGCTGGTCCCCTGTCACGCAAAATGGAGTATGAAATAATCGGCTATAGAAAATGGCTTGCGATTTGTTATGTTAGATTTAAGGGCGATCTTTCAAGACACAACAGTCAACTAACTACCTATAATTGACATTTCAAGTACATGTGAAATGTCATATTCCTCAGTATACTGACAGATAAAGGCTATTTGAGGAGTGAGAGGTCGGCCCTTTTATATTGTCGAGGATCTTCACAAGCAAACATAAACATTTACATACAGGCACATACATCGCTTCTGGCCCTAACAATAGGATACCCTGTGTCGGTCGTGGGAACCAGACACAGCTACATCACAAACATGTAGACATCCAAGACTTGGGGATTTTCTATTTAACCCACTTCAAAAAAGGAGGGGGTTATGAATTCGGTTGTATGTTTTTTTTTATGTCTGTTACCTCGAAACTGGTACTATTTATGAACCAACCGATTTCAAAAAATCTTTCTTTGTTCGAACGGTCAATCCAAAAATCTGGTTCCATTTTTTTTAACTCAGGAATCAGTCCTTTAGTTAGGTTCCTACATGAAAAAACTGTGAAGTTTAATTTAGCTTTCTAGCCTTTTCATGACTTTTCGGTGTTTAGTCATTGTCACGAGATAAATTCTGGCTGTCAGGATCGTATATTCGTTTATATTATGTAATACGTTTGGAGTTCACCGTTAGGAGACAGATTTTGTAGGTCGTTTTCAGGTTCATAGACGACTTTTGTGTACCGAGCGGGGAGGGAGGACTAAGTAATAGGAATCATGAAGTCGGTTTTTTTAAGTTTTTAACTTGGTGAATTAATATGTTTTCCTTATTCCCAGCCGGGAATTAGTCCCGGGAACTCTCGCATGGTAGGCAGAGCTACAACCGCCACAGAAGTCGTCGATGATTGAATACATAAGTAACATACATAAACATAAACAATTTACAGCAGTTCAGTCCATTTCAAAATTTTTATTGGCCATAAAATCATACATATTACTGAGTCAACGTCAATATAACATTAATATTTTTGTATACTACCGCCCGTTCGGAAGTTGTGGGCTTAGGGATGGAGCAAAGAAGGGCAAGAAACTCCCCCGTACAAAAGTTAATCACAAGAACTTATATTTATAAACAGAGGCTACATTATTTTCATACAGCAGACCAACAACCAAGCTAAGCATTAAAATGCTTGTGTTATGATCACTGGTTGCTCACATTAACACCTTTAGAGTCTAAACTTTATACAGGGTGAAATTAAATTAGCTGACCATATTTTGAGGAATGATAGTACCCATCATTGTGAACAACTTTTCCTATGAAACATATGGTCGCAAATGAAAATCATTTTTCGTCCCCCAGTACATTGCCCCGATCAGCTGATTTCAAGTTACTATGGGAGTCCCAAAATTTTTATTCGTTTGCGACCATATGTTTCAGGAAAGTTGTTCACAATGATGGGTACTATCATTCCCCGAAATATGGTCAGCTAATTAAATGTCAGCCTGTATATGTATTAGAAACAGTTTTGTGTAAGAGAGCATACAGTTTTGTATAAGAGAGCATACAGTTTTGTGTAAGAGAGCATACAGTTTTGTGTAAGAGAGCATACAGTTTTGTGTAAGAGAGCATACAGTTTTGTGTAAGAGAGCATACAGTTTTGTGTAAGAGAGCATACAGTTTTGTGTAAGAGAGCATACAGTTTTGTGTAAGAGAGCATACAGTTTTGTGTAAGAGAGCATAATATGTAGTGTGTCCCTGGGTCGGTGAAAATGCGTGTGAGTGTTGTTTTTTGTTTTGTGTGTGTATATATGAGCCCAGAAGCGGCGTCTACAGACGACAAGTTGAAGTCATCGTCGCTGTGACCGAAATCGGTCGACCACATGACATTTGGCACCCGCACCGACCTGCCGTGGTGGTGATGAGCTAAATTCTGAAAGAGTCATCAAATGTAACAAGCGACTAATCGAAGGTTAATTCAAAATAGCGGCACGTGATTGACTGAAATGAGATAAGCAAGTTTTTTTGTTGGAAAACGTCGTGAGAAACCTTCATTACTCCATGGCTGCGGCGATGGGCTAGCCCCCTGTCACGCAAAATGGAGTGTTGAATAACAGGCCCATTGTGCGTCTGCCACCCCGTACGGGAAAAAGCGTGACGCTTCGTTGTTGTTAAGTTGTCACAGGTAATTTCCGTTTCGGAATCCGGTCGTAAGTGTTTCATATGTCGGCGGCCGATCATAGAAGCCAAGCCATTACTGGGCACATCATGATGTGGCTGGTTTTAAGGAAAACATGTCGAAAAGCATTTTTATTCAGCACAACGTGATGTTTTTTGTGCTATACATGTCAAACGAACACGAACACTATTCGGGGGCTTCGCTGCGCTCGCCCCCTTCAGTCTTCACCTGAGCTACCGCAGTGTTTGTCTCAAGAGATTTTATCGTTTCATGATATTTCACGTTTGGGCGCAGCACCAGTATGATTTGGTTCTGTGAGGTGATTGTATACAAAAAAAATATACTAAATCTTTATTCAACTGATTGGGTTTAAATATACAAGTTGCTTGTGGACCCCACACTAGGTTTAACCTGTCACGTGGAGTCCTGGCCAAATTACAAGTTTACATAAACTAATTAGTTGCTAACTACCTACGTTACTTTATTATGACTGTGTTGTTCCTCTATTTTATGAAATTATGACCTACTATCTACCTTATTCATGTTATTGTAATTTAATAAGAAATAATTGAATTTTAATTGAATATTGTATATTTGTGCCGACTTGGCATTCGCTGTAATGACACAAATTATTAATGTAAATAAATAAATAAATATCATGATGTGCCCAATTCTATGATCGGCCGCCCCGACACATATAATATGTATTCTATTCCATACAAATCGATTGAATACTCGTTAAGATCAACTGACCTAAATAATTAGACTGCAACCAACAATATATATCAAGCCGATATGTTTTATGTAAGGAACCACACACACAATCAGGTGGTCCGACGCTTACCGCCGCCGTGCGGTGCCAAAATGGAGTAGTTAGGAATTAATATTATATCAACAGTGATAGGATTTTTTGAATTTGTAATTGAGTAATTTATTTACATATTCCAACTAAATTATCTCAAAAAGTTTGTCAAAGAAGATTTTTTGTTTGTAATTAAGTCCTCGATTGCTGGGTATATATTTTATAGGGTGTACATGAAAAAGTAAAATTTTTGGGTATGGAAGTAGGTACCCTAACCCAGTCACCATACAAAAATTTTTGAACCCCTTTAGGCAATTATAGTCCCTTATGATCATAAACTGTTCCTAAGAAACATTTATTGTTTTCGCCAACTTTTATTATGGATTATCCAGGATAAGCATTTGTGACTATATGTTTCTTGGGGAAAGTTGTTCATAATGATGGATACTACTATCATTCCCCGAAATATGGTCAGGTAATTAAATGTCAAACTGTATAAAACAATACAAAAAATGCCATAAATAAAAAACCTTCCGTAAAAAAATTTACATTGTCCATTTTTTATGGAAGTAGTGTGGTACACATACATATTGTGCAAGACTGCACAACTTTTTATATAATCTTACTTTTTCTACGTATTCTGTATTTTATGGTTTTGATAGATACGTTCCTTTTGTCTGTTTTTACAGTCGTCAGATTAATATAGTTTTTCTCACACAAACCAGTGCCTAATTAATACAGTCCATAATACATATACTCACGCCTTTTTCCCGAAAGAGGGATAGGCAGAGACTAGAGACCTCCGCTCGCTACGATACTGGCATAAATGGAAATAATAATAGAATAATTGATTAATAGTCGCTTACTGCATTTCCCCCCCACACGGGAATGCAGGCGGCAGGTGGCGATAATTTAAGGCCCGAACGCGATGCGATCATAAATATCGGAAATGTTTTTGTTGCGCGCGCGCAGGGAACAAAAGACTATACAGGCTGCTTCAAAATTGAACTGCTCATAGTAAAGTTAATTTAAACATGAACATAATAAACTTTTGCTACTATGTATACTTTAGTGAGTAAACCGAATTTCTGACGTTTAGGATAATTTTTTTTAGGAAGTGGTCCCAATAACGACTCTTAAGCGACTCAAGGTGGCTAAAAATATGAAAATTTTCTGTTCCACCCTGTATATTGTATGGCAGTGGCAACAGTGTACACCGTTTGATTTGTTATCGAAAGTTGTGTGAGTTATGTTGGATTTCGAAACACGTTGGATTTGTGTACTATCGCTATCTATAGTATTGTATTCAGAGGACAATGTACTAGGCGACATTTTAGAGTTTTGTCAGGCGCTGTGCTGGCAACTTGTCACTGACATCAGTTCGTTTTTAGGGTTCCAATCCTTAAAAGGGAAAAAGGAACCTATGTAGGATCACTTTGTTGTCCGTCTGTCCGTCCGTCCGTCCTTCCGTTCGTGTGTCTTGACACAGACCTGTCAAGACCTTTAAATCAATAATGCGTGGACGTATCAAGCTGAAACTCATGATCGCATAACACTGTGAAAAAAAAAACAATGTTCTAAGTCAATGCAATCGAACGCTACGATCGACTGTTTATGCTGTAAAATTTCGTTGTAAAATGCATTTTCATAGTAATCGCAATGGACCCAAAACCTATAGGGTACTTCCCGTAGGACTACAATCAATGCATGCTCGTATAGCACAAGTAAAGGAAAAAAATCTGAAAACTGCGAATTGTCTTTCTACAATAATATTCAATTTGGTTTACATGGATGACTCATGCTGGATTTTTTATGTAAAAACCTATATAATTACACCAGTAACGAGGTAACAATCTCCAAGTGTGATCGGAACCCTTGGTCTGCGAGTCCTGCTCGGACTTGACCGTTTATTGTATTAACCTACTTGTTTTTAAATAATCTGTGAGTCGTAAATTTATATAATAAGATATGTGTTTGTCGGTATTTCATTTTTTTTTTTTAAAGTTTTTGAACCAATTTATAATATATATATATATATATATTATATATGTATGTGTGTGTGTCATTGTTACTGTTAACGCTCACATGATTTGGTCTCAAGACTGTAAATGTGACCTGTAATTATCAATAAATCTTTTAAATCTTTTTTAAAACCTTTCAGGGTGATGAGCTCAGTGGTTTAGTGGGTTTCATTATTGCTTCTCACGCAGGAGATGCAGGGTTAGATAATAAAATTGTGAATTAACTATAAATTGCACGTAATTGATGGTAATAAGTATTATTTTCAAAAGAAGATACGTCGATGCAATTTTCATTTATGTCGGCATCTTGTCAAAATGGTACAAATCACTATGCCATGCCATACTAAATCCGATCACAGTGATCTCGTAACAATCCTGAAAGTATAATGATATCAATCACTATGAGATCGATACTGTATCGATTCACATTCCGCGCATGCGTATGATGACAAACGACATTTGACAGATCGACTGCAGAAAATGGCAGTTGAATGTATTGCGGCATGGATATGTTGGCACACGTAATAATAATTTGACTAGAATACTAGGACAGTAAGGATCTAAACACTATCACAATTTTGCAGATCTACCCTTTTCATTTATTCCAGTTGAAACGCTATTTAGGCCATTCTTTAAAAATAAAATAGAATAGACAAATATCCATGTATATTTTTGTTTATTTTCAGGCATACACCCATAATATACATCCATAATAAACAATGTGGGGCCCAGTCCAGAAAATAAGGGCTAAGTGGGTAGCAAATGACCTCCTTCTGCTGCTGACTTCGTTTGGACATTCATCAGCCGAACTACTCAACAGAGAATATGAACATGAATATGAGGCTTTCCTGGTGGGGCTGTTGATATGATGATTTAATGATCTTGGCCAAATAAATCTCCAGAGTAGCAGCGATGACTATGCATGTCATTTTAAAAATGCCTTAAATAATGAATAACTGTCTTATCGATAAGAACCTCTTCCACTCGTATGGCACATTAGCAGAGTGGTACCTTAAGCAATCTGTCATTTTAACGCTCTTTACGCTCTATATTTATAGCTCTCAGAGATATTTATGAATTTCGCAACTTGTCAATATATGGTGGTCGGTCTACAGAAACGACATGGGATGTGATTATGTGACTGATTTCTGTAAGGAGATGACGTATGATGACGTCACGTTGTATGCGCGTACGTGACTGTCGAGTGTTACACTGGCGAGCAAGGAAACATAATAAATACGAATTATGGATAAATGTAGCCCATAATGTCCCCACCGATGGGCAGAGGCTTTTTTCGGCTTCGAGTAGATAGATGATGAGGTGGGACGCCCGCTGAACACAGGTTCTCTATTGTGACTATTTCACCCGATTCCCAGCCGGGTTCAAGTAAGGCGTGGTTCACACGGCATAGTCCTGCACGTTTTTTTGCAGTATACTTCTTAACGGATAAACAGTGGCCTAGTTCACACGACGTATACTGCAAAAAAACGTGCAGGACAATGCCGTGTGAACCAAAGCCACTGTTTATCCGTTAAGACGTATACTGCAAAAAAACGTGCAGGACTATGCCGTGTGAATCCAGCCTCAGATTGAGCCATGCGCCACCACGCTGGCTCAGTGAGGGTCTTTGGGCCTACCCAACTCACAGAAGTTATCTAGCTGCCCTTTTAGGGCCTCTGACACAGCTTTACATACAAATTTATTTAAAAAAAATATGTTTTACCAAGTAGTTTTGCATAGTTTGAACTGTAAAGAGAACTTTACAAATCAAGCATAGTGTGACGTAAAGTGATTTGAAAATTGAACATTTTCTATAAATAATGAATTTGGTTGTAAATGCCTTCTTTGCATAGCAGTAAATTCTATTTACTGAGCATGTACCTTACCTACCTATGATGTAAATAAAATAAATAAAAATATACTTACATAAAGATGCGCCCCTTTCCCTGCACCGATGCGCACTAGTCATAGTACCGTGACAATTTCCCATTACACATGGATGACAATAATTCGGCCCGCTCTGTTGAAGCTCGTACTCGGAGCTCGTACGTTGGTACGTTGTCATTTCGAAGCGAAACGACGCATGCGCAGTTTTGTGGTATAATTGGGAGGGGGCTATGTGGGAGAGGACTCAACCTTTATTCATCATCATCAGCAACTTGTTTCCGCCTACTGCTGGGTATAAACATCCTCCTTTTTGTGCCAACTTATCCGGTCCGGTGACAATAAAAAATCGTATGTCATCGACCCAGAGACTATATATATCCAATTGACTGCGCCTGCGGGGGAATGCGGCTCGCCCAACGTTTGTTGTATTCAACAAACGTTCGCATACGCAACCTATGTACGATGACGGGCCGCCAGACAGTTTCGCAGCGGCTGACCAATCACAGCTCTCTTACCTCGTCCCCCGCCGCCCGTAATTTGGTGAGTTGTGTTTTAAAGGAAAATGTATCTATGCGCTCTCCACTGTATAAGTGCTCCCTGCATCGACCCATCTGGCTGCCAGTCGCATTCTTATTATTATTATTATACAACTTACTAAATAACCCTTTACATACATAAGGCCAGTTTCGGATTAGCTAACAGAGCAATTAACTAATTTCAGCCAATCACGTGCCGCTCTTATTTATTTATTTATTTTATTTATTTATACTTTATACTTAAAAAGTTTACACAATCTTAACCTAGTAACAGAATGTACAAACTTTTAGAAAAAACAAATAAATCATCTGTTTGTGCTAGGGCTAGGTTAGGTTGAGTTCCTAACCTCCTCCCTCCTCCCTGTGTCGAGGAGGTTAGTCACTTCTCACATTAATTTGGTTTGTTAGTGTGTTCAACTTTACAAATATTAAGTAGCTCTTTGAATTAATCGTCGATTAACTAATAGTAACTTTGAACAGCGTCTTGGAAACCGGCTTTAAAGTCTTCGTTAGTCCATAGCTTGGGCGACTGGCTAGCCCCCTGTCACGCAAACCGAGGCATATTCTGCCAACCCGTATAGGAAAAGGTGTGACCCCATGTAATTATTATTCTACTCGAAGTAATGCATTTTCAAACCCCGACTATGTCTGCCTGTCTGTGGCATCGCTGCACGCAACAAGAGAACATTATACAGGTTGTAACAGAAAGGGGTGTACAAGCCGGAAGAGGGTTTTAGGGACATCATTCCGAACAACTTTCACTATGGAACCGACTTGATCAGAGCAACTTTATTTTTCACTCCACCATACAGATCAGCTATGAGCGCTCTAGGCCCGAAATGTACTGAGTTTATAAATAAAGTGGCTCTGATCAAGTCGGTCCCATAGAGAAAGTTGTTCAGAATGATGTCCTTAACAGCCTTCTTTCGGCTTGTACATCCCTTTCTGTTACACCCTGTATTAATATGCCCGTATCACTCCATCTAAGCCAGCATGTTGGAGTATGGCTCAATCTTTCTCGTTTCCGGGTCGGCCTGTGCCCCTCGGTGGGGACATTAATGGGCTACATTTACTTTTACTCAATCTGGAAATAAAGCTGCATTTTGTCATGTCTCACTGCATCACAAAAAAATAATAATATTTATATGACAAAACTGCATGGTCTTTACCATCTCAGCGCACAGAAATCCAAAGAGGGGCGATGGACTGAGTCAGTACGTCTCTCCTCGGTGTATTTCCTTAGACTTAAGTAGAAATACATAAAATTGTATTTTTAAGGCTCTGATATTTTAAAAGAGGTACGGGGGAGTTTCTTGCCCTTCTTTGCTCCATCCCTAAGCCCACAACTTCCGAACGGGCGGTAGTATACAAAAATATTAATATTATATTGACGTTGACTAAGTAATATATGTATGATTTTATGGTCAATAAAAATTTTGAACTGAACTGAACTGAACATCATTGCATAAACCCATCCAAATCACACTCGGATCTAGATCACTCAAATCACTATGGCGGGCAAGTATAGTGATTCGACACGCCTCTTGCCCGTTTATCATACTCTCATGTTTCATAGTGTTTCATGCTCAATATCGTCAATTGTTATCGCCTGTGATCAGATCACGGATGATCTGTGCACCTTGCTGCAACATTAAATATGATCATATAGCCCACCGAGGGGCACAGGGCTTTATTTATTTATTTATTTACAATTTACAAAGTCAACAGCACAAAAAACTTTACCCGGATACGAGTGAGATTGAGCCATACTTTACTTACTTTACTTTATACTTTATCGCACAGAAAACATAATACAGAAATTTAATATTAGGAAAAAACATGTTCAAAGGCGAGCTTATCTCTAATAAGAGATCTGTTCCAGCAAACCTAGGACGGAGAGGATAATTTACTCATACCCCACCATTCTGGCTTACTGTCGGCTGGTGTACTCTTTATACCGTCGTGACTTCATGAGTAACTATTTAGAAAAATCTACACACAACTTCATTCATTTAAAAAAATGTAAAAGAAGTGTATGTATACTAACATTTTTGAGATTTACTTGCACTTGGCCACTTTTTTTTTCTTGTAATTGTAAGGATCAGAACCCTAAAAGACTAAACTTACGTCCTCGACCATTAAACTACCTCGCTACAAAATTTCAGCTCCATTAGGTCAAGTATAGTATAGTTATAGGTCAATTATACATAGTATAGTTACATCTATGTATTGTATAGTTGTTTTTCGTCCCAAAAAAAATAAATAAATAAAATAAGTAGTTTTTTATTTTCATACAAACTGCAACATCCCTCCCCCCCTTGGAAGGGAGATGAATTGAAGTAAAAAAAGTAAACTTTACAGGAGAAGGAAAAACCTGAATAAAAAACTATGTGTGTGTTTTTTGTATATTTTATGCATGTGTAATTACTTACAGTATTATTTTGCCTAAACTATATAAACATTACATGCATAAAATATACAAACAACACACACACAGTTTTTTATACAGTTTTTTCCTTCTCCTGTAAAGTTTACTTTTTTGACTTATGTTCTTTAGTCTGCCGACCCTTCAATTAATACAGCCTGTATTATATGGATCACCTGCATAAAGTTTCATGACTCCAGGTCCAACTAAAACTTCTCTAACTTCATCATTTATTGATGGATCTGAGTTATTGAAAAGGTAATATGCTGGAATGTTTGTACTTCAGACGCTTTAGTACTTGGAATTAATATTCGTATGCCTCGTTTATTCTCATTGCACATGTTTTTTTTTTTTTTTATTTAATTATAAACCATAATATAATACATGTTCATATTTTGCAAGAACCACAAAAAACCACGTAGGTTTGTGCGTGGTTCGGAGTTACGCTGAAATATTGCAAGTAGGTATTTACACTATTAGCAAGTAACTAGCAAGTTGGTAATATTACAATACAAGAACTAGGTATTTTTATTTCACACAAAGTTTTATAATTAGGGGTTAAGGATGGAAAGGGAGAAATGTTTCTTAAGTTTCCATTTTATGTTAGTATGATTTATTGAATGTTTGAGATCTGTGGGTAAGCTGTTTATCAGTCTCGGAATCAAATGTGAAACGATAATTCACCAAGTTAAAAACTTAAAAAAACTGCCTTGATGACCTATTACCACAGATTACTAAATAGTTACTACGTAACAGATACTTCACTCAGTAGGAAATTTCCAATACCTACTGCTATAATAGCCTAATCCGTCGCGTCAGCAACCGCTGCATGCTAAAATGTGCCTAAATGCTCAAGCGTACAGTTGTGATCGCCTCGCACCGCGCGATCTCACACTAATCGCAGGGCTGCCTCTGCTGTACGATACGAACACAGTTCAAAATGTGCGTGCGCTTGGCTTGCGACAACCATACTGACCGGCCATAGCCGGGCTGCGTGAGATCTCGGGCGGGCGTAGGTAATTATAGCGCGCGAGTACATTCAGTGACGGAGGCCTGCTATTACTTAGACCTCCCCGCTCGTTATAAAAATGTCGTTGTACCCGAAAAGGACCTACAAAATCTGTCTCCTAACGGTGAAGTCCAAAGGTATTACATAATATAAACGAATATACGATCCTAACAGCCAGTATTTATCTCGTGACAGTGACAAGAAGGCTGGATGTATAATGTCATCCCGGTAAAACCAAATTAAAAATCACAGTTTTTTCATGTAGGAACCTAGCTACTGGACTGATTCCTGATTTTCATAAAATGGGACCAACCTATTTTATTGAGCATTTGAAAGAAGAAATATTTTTTGGAATCGGGTCATAAATAGTACCAGTACTGATGTAACAAACATAAATAGTACCAGTACTGATGTAACAAACATAAAAAAACATACTTACAACCGAATCGACCACCCCTCCTTTTTTGAAGTCGGTTAAAATGTTTTTTTTTACGTCTATACTTATTTTCAATTCGTATGGCCATGCATGGTTGAGAATTGGGTTCCAGGTGCGTAGATGTTTTGACCATATTGTCATTTTACCTTGTCATCATGATGGGACATATTGCGATTACAACAATCATTGGTATTTCGCGGACGTGCCTCTCTGTCTGTGGAGATGATAAGATGATTGTGAGAGTATTGGACAACAAGCTGAAGGTGGGCGCACCGAGGCCTCTCCACGACGAATGGGAAAATACGTGATAGTGTATGTAATAATTCACCATGTTAAAAACTAAATAACCGGCCAAGTGCGAGTCGGACTCGCGCACGAAGGGTTCCGTACCATCTATAAAAAACCGCAAAAAAATAATGTATGGGAGCCCTCCCTAAATATTAATTTAATTATTAATTTTTTAAGTAAATAATATACTCAATATATTGTGAACATTTTAAGCGTCTACCTGCTACCATTATCAATAACGAGCAAAAATGAGCAAAAAAATCACGTTTGTTGTATGGGAGCCCCCCTTAATATTAAATTTCTTTTCATTTTTAGTATTTGATGTTATAGCGGCAACAGAAATACATCATCTGTGAAAATTTCACCTGTCTAGCTACCACGGTTCATGAGATACAGCCTGGTGACTGACAGACGGACGGACAGACGGACAGCGAAGTCTCAGTAATAGGGTCCCGTTTGGCACCCTTCGGGTACGGAACCCTAAAAAAGAACGACATACGGAATGCAACTGTCGTCTATGAACAGGCACGATAATGAGCCTACGCCATCTGTCTTCTGAGTTCATAGTACACAAAATAAACAAATATGACTCCAGACATGATAGTGATGTGATGGCAAAGATGTTTTCTTCTTCTTTATATCAAATTTTATTTTATGCATCGCAAGCTTTTCTTCTCCATGTAAAATCAATTATATGATAATTTTACTTTAAGCTTGTATTAATAGTAAATTTTAGCAAGGTTCTGGCAGAGTATCAGCGTTGCAGATCCTCTGCAACACTTTGCTGAGTCAGAGTCTTTTCTTTGTTTACAATGCATGTTTTTTTATTTTGTTTATGTACTGCTGCTGAATTTGTTTTCCTGTCAAACATGTATTGTAAAAGTGAATAAACTGATTATCTATCTATCTATCACATCTTAACATCTCAATGACATAAAGGCAAAAATACGTAATTTTGGTTACCTGGATGACAGTGTATTCTATGTAGAAACCGATGGTACTGTACCGATAATGACCGATTCCTGTTTTTGAAAAAATGGGACCAAACTGAAGCATCACCCTTTCAACAAAAAAAGAATTTTTGAAATCGGTTCATAAATAATATCTACCAATTTCGAGGTAGGTAACACACATAAAAAAATGATAATAACACAACCGAATTGATAATCCCCTACTTTTTTGAAGTTAGTTAAAAAGAAGAAATACTCACAAAAAAACGTTAAGTGCGAGTGGGACTGGCGGACCAAGGGTGGAATCACACTGGAGATTGTTATCTTGTAATAATCTCGTACATAAAGTATGACATCATAACCATGTAAAATTCATGACGAGCAAGCGAAAGTTCCCGGGTTCGAATCCTGGCCGTTGCCATAAACTTTTTGTTTTTGGAAACGGATTAAGTACCGTCAATCCTCCAAAAATCAGGCATTTAGACGTCACTATGTATACCCCATACAATTTTATAACATCATGTATTTCGCGATGAGCAGGCAATATCCTTATCTAGTGCTGCCATCTAGAGAGTTATCTGTGAACGTTTCAATCTGTCACACGGAATAAGATGGAGTGGATGTGATTTTCATATGAATAGGTTCTACTGCCTATTCAGGGAGAGCGGGTAAATAGGCAAAGGACTCGCAAAAGCGACGTATGGGGATAGCTTATCGCCACCTGCATAGTTAGATTGATTGCACTAAAAAAATTACAGACACAACTTAAGCAGGTACATAGGCACGGCAAAGGTTATTTCTGTCCAGCAACTTACCACTTAACATGGCTATGGCTGTCATCATAAGTCTGTGCGACGCTCGTGCGACGGCCGTCTAATCAATAACTCATCACGTAATTATTGTATTCACTTTGTCTTTCGAGAATCAGGTGCTCGTTGTAGTATCACAGCACAGGGAGCGTGCAGGTTGGTTGGATTAAATAAATAAACAGACTGCCCGGTTTCCTGGGCAATGAATAAGTTAACAGGTTGGTCAATTCAGTTTTCGACAATCACGTGCCGCTATTTTGAAGAATAGCGGCGCGTGATAATCAGCGGCGCTCAGAAAACCGGCTGTTAGTATTTTATGTGAGAAATTTTCCTTCCTTCAGGTGCTGTCAGCAAAGCAAGTATGAAACTTTTACATAGTCTCGTCTGAAACCAGTTTCTGTTTTTATCAACTCTCCTTCAATATACAGTACCCCTGACTTTACTTTGCGTCTTGCGAGTCTGTTCTATTCAGAGGGAGGATATTCAATCATTATTGCTCCATAGCTGCGGCGATGGGCTGGCCCCCTGTCACGCAAAATGGAGTATTGGATAACTGGCTAAAGGTCTGCCACCCCGTATGGCAAAACGGGTGACGCCATATTATTATTATTTTATTATACCGGTAAGTAAGTGAGAGGAAGAGTGGTCGTATGGTAGTTAGTACCCATGAGATTGGTTAACGAGAATCATGAAGTATGGGTAGGGTACGTAGGTACAGTACACGCAAAGTTCGTTTGGCTCTGAGCGAGCAGCCACCTCTTTCACTCTACCCACGTCCTCATCCCATGCGAGAAAGAGGTCACAGTTCGCTCAGAACCAAAGAAACTTGGCATGGCCTGTACAAACTTGCTACAGAAATCACCATTATTTTCTCTGTAGGTTAAGGGCGTATTCAGGTAGAACGCTGGCTACCTGCGCCGACTGCCGGCGCTTATCGGCGCAGGAGAAAGCAGGCAGAAGCTGCCTGGCGCAGTCACTTTACAAAGTAGCCTACCAGAGCGCAGGCGGTCTCCATACCAGCGCCGATACGCGCCGACCCGCGCCGATAAGCGCTGGCAGTCGGCGCTGGTAGCCAGCGTTCTACCTGAATACGCCCTATGTAAAGTTAAAGTAACATACCGAAAATAATGAAAATATGAAACAAATCAAAATTGGATCAGCGCCATCTGATAAAATTTTACCAAAGTTCTAGAAACTACAAATTCATCCTTTAAACATTTGCGCTACCACATGAACCAATTCGTTTCACTTTTCCCCGCTAGATGACGCTAACTACATGATGAACAACGCCATCTGCACACTTCTAACATAACTATTTTCTATAGAGCGTTGCTGTAGTTACTGCTAGGATGGTGCCATACAAAGGATCGAGTTTACAGTCTACACACAAGGTGGGGCTGTTCTCAACATTCCTGTTTCTCATTTTGTCGTATAGATGGGGCTACTGATATTTTTAATGCTGTTTGGCAAAATTAAGTACTTATTTTCAGACTTCTTGTATTATAGGATATAATATGTAAAACAGAAAGAGATAAATTCCTCGGTAAGCTGGTAGAAACCCAAATATTTCAGTTTCTCTCGTAGTACCTAATTAGGTAAGTATCTACTTAGTTATCCATTTCTTTTGCGCTGTAATAGGAAAATATCGTAATTTGCTCTCTCAGCAAACATTCTGGAGTATCCTCAAGTCTCAAACTGTGGAGGGGTCGGCAGGAATGAACAGTCCACTTAGACGTCATAATACTCATAATAAACCACTCGAAACACTCAAGAAATGATATTTTCATTCGGCTTGCCAAGATGGAATAAAGTTTTTTGCGGGCCGAGAATTTATGATCATATTTTCGTAGAAGAGAGACTAAGGAAAGGTAAAGATACGTAGGTGGGTAATACCAAGGTAATACAAATAACAGTTAAGTAATGAGACAACAGGGATTTTAGAAAATCCTGTACTTAGATCTATCCCCAGCGCACATACAGGGTTACTGGTAAATCGACCTAGGTACATGCGTCGGGAGTATCTGGAGATGCTAGCATGGACCAAAACTAACCATTGTTATCCCATAAGCCAGTAAAATCGTTTTTTTGTTGTATGTGGTTCAGTTTTTGTTTCTAAATAATAAATTAACTTTTTTTCTACCTAATACCAGCAAAAAGACATGACGAAATCACCTAGTTATTTATTTATTTATAACGTTTATTCATGAAAAAAGCACTTAATTAAATAATTTAAGTCTGCCAAACTGCTAGGCAGTTTGTCGGCAGATTGGTTTGGCTCTTAACTATAACATTATGTACTTTTTTTTTTAATACTAATCCCATCCCCCGTTCCATTTTTAACGATATAGTAAAGGGGTGATTGGTACTAAAATACAGAGTGTAACAGAAAGGGACGTACAAGCCGAAAGGGGGTTGTTAGGGACATCATTATGAACAATTATCTATCTATGGGACCGACTTGATCAGAGCAACTTTATTTTTGTAAACTCAGTACATTTCGGGCCTAGCGCTAAGCTGATCTATCTGTATGGTGGAGAGAAAAATAAAGTTGCTCTGATCAAGTCGGTCCCATAGTAAAAGTTGTTCAGAATGATGTCCCTAACAACCTTCTTTCGGCTTCTACACCCCTTTCTGTTATACCCTGTATGTTTAAAAGTAGATATCTTTTTTCTCGAAAATCTTTAGTCTTGTAACTTAGTAACGGTAACTTGTTGGTTAGGGTGTTACATCGTTAAGTCTAGCCGCTGAGAGAATGCGATCCTAGCACATGTCAGTTTGGGATGCAATCCTCTTTGTGGGAGTGAGATAGAATGAAAAGTACCACGGGACAAACATGGACATAGACATGTATCTGGATCGCATTCTCTCAGCGGCCAGAGT
Source organism: Argyresthia albistria (assembly GCA_963457715.1). Lineage (NCBI taxonomy): Eukaryota > Metazoa > Arthropoda > Insecta > Lepidoptera > Argyresthiidae > Argyresthia > Argyresthia albistria. The sequence goes on from OY735259.1 coordinate 1,850,775, forward strand.
ATAACAATGGTTAGTTTTGATCCATGATAGTATTTAGTATTTAGTATATTTATTGCCATAAATGTACATGTAGGTAATCTTACAATGTCATTTTGCCCTTTGGGCATAGCAATCACAAACATCTTATAAACTAGGTATACATTAAAATAGTAAAACAGTTTCACACAGTCACAGGGCTAAGATAAATTGCACGTTTACTAGGTATTTTATACCTACTCACTAATAGTTAAATTGTTTAATAAAATTCATAATACACAAAAAATAACAAAAATATAACGGCAACATAAAAAAAACACTTATTTGTAATTATAGAACTCAGTCAGATCGTAAGGAGATATAGTATCTCCTAACGTATGTAGGGCGACTTACCAGTAACCCTGTATAAATAGGTACAGTACGGGGCCTTTGTTTTGTCACGTCGGTACGGGACCCGAGGTGCCACGAGTATGATACTCGGCGTTGGACTTAGCGAGAGAGGGAGAGCGAGACGAGACCCGACGTGCCAAAACAAAGGCCCCGTACTGTACCTAAGTATTTCAATTTTTGCCCATGCGTATGAAGCTTCGGTAATTTTACTCTTCCACTGATTTCACTTGATTGTTCAATTTACGGCACGTAGGTCTGTAAGAAAAACATACATTATCGTTTTGAATGTTCATAAAAACACCGAAATTCAGAATCACCAAAAATATTGCAACCAACCGCCGAAAAGAGGTCGATAAACTTCCTGCAAGTTCAAAGGAGGTCACACACCTGAAAATGCTGGCACAAAATAAGATACGCGGCAGTGTCAGAAAATAATTTTGAAAATCAAACCGCATCGCCCTAGAAACGAAAAATAACAATAGAAGTTGCGAATAAACGACGGCTGACGTGTCTCGCGTTTTTTGTCAAAATAACTGAATAGTGCAAAAATAAATGATGTTTTCTGACGACGAAATAAAGGAAGAAGGTAACTTCACGAGGCCTGGCGACAAAATAATTAGGTGCGTCACGATTTTCGATTATTTTTCCGAAACAAAAACATAATCTTGGCCTTGCTGAATATTATTTAACATTTTAACATCCATTTTGTTTCGGTTTTCAGTATTCGCGAGGTGTACCTGGATTTGGACGAAAAGTTTGACAAGAAGGATTTAGGATTCAGGGGCGAAGGGCTGCTTGCAAACCCTAGCAAACATGACGTGAGTGATTGCAATTTTTTAAACTTCACTTACTGATGCTGAAACTTTACTTTTTCTTAAGCTTATAAAATTACAGAAAATAAATCAAAATTCATAAAATAAGAATCACATGCGCTGCGTGTTTTAAAGCCTTTTGTCATTATGGTTTGGCAGAGACACAATGGCGCCATCTTTTAGCCAAATATTGCTTTCCCCTTAGTATCTATCTGTATCTATTAATTTTGCTTGAAAAGGGACTAGCTCATCGCCGCAGATGGCAGTTATGAACGATGTTTTCCATCAACGCACATCCGCATAATGTTCTAACCTTGTACAAATGTAATGATACAGGTAGCGCCAAATTTATTTCACCCTAACTTTCCATATGCGAGAAAGAGAGTTCACAACTAGCACGGAGTTATCTATATGTCGGCGGCCGATCGTAGAATTGGGCACATCATGATGTGCCCAAACGTGAAATATCATGAAACGATAAAATCTCTTAAGGCAAACACTGCGGCAGCTTAGGTGAAGACTAAAGGGGGCGAGCGCAGCGAAGCCCCCGAATAGTCTTCGCGTTCGTTTGACATGTATTACACAAAAAACATCACGTAGTGCTGAATAAAAATGCTTTTAAAGAGACATGTTTTCGTTAAAACCCGCCACATAATGATGTGCCCAGTAATTGCTTGGGCTTATTATAAAATGGCGGGGCACATGACGGCACATCATGATGGGCCCGATTCTACGATCGGCTGCCAACATATACATATACATGGCATGGCGTATACAACTTATCGGCACGATATGGTGCTCCTAAACGGGCCATACATATGTTCACTACAATATGTAGTATTATGTGGCCGGGAACTATTGGTGTCCTTTTCTAACATGTGAGTAAGAGAGGGACTCCAATAGTTGCCGGCCACATATTGCAGCAAAACCTGGCCCGTTTAGGAGCACCAATAACCTAAAGGCGCCTGGTAATGCTAAAATTAGCAACTGGATTTGTGGTGGTAAGATAAGATAAGATAAGATAAGTTTATTTCGTACTTTCTACTACTTCTAACTTAAAGATTACAGTGAAATTGTTGTACATGGTGTCATCAATATAATTACGACTTCAAATCCCTAAACTAGGTAATGAACCTGTATCTTAGGGATTTTGGTGGTAGAAATTTTCACAAATCATAAAAGAATAACCGGCCAAGTGCGAGTTGGACTCGCGCACGAAGGGTTCCGTACCATTATCTATAAAAAACCGCAAAAAAAATTGTATGGGAGCCCCCCCTAAATATTAATTTAATTTGAATTATTTATTTTTTAAGTAAATAATATACTCAATATATCGTGAACATTTTAAGCGTCTACCTGCGGTTTTTGTGTAATTTGCCAAAAACACTCTTTTTTGCACTTTTCGCACTTTTCGCGCAGACGTAAGTGTCGCGCCGCAGTTACGCCATTATATACTTTATTTTATCATTATTAGGGTTCCGTACCCGAAGGGTGCCAATCGGGACCCTATTACTGAGACTTCGCTGTCTGTCCGTCCGTCCGTCCGTCCGTCCGTCCGTCCGTCTGTCTGTCACCAGGCTGTATCTCATGAACCGTAATAGCTAGAAAGTTGAAATTTTCATAGAATGTGTATATCTGCTGCCGCAACAACAACAAATACTGAAATACGAGAGATATTACAAATGAAAGGGGGTCGCTATACAAGAGACGTCTTTTTAATTTTCTTTTTGTTTTCGTTTTTTATTTTGAGTGCTTAAGTTGTGTTGTACGATGGTAGGGTACCCTTCTTACATCGTAAATGAATATCTCTTCGACACTGTTTAAAGCACACCACGGACTAAGTACCTGAATCTCACCTGTTTTTATTGACTGAGTGATCACTAGTGATCACCTATCTGCATGTATAGTGTTAGTCAATAAATATTAATATTTGTATGCCATTGCGCGAAACATAGAGAGACCACTATAAATGTATTCCTAAGACCTTTGTACCTACCTATGTTTAACAAACAAAGAACTATTTTATTCTATTCTTGTGCGATTCCGACTCGCACTTGGCCGGTTATTTTTTATATTTATAATGCTTGTTTTCCAACGCAGGTATTCCGCGATGGGTTCTTCCCGTTCAGCCTGGAGTCAGGCCAGGCCAGGTTCGCATGGACTGAAGAGGACGGTGCCATCGCCGCCCTGGTCTCCGAGCCGGGGTTTGGAACCGGCACCGACTTTGGGAAAGACCTGGATGCTGCTCTGAAGAGCCAGATGAAGGTAACTTGGGGTCCATATGTAAGCAGAATGACCGGATCGACCGAATGTTGTGCCGACTTTTAGATTTCCCTCCATTATCTGGCTTGAGTATGCTTGCTCGAGTGTCTTTTAGGGTTGGCCCCTTGGCCCCTTTTTAGGGTTCCGTACCCGAAGGATGCCAAACGGGACCCTATTACTGAGAATTCGCTGTCCGTCCGTCCGTCCGTCCGTCCGTCCGTCTGTCTGTCACCAGGCTGTATCTCATGAACCGTGGTAGCTAGACAGTTGAAATTTTCACAGATGATGTGTTTCTGTTGCCGCTATAACAAAAAATACTAAAAATCAAAAGAAATTTAATATTAAGGAGGTCTCCCATACAACAAACGTGATTTTTTGCTCATTTTTGCTCGATATTGATAATGTAGCAGGTAGACGCTTAAAATGTTCACAATATATTGAGTATATTATTTACTTAAAAAATAAATAATTAAATTAAAATTAAATTATTATTTAGGGGGGGCTCCCATACATATTTTTTTTACGGTTTTTTATAGATAATGGTACGGAACCCTTCGTGCGTGAGTCCGACTCGCACTTGGCCGGTTATTTAAGTCAGTTAAAGGTATAAGGGTAATTGGTAATCTATAATTTTTTTCCTTTGATTGCTTGAAATTATATTCAAAATACAATAATTGAGAAAACAAAAAAAAAATGAAAATAGTCTACAAAGGCGAGCTTATCTCTAAAGATATAGATTAACCATCTCACGAAGAAATTTTGACTTTGGGTTGAAAGAACTTTGTTCTCATAAGTCAAAACTTCTTCATGAGATGGTTCATCTATATCTCTACACATCTCTGTGACTCCTTTCTAGGAGGCCGATACCTCGAGCTCGGTGCCCGAGCCGACCAAAGCTGGCTCGAGTTCTACCAAGAGGAGTTACACTGACTTACAAACTGTCACGTCTACCAGCTCTACAGCTACTAGCAGCTCTGCTTCATCAGGTGAAATGTGTATACATAAATATGCTCACGCCTTTTTCCCGGAAGGCAGAGACTAAAGACCTCCAGACCAACAGCAGCTACGATCCTGACATAGGTACATCTCTCGATTCCTCCACATTCATAAGTCTCTTCATACATGGTCGCCGGTTACGGGTTACTTCCTATTTGCCCTTCTCAGGGGGCACTTATCCAGTGGAGAGCGCATAGGTACATTTTCCTTTGAAACACAACTCACCAATTTACGGGCGGCGGGGGTCAGCCTAGCCGCTGCGAAACTGTCTGGCTGCCCGTCATCGTATATAGGTTGCGTGCGTTGAATACAACTAACGTTTGGCGAGCCGCATTCCCCCGCAGGCGCAGTCAATTGGATATAAGTCTCTGGCGAGTCAATTGGATATATAATAGTAATAGTGATAGTGAAGTGAAGCGTCTGTGTTGCTGAAACGGGTATTGGATGGGTGTCCCATTTCTATTAAGCAGTTGTTTTGGGATTTTTAATGACGCGTTAAGCCGTAGGTGCTGGCTACTATCACAACTCGGTGGTAGTAACGCTGTTTCGAGAAACACTTTATGGCGGCTTGATGACTTCTGACAGTCGGATTGGCTTCTCCACCAACCCGCACTGAGCCAGCGTGGTAGATTATGGCTCACTCTTACTCGTATCCGGGTGAATTCCCGTGCCCCTCGACGGGGACATTAATTGGCTAAACTTCACTTTACAATCGCAGTGAAAACGTCCGGCAAGTCCAAACCGCAGGCGTGCAAAGTGGACAAGACAGACCCGCGCTCGCGGTTTCACTTCGTCAAGTACATCAAGAGGCATGGCCGGACTGTCCGGCTGTGGGAGTGCGGAATATGTGAGTAAATTCCTCAATTATTTACCCCTTCCTAGTAAAAATCTTGTTAAAGTGTATACGGCGGAACCGGATAGAGCTAAGTAGCTGTATATACAATACAGATCTCGCTCCGCCTGTATCCAGCACAACTTTTTATTAGTAATGGGGTTATGTAACAAAGACACTCGCAACAATGATTATACTAATTATTGGCAACACATTGTACCCAAATATCTCTCTCGCTTTGCTCTCTACGCGGCAGCACAGATTAATAAAGAGTTAGGCGACAGAACAACTCTAACGGACACTATGTGGTCATCAGGCGGGATGCCTAGTTACTTCTTCATGTAGTACCTTTGTTACAAGTCGGGCCAAGTTTCTTGGCACCTGGGCGGTGAGTCGCGTACAGGAATGGGGCATGGAGACAGCTATAGCGAGGGCGCAAAATTCCTGTTTGCTTGTAGCCGGCGGCACTGCACCGTCGACAAGCCAAAACTATCATTTTGCGCTTCGCTATAGCCACCTCCAATGCCATTCCTGTACGAGACTACCGGCCCTGAGTACCCTCTAAGAAAGAGGATGCCTCCTCAACACGATACTAAATTTTTTTTCGGTGAAGTACTTGTCCTGCAAACTTTACTAACAATCTCCACGTGGCTAAAAAAAATATCCTAGGTATGACGACCAAATAATGGAAGAGCCCTGCCTCCTGAAATACAGGTGATAAACCTAGTTTGGGAGACTGGGATCCATACAACTATGTGCCTAATTTTTTACGTGAATAAATTATGAATTATGATACTAATTTGCCAAGAATATTGGCGTACCCATGCTCCCTAGACCGTGCACTATGTCGTCACACTTCCACCCGCAGGCAGCCGCGAGTTCCAACACCAGTACACCCTCATGCGTCACCTGCCCACGCATACGGACGAGCGGAACTTCCACTGTGAAGTCTGCGATAAGAGCTTCAGGCAGCTCTCCACTCTGAGCCAGCACCGCGCTATACACTCTAAAGACCGGCCGTACTCTTGTGAGGTATGTTTCCACCATCTTCATCAATCAATTCATTCACTATACTGGTTATAGATCCTATTACCACGCCTTCTTCTTCTTCACCTTGCCTTCTTCTAATCCACTGCTGGCGTTAATAGGCGTCCTCTAGATACTGAATAGCACTTCTGTTACCGCTTTGGTCCACCTTTTCATCGCTAAATGCCAAGTGTCACACATACATACACATAAACACACCCTCCAACCCTCATACCTTGCGTTTGTGTACAATTTTTCGGATGTGATCAAAGATGAGAGACTTTGGATAGGAAGCTGACACTCATGGACGAGAGTCGCACAGAATCGAGTTGGGCTTTAATCTTTCAGGTATATATTATGACAAAAAGTCTGATAAATATTGGAGTTTGAAAAATTAAACAAAAATTATACCCAGCAGTTGGGATTGTTTAAATCACGATATCTTTGCTGTTTCCTTTCCTTTCCCACCAATACTTAAGTCCTAACAAGTCTATCTCCATGAATTCCTCAGTAGGTTCCCTTACCCTGACGTACCTCCTCCAGATTTGCCACAAGACCTTCAACCGAGTCTCAACACTTATCTCCCACCGCAAGACCCATTCGGAACAAAAGCTGTACCGGTGCCATCTCTGTCCTAAAGGGTTCCATCAGAAAGGTTTCTGCTTTTATTATCACTGACATAATATCTTTTGATTGTGTGTTTTTACGTTTTCGGAGTAGGCTTACCTACTTATAAAGATTATGAAAAAAACACTTCAATGAATTATCTCTAAAAAAATAGATGGCTGTTCTGTGTTATAAATGTATTCTGTCCATCCTGGGTTTGCTAGAAAAAATATCTTTCAGAGATATACGGGATAGATTCATATCTTATTGTAGCCGCTAGTTTTCAATCATTTATTTAGACTTTGGAATATACAGCTGCTTGTAATCCTATCGCATGAAGATACGTCTTAGTGGAGACAGGAAATGGTGACATCACAAACATAGACACATCCAAAACCCTGGCTTACATTCTTTAATTCAACCCAGGTAATCTGCGAAACCACCTGTTTACCCACACGAACGAGCGGCCTTATCGTTGCGATGTCTGCAATAAAGGATTCAATCAACAGTCCAACCTCGTATGCCATAAGAACAAGGTACGTAATATAAGAATATAATCTATTAACTTAACTTCTAGCAATATAAGGTGAACCATGGCCAGTAAAAAAACCTTTGAATGTGATGTTCGTATTATATTTTTTGAAGATTAGTTATTCGAGATGAAAGTAGTGCTATATATTTATTGTAATAAGTAATATACTTCTTTTCCTATGAAAACTAACAAGTTTCCTTGTACTCCATTTTTTTTTAAAGTTCTTCTTTACTATTTTATTTTATTAATCTATTTATTTACACAAGAATTTAAACATAGTTAAGTATTATGGGAACACCACCTTAACCACTAGGGTTTGTGTGTGGTGTGATCTACTCATTAATATATATGGAGTAGAGCTCGTCTAAGCTGAAATGACGCGCCCCACTCCTAGGTTTTGTATTTACTTGTCATAGAAAACCAAGGAGTGGGGCGCGTCATTTCAGCTTCGACGAGCTCTAACCAGAAACCAACCAATAAACCAAGCCGAGCCATATTTGTAACTCCCAGCTCCTCAAGTCACCATAACATCCTCAAGGTGTATTTGGAAACAATACAGAAAAATGACAATGCATCACAGAAAAAACTTCAGTATCCACCACGTAAATTCTAAATGATCATATTATTTCCCAGGCTCATCCTGAAGATTGCACTGCAGAACTGAACATTGTCTCACGAGAGGCCAAAGTGGTCACTCCATGTAAACCCGCCAGCAAACCGGATTCTCAACCTGATTCTACTCTGTGAGTGATAAACTCATATCATAAATTATTTATTTTACGATATTCAGAAGTTTGGGTCCAATGAGGGAACTGGGGAACATTTTTATGTATGAAATGATAACACACCATTATTTCTTGTGAGAGTGAGGCTGAGGGCCCATTTGTTGCGTTGTGTCGCGTTGTTTCACATGTTTTCCATGGTATGCCACAACTATTGCGTTGCGTCGTTGCACGCGACATTTCAACGGATTGAATTGCATCGACGCAACACAACGCACCAATGTAATGGAGCCTCACCCTTACAGATAAGACTCCCTGATGAAGAAGAAGAAGACAAGCTTGCCTTTGTACATGACCTTCCTTTTTCAAGTTTTCTCTACTAGTCTGTACAATATAGGTTTCTTCCCCAGAAAACCCTCCCAACAATGCGAAGTCTCCTCCTCCTCCCACCTCTCCCCCTGGCAGCTCCACTGGGACGCGCCGCTGCCCTCCCCCCGTCCGCCCTCCGGCCCCTCCTCAGACCCTGACGTCTGGACCCTCGGCTCTGGAGTCCTAGTGGAACCCATCAAGACGTTCCACATGGGGGTGGCGCTGGCGACCAAGCAGACGCCCTTCGCGCTGTTGCATGCAGATGATGGGGCGCCGGTGTTGGTGAAGGTGGTGGATACTATGCTGCCTGGAGGGAAACAGGTAAGTCGTCCATCATACATACATATGTTCACGCCTTTTTTCCGGAAGAGGGGTAGGCAGAGACTAATAGACCGGCTACACGCTCCGTCTTGCCTGCGAGCAAGCCTGTACAAACTAGCTTTGTCTTCGTATTACGACGAAGCAAGAAGTGTGACCGGGCCAAAAAGACCTCCTCTTGCTACGATCCTGGCATACATCTCTTTTCTCTTTCTCGCCTTCTGTAAGTCATCAAATTATCAGGGGCTTTTCAATAGGAACCATAAATGCGGCCTTTCTCCAACCCTTGTATTGATTCAAATCCGATGCAGATCAGATCGAATACTCCATATCTTTATTTTATCTATACCAAGAGTTGTTTGGAGATGGTCATAGCGTTTTCTCGGATCAGATTCGTAGTCAACACTCAAGTTATCTAATCAGCATTGAGAGACCCGCACGCACGAACACCTATGAAAATAACCCTCAAATGGTGTCCAAAAGGGAAACGCAAGAAAAGTCGCCCCGAAACAACGAGGGTTGTGTTGTGAGCTCAGATTGGGCAGAGCTTTAGCAGAGGGCCTAAGATCGGAACAAATGGAAATCTGTACTGAGAGCCCTATACCCTGCTGAGGATGGCAAGATGATAAAAATGATGATGGTAATCTTTCAGATGCTGGTGCCTGCCACTGCTGAGGATCTGAGGATCGGTGGTAGAATCGTGCTCAACAATGATGGGCTTTCTCAGCCAGTGGATTATGTAAGCAATCATACCATTTCTGCTTCGATGTTCTGCAGATATGTTTGCAGTCGGGTTTGTTATTATAATAATTCCACTTTGTCCATCTAAAGCTCACAAGGTCTACAACTCACAGAGCCACAGTAAATATATGAGTGGTAAGTATTGCGTCTTACCATACTAGAAAAGTAATCTCGTCAGTTCTATTCATATTGTATCTTCACTCCAGAGCATCAACCCTAGAAGCAAACCGGACGAGAAGGTCCAAATTCGAGTACCGGTGGTGGCGACCGTGGTGCCGCGGTACCGGCCCGGCGGAGGCCTACAGCTGACTGTGGAGGAGCCCCATCATGCCTACCATACTGCCTTGTCTACTGATGGTGAATCCCAGATCTATCTATTGTTCGCTATTGTTAGTTTGTTCGGCCTGTGTCTTTAACGTGAAGATACCGATTAAAAAAAAATTGCTTCTGGCCCCCACACTAGGATACTCTGTGTTGTGGGGACCAGAAACAGCGGGATCACAAACATGTAAACATCCAAGACTTGGAGATAATTTTTTTTGTGGTTTTTCTTTATCCCCAGTCGGGAATCGAACCCAGGATCTTTCGAGGCAGAGCCAGAGGTCGTCAAGTTTACCCTTGGACTCTTACCCTGGGAGCCGGTGAATTTTTATGTCATAGGTTTTGAACATTATTACTAAGGTTGAATATTGCGTGAAATCAATCTATGGGAGTTGCTTCGACCTACTTACTTCTCCAACAGTGGTCCAATATAGAGAAGAGGCCAAAACTTATGTGTTCTATGACAGCGGCAACAGATTTACACATTCTGTAATAATTTCAACTCTCTGGTACCTTCGTGAAATAGAACCCGGTGATGGACGGACAGACAGACAGACAGCAGAGGCTTGGTGATCCCCGTTTGCCCCGTTTGCCACCCTACATTTTACGATATATTAATAAAGCAGCATTAATAAAATGTTGTTTCTTTATTGTTGTCCAATAAAATGTGCTGTATATGTGTTTTGTACCCATTTAATATCCATTTCCTTGATCCCTATGGTCTGAAGTAAACAATTTGATGTGATTATCCCTCCAGGCCAGGTCGGCGTGGAGCCGTGCGTCAAACCGGAGCCGTCGGACCCGCGGCCGGTGCCCGGGTCTGCACCGGGTCCCGGGTACTACCCGCGCCGACTCGACCCGCCGCCGCTGACCGCCTGCCCCGCGCTCGGACAGACCACCGGATCTGGTGAGGGGGGAAACAAAGATTCATGATGATGATATTTAATTTATCTTGGAAATATCTTCAGGTGTAACAGAAGGGTGGTCTTTTAGGGGATTGTTAGGGACATCATTCTGAAAAACTTTCATTACGAAACCGATTTGATCAGAGCAACTTTATTTTTTAATCCCTCGTACGTTTTTAACCGGGCGGTTAGTTTGATTTGTATGGAGAAGCAAAATATAAAGTTGCTCTGATCAAATTGGTATCATAGAGAAAGTGGCTCAGAAACCCCATAAAATATAACTACACCTTCCTGATGCACTGTATAAGATATTGAGGGGCTATTGCGGTACAACTCGGACATTATGTATATCACGTAATCTGTGGCCACCACGCAAGAGCTGTCTGATTGAATGTTTATTTATTTATTTGTTGTCAGTTTAGTGCCTTATTTTAGTGGTTTTGACACCTCCCAAGTCGCCCCCACCATCTATCTGTTTATCGCAAATAAATATCTTTATTTATTTTGTCGTGTGCAGGCAGCAGGATATCGTCGAGCTGCCTCCTCCCGCCTCCGTCTCCGCCGCTGGACCTCATCTCTATGGACCTGTTTGAGCCCATGCAGTGTTTGCCCATGGGTAAGAATATATCTAGACTCTTGTCCTCTTCGCTTCCTTTTTAGTTTATTTATTATCATCATTCATCTTGTATTTAGTAGCATTAGGCTTCCTTGTCAGACGGTCGGAACAGGGGCCTAATGCTGATAAATACAACGTGATTTCTTCAAACAAGAGATACTTCTGATAGGCCAGTGTCTTTAAGACAAAATGGCTCTGTGAGCTGTGCTGAATGAATGGCCTATTCCCAGCGGTGTTGTCCTGAAATGAGCTGAAGTGACTCTGGGCTCAGAATAATTCTAATTCAGTACTAGAATGGTAAAGTAGTTGCACAGCAAGAGTGGCCACATTTCTGTTCAGAATAAGAGCATGCATTATTTAACAGGTCCTCAGATCACGGCCGTGGATAATATTGACCGGCCTCCGCATTCTGATGATTCTGACATCTTTATTGGAGACTTCAATGTTAGTCCACTCTGACGATTATCAGTACTTGTTGAACCAAACTTAGTGCTAACTAATGGTCCTGTCTCAAGCAGTTTCGATAAGCTGGTATTGGTAGATTTATCTGGGATTTTACGTACAGGCTAACCACGATTTTGTAGCACTGGAGTGACGTTTACAGTTGGGCGCTAGTTCTACGCAGCTACAGGCTGTACAACAATCTTTTAGCTTGCGGTGACAGATAGAAACTAACGCTTTTTGACAGGTTCATTTGAACTGGCGCCCCCCTGAAATCGTCACTCACGACAAAAGATCGTTGGAGAGCAGGGACTATGTATCCAATTGTCTGCGCCTGCGGGGGAATGTGGCTCGTCAAACGTTTATTGTATTCAACAAACGTTCGCATACGCAACTTATGTACGATGACGGGCCGCCAGACAGTTTCGCAGCGGCTGACCAATCACAGCTCTCTTACCTCATCCCCCGCCGCCCGTAAATTGGTGAGTCGTGATTCAAAGGAAAATGTATCTATGCGCTCTCCACTGGATAAGTGCTCCCTGTTGGAGAGTTATAAACGCAAAGGACCTGTCATCAAGCGTTGTTCCACCTGTCACCGCCTGCCAAAATACCGTCGTAAAGCTGTACACAATTTATGATTTATCTGTTCAATACGATAATTGCTTCAGACAAACCTTCAGATATTAGATTGATTAAAGGAACCGATTGCTCATCTCTAACAGAAAATTATGTGTACGGTTTGCTAAGTTGGCCATAAGCGAACAAATGATCCTAATGACCTCTTTTGATAAGTCCCGATCTGTATTTTAAATTTAAGATGATTTGATTTTTTAGATTTTTTATTAGCGTTTATCGAAACTTTTTGAAACATGACAGTGACATGACTGTCATCAAGTGTAAAGTTAAAATTAGACAAACAACAAGATTTTGAAAATTTTAACATTCGTAACATTGTCACGCCTTTCCCCATACTTGGTGGGTGGATGACTCACAGAGACGTCTGTCCAGATTTTGTAATTAACATACAACAATTTCGTTTTCAGGAAAGCATTGCGCTGACGGACTGAAGGTAGGCTGGCTGTACGAATAATCGTGGGACTGAATCTTTATTCATTTATTTATTTTTGGTTGTTCTTCCATTCGACTTAACAATAAAGTTATTTAAGTTCAAGTTTTAGTTGTAAGTAAAAATGATGCGTTTAATTTTATTTGTGTTATATTTTTAAGCTTGAATAGAGTAAAGTGTGATTACTTAACTTGGCGTTTTATTTCACTTTCAATCTAATATTTGTTCTTTCTGGTTTTTGTGCTTTAGACAGTTATTTTGACAGAATGGAGTAACGAAGGTTTCCTCGTGCAGGTTTGGTTCATTAGGTGGTATAATAAAATTATATAGGTACCTGTGAGATCTTTGAACCATTATAATAGTAATAGATGTAGTTACGAGCCCACTACCGTGGATCGAAACGCAGAGCCACGACGCAGTAACAAAACGCGTTGTGTTGTTTACGCGAGGCGCCGAGAGGGCGTAGCAGTTCAAAACAAAATAACGTTAGGTAGTTGGAAAAAATGTGCAAGCGCGTGACCCACCTAATTAGACTTTATTTACACTGTTTTGTGGCTCCGTGAGCGAATATACGTAAAATCTATTGTGTCGTGTCGTGCCCCTAACCAGCTAAAACTTCTAAAACAAGAACCATTGGAGAACCGGCCGGTCTTCTGGTTTCCGTGAAGCGGGAAATTGGTTAGTTGTTTTTCATTTGTTACTGTTACCGCAAAGCAGCTACCAACTCATATTTCTACATCTGCTAGTCCATTTTTTCGAAATTCATTCTTCCACCATGTCTTCGTAATTCACAATACTTACCTATACCTACCTACTTAGGCTGGATTTTACCAACAAAAAGTTATGCGAGAATAACTATTCCGGGGATAATTTGTATGACAATGACAGTTCAAAATGAGGTCATTCTTAGGAAAAGTATAAGATACTCTCGAGTGAAAAGTTACTCTTCGTTGGGAAAATTCGCTTTTAATATATTTCAGTTACAAAAAACATATCAATGATGTCTCAATATTACATCAATCTACATCTCGAACAACAATGCAATATTTATATTATATCCCCACTCGTAATCCATCGTCATTTCCAACTGCGATATGACGCGAGCATTGTTTAGGCACGTGACGGTAAATAGCCTTTTTGAGGGTGGCAACCCTAACAAGCGATGTTCTCGTGGCGAAATGAAGATGGCGCTAGGGGTAGCAGTATTGAGTATTTCAATCAAAAGTAACAGTTTTGTCAATTGTACGAAAATGCAATTTTCCACATTACTTTACACTTTCAACACACAATCATAAGTTTTTGGTGAATTGTGAGTTAAGAGTACGGCATGTACTTCTTTGAAACATGCATTTAACATAGATATTTTATTTTCTTTAAATAATTTTGCGAATTGCTGCTGTTGCTTTATGAGTATTTTCGAGATAGATTTTGTATGTAATATCTATGATCGTCTAACTTTTTATCTATTTCAATCCAAGTAAAAACACATTTTAAAGTTTACGTAACTAATTTTTGACGTGATAACGTCTTTTAAATCGATGGAACACCAGCAGAGCAGCATGTTCGAAAAAATGTCACTTTCCGCCTGATAATTTTGTCAATCGGTACGACACGCCGCAATACATAGCTATTTTCGTCGCAGGCAGGCATGAGGCCGAGTCGTATTAGTCAAGAGTCAAAACTCAAAATCGCAGAGGATCCTGAGTTCAATTCAAACCCACAGCGGGCTTAATTTTGTGTTTTTTTATTTGTTTACATTTTAGTAGTAAGTGTTGAGATATATAATTTCGCTTCTTATGACGTTATCACGTAAAATTATCATCCGTAAACCAACATTACAGGCAACCATTTTGTACGCAATTTTTTTTTTTGCAAATGCAAATAAATCCATCGTGTCATAATGATGTCCGTTCATGACGGGCGTATCGTATCGCAATTGTATCGTATCATCGTCGGCACGCGACGGGAAATAGGCCCCTAGCGGAATGACAACCCTAAGTTTAGTTGTAACATCTAAATCTAGATGGCGTTAGTAGTCACGAATTGAGAAGTTGAGACTTGGGATTTTAGGTTCAGGCTGATTCGGGCAACATTAGCGTCACGTTTTTCCCATACGGGGTGGCAGAGGCACAATTGTTCACTATTAGCCAGTTTACATCTAGAGTAATGAAGGTTTCCTCACAATGTTTTCTGTCACCGTTTCAGAACCGGGATTTGAACCTGCATGATCCGTGATGCATATCCTGCTGTTATGTCAACATAGAACCAAACAAACAATAGCCAAACCGGTTTATTAGAATTAAAATAAATTTTTCTTCTACCTAAACCAATAAAAATCAAAACCAGAGTAATCTCTGTATTGTCGAATACCTAGTCCGATACTCGCGAACGAATTGTTGTCTCTAAGTTCGTTCGAACATGATTGATTACAATACATGCTCCAGTGGTAAATCAGAATCAGCATGATGTTTGCGTAGCTTGATGCCCAATCATCTCTGTAAGTCTGCCAATGACATGCTGATTGTGACTTTGTGACTAATGAATATTATTTAAAATTCAGTTAGCGTGTGCGTTTAATACAAAATCTCTACATGCTTAGCGATAGTACCATACAATAGCTAGTTGTCTACTCGTCTTTAAAACTTAACAATGCGGTAGGATTTAACCAAATAATTACACCAATTTAAAAAAAGTCCTACATAAAAAACCCTGCAAATGAGGGCTATTCTGATCCAACCATTCAAAAAACGAATAATGACTATAGCCGGTCAATAACCACACGAAAAACGTAGAAAAAAACGCCAAAGCATTTAACAAGAAGAATGCTACAATAAAAATGCATAACGAGAATTACTCGCGTTCGAGTTTTTTACCAAAGCACGTCACGTGGCGGTCGTGTGACCTAAAATATTAAAACTGGTGTCAGACTTGACACGCGGCCTTTCCCACCAATAAATAGATCCGAGAAAAATCCTTGTGACACCCCTAACTGTAATACCCTAACGGTTTTGAACACAGAAACTCCCTCTCTAACGCGTAGGTACTAAAACTTACTTTTCTATCTTCAGTTTTTTATTAACACCCCTGAGAGAAGTTTACGGAATCATTTACTTTTTGCTACTTGGAATATAGTTCATATTTGTTTGGGTTGGGCTGGAAGAATTAGGGTTGTCGACGATATATTAATACCGCCTCCGACGGTTATCGAATAATGCATCGGCACGTGTACCGTTTTTTTTTTGGAATTTTTCGTTCTTTCGTGCGATTCCGAAGTGCCGTCTGGTGCAGACTTGGCAGACATGGGGCACAATGCCTGAATGCCCTTTGTGTGGCCTCAGATTTTCGCGGGAAAGGGGTGATTTTTATTCGCGCCACGTTTCCGCGTGTCGTAATTGGTTTTATTTCTGCGCGCGGTTTTTCGAGATTTTGGAGGAAATCGCAGGAATAAAGAAGAGCTTTTGTAACACAAAGCGAAACGCATTTACAGAAGTTAATGTTGTAAATAGAAAAATAAATAAGTTTTAGTACTTACCTGAATTTTAATGGGTATTGTTATCTGAACAGAAAGTAAAATGGTTCTGCAAAAAAGCTTTGTAAGATTCGTAGAATTTATAACTAATTGTTCATTCCAATAGAAAATAGCATATAAACCCTAACAAATTTAATTAATAAAATTTGAAATAAAGCATTTTTTATTAGACTAACAAACAGTATCATTAACAAACATAACGAAACAAACAAACTAAACACGGGTGCTCCCATAATCCGTTTTGAAGGGTCATTCAGCTCCCCTACAAAATATCATTTCATATTTTGATTATGATATCAATGTCACCATTCCGATAAAAATATATTTCTCCATCTTTTGTTCGCTAATACGAATATTAACCCATTAAGAGTCGCGTGCCGACAAGAAATTGTTTTTTATTCGGATATTATAACTATTGTTGGTGCTATATAATGTTAGTTTTTTTGTATGCGAATGGTGTGTGGAGTAGGTTTGCGCAAAATGGACTCCAGGGTATAATGAATGTTCGCGATTTATTATTTCTGAAGACAACTTAATAATGTTAATTTGCATCCTTTTTATGGAAATAGAATGCTTTAAGGTTACACTTTTAGAAGAATCAATAAAAGAAGGCCGATGGATAAACGCAACTATAGGATCTAAATATATCTGATAGCTAGTGTCAACAACTTATGAAGAATCCTTGTGTCCACAATGACTGAGAATCATTTCATTTCATTTCATTCATAGGTAGTTTCCTCTGAATATGCCTCGACTTATGGATTCACAAAATAAGTAAAATTTTAACCAATGGAGTATTGAATAACCAACTAAAACGAGCGCACTGAAATATAGAAAGGTTATATAAGTAGGTCCCACCCCTCATGGCAACAAGGCGTAAAGCTATGTTGCCGCAATTCGACCAAAGATTACAAAATGTTCGGAAAGGCATCAGTGCCCTAGGCAATAGTGGTAGTGTCCATCCAGAACATCCAAAAAAAATATCGTCATAGTTAATCTATGAACTCGCATTTATAACAATGGTCTATTTTTTAAGTTTTCTGCAGCTGTTTTATTTTATTTAATTTATAAGTATATTTATTAGTTGTTTCACAGCAGTTTACAACTATGCCTGTTTTGTGTACAATAAAAAAATTACAAATATCATTACTACAGATAAAAACTCCAAAAAAAATTCACAACTCATCTAACGGTCATCGCCACTTGTCTGTCCTAATCACCAGCTCCCGCGCGTGAGAGTGACGCGCGTGCGCTCGGTCGCGTGACGCGCACGCGCCGCGGATCATCGCGATTGGTCGCGGGACGTGCGTACGCGCAGCGCTGTGCGGCTGCGGCGGCGTTGCTGCTGTGTCTGGAAAATTATGCAATGAATTTACTGATATGCCGTTGTTGCCGACAATATTGCCAAGCAAATGGCAATATTGCCTGCAACGGCACATCAGTAAATGAATTAGATGGGCAATGTTTGTTCAGTTGGCATCGCGTCTTAGAATGTGGTTCATTGCTATAGATAGGACGATTGGATAAACACCCAAACATGGGTAATTTCAGGGTAAATTCTCTTTTTTTAAATGACAAAATATGGGAATTCACCCTAAAAACACTACCTAACTAAATTCCCTAATCAAGGTATCTTGAGGGGTAAATAACTTATGAAGTATCTGTATTCAACCATTTATTTAATCAAATCGGCAACTGCAAAATGCCACTAACAGCGCTGTACTTCGTTCCAGGACAACTCAATCCTACAGATTTTATGCAGTTTTCTCTAACAAGGTATGACATTGCTTTTTTGTTTGCACAATGGTGGGAAGAATAAAGGCACAATATTTGTTGTGATTTGTTATATTTTTATGTACATTTAAGGGCTATGTGGTCTAGGGGGTTTTATGCGCTTGCTTCTCACGCAGGAGATGCAGGTTCGAATCCTGTGCTGACCATGTACATGCCAGTACCAATGAGATAAATTAATTTGTCTTGCTGCATATTGCCTCGTTTAGACTAAACATCCGGAGTGTCATCAAATGTCAGACACGCAAAAAGCAAAACCGAGCTAAACAAAAAGGCTCTATTTGACCAAATTACAATGCAAACCTCCAATCCCCTCCAGTCCATTGAGGGGCATACGAAACCACAAAACCGTTCACTAAAAACTGCAATTCAATATTTCGATCAAAATCGTTTCAGACAATCCACAGATTACACCGTTATACCTCGCATGAGAACACAGGCAAATTGTTTCCTAAACTGATTACTATATTCGGTTGTAGTTTCCACATTGTCTTTTGCCCCCCCCCCCCCTAGTCCCTCCCTGACCCCCTATGGAGAACGAAACCACTAAATTTCTATATAAATTCATTATAAGAGATGTGAATGCGTTTTTCGTAATTTAATTGTGGGTTGGTTTGGAGGGATGTTCGTTTTTTTTCTAGGTACAGCAGTAACAGAGGTGATGTAACTGTACATACAGAAACATTTATTTAATTCAAAGAAAATAAAAATAAATTCATTGATATTTTATTTTAAGAAGTCGCCGTTACTGAATCTTACCAAAACAACGAATACCTGCGAGCCCATGACCGCGGCCCCACGGAAAATGGTTAAAGTACCGCAAGTCGAATATATGAGGGGCAGAATTGCGCCTTTACCACCAACTATGGGAAAAAGTGACGCTATGAACCCAAACGTTGGTTTTTAATAACGATGGTACACATAATCTCTTTTTAGAGATAAGCTCGCCTTTGTACATACTTTTGTGTAAATGTTACGTGTTTTTTTTTATGTTTTGTGCAATAAAGTATAAATGAATGAATGAATAACGACGAATCGAAATTAGGAGAAACTCGTTTTACAGTCGTTTAGTTTAGTAACTGAAGTCCGTGTAGGTCTAATAGAGAGTTATCAGGGGGACGAAAATTTCTCGAAATGTACTACATAAAAATCAAACTATTGTAACAAAAGGAGTAGAATATAAACTAGTGGCTCTGTGAGCTGTAGACCTCGCGAGTATGTCGGTGGGAAAGCTGAACTGCTAACACACATAAAAAAAATAACCCAAATAATTTTCTTTCAATAACACATACAAACTTATGAATGTACCTGGTTACGTACATGCAGTATGAAAGTAGCCGCACCAATAACTTTGTAAACTACATTTCGCGATCTTTGATACAACCTATTGACTTTTTACTAAAATTATATAATTTGTTTCACTCTCATGGTCTTTACGAATCCAACGACACCTCATTTGTTAATATCCATCGAGCCGTTTGGGTTGTAGCGATTTTTTTACATTTTAAAACCCCATATCTGAAAAAAATCAAAAAACTGGCTCGAGTAAAAAAATCTATTTATTTTTCCAACCTGCTCACAAAATTTCACGAGAATTGGTTCATAAATGCGACCTGTAGAGGAGAACAACCGGACATACGAAAGCATTTTTGCCCAAACCTGAAACGGAGACGCTTCGCTCGCTTCGCTCGCTCATCTGTTTCACTCTCATGGTCTTTACGAATCCAACGACACCTCATTTGTTAATATCCATCGAGCCGTTTGGGTTGTAGCGATTTTTTTTCTCCGCCATTTTGAAAAAAATCAAAAAACTGGCTCGAGTAAAAAAATCTATTTATTTTTCCAACCTGCTCACAAAATTTCACGAGAATTGGTTCATAAATGCGACCTGTAGAGGAGAACAACCGGACATACGAAAGCATTTTTGCCCAAACCTGAAACGGAGACGCTTCGCTCGCTTCGCTCGCTCGGTCAATAACAACACTCTAAACCAAAACAACAAACAAGCATCGTATTGCCCAAGTCTCAATATACCTACAGCTTACAATTACAGCACCCTCACGCTATCGCCACGAGGGGCCGGGCAGCAGGAATCTTGCGCAAGAGGAGCGATCTAATTCGATTTTTATACTGATCTCATTTGGCACGTTCGTGGTCGCCCCTTTGAGGGTGATGTTAAGTTTAACTGATGTACCTAATTAAGTTATGTTTTGTTGATATGAGTATCGTTATGAGTGGATAACGTTTATTTACATTAAAGCAGAATTACATAAAATATATTTCACACATATAAAAAAAAACATAATGTAGGTATTTCACGTGTTCAGGCTGTCACTAAAGTATTCCTGCTCCATCTTCACACTGAAAGACCCTGACATGTTTTCGGGTGCCTCTTATTCTCATTGAAACTGCTCATAAAACTGATATTTGTATTTTCACTTTCAGCCAGTACACTATTTTGAGAATATGCGTTTCCCCATTCTTCGATGTGTTTTTTTGAAGTAAAACTTCTTGGGGCACGGGGGTAAAATTTATTTAACCTCTCAACTGTGGGTTATTCATATATTTGCTTTTCAATTACTACTAGCCGGGTGCTATCACGAGTGGCTAAGAAATGTAACGGAAATTGGAATCGGTGACGTCAGGGTCGGCTGAAGACTTTTAAAACCGCAACTACTTTCAATACGGTTTTTAACTAATCAGATAAGATAATAATACATTCGTACATCGTACAATAAAGAATGTTAATTAGTGAGAGAAAAACCTGATGAAACGTTAACAAATAAAAATTATTTTAAGCATTCTTCCACGAGTTCTTGATTTCCGGTAAAGGCCAAAACCAGTGACGTGACCAAAAACTACTTCGTTCAACCTCTTTGTTGGAACCGGAACTTATGTTTGACAGTTGTGCGATGCGATCCATACAGTTTGTAAGAAAAGAGTTTCATCAATGTCACACGGGTCGATATGGATTTCTAAAATGATGAACGAATCGTTTTGTGGCCGGTAACTATGGAATAGGTACCTAAAACGCGCTGCGTAGTCGCGCAACGGGCAGCTAGTAATCGCATAAAGTCACTTAGAATCATCCAAATGTGATATTTAGTTTTCAAGCAAATTCCGATGTGATGGATGGCTGCATTAAGACTTCTTGAAAACAATAAGTAGGTACCTAGAACTGTTCTAAAGCCACTTTTTATTATATAGTGCAGTTCAAGTCACAAATTAGCAGTTTAGCTACTAAGTACGTGTTATACCTACCTATTTAATGTTTATCTGTAGTAAACGGCCAAAGCGAGGTCTACAGCTTACAGAGCCATAAGTTTAATGGCTTATTGTTTCGCTTATTTGTTTGTATGTAATTTTTGTAATACATATTTTAAAGTTGAATTGTTGTTATAACTGTTGAAATTATACGATTTTGATTTTAATAAGCTTTTGTAATTTTAAAGTTAATGCTTCATGCCAGTCAATAATGTTGAAGTAAAATATCAAAATCGAGGTATGTCGTATGGCGGACTAAGGAAATGTCAAGAATAAAATTAAATAAGAGTTACGTCATCGCTTCGCGATGAAGTAACCCTAAAAAATCCTAGCAAAGTAGGTATGTATAGGTTAGCGGGGGTAGCATAAGGCACGCCAGTCACCCCAGCCACGCATTTTGTCACAATTTAATGTCATATCATAATGAATGCGCGCTATTTTATGGAGAAACATCATTGAGACGCGAAAGGAGTTGGCAATTTGGCAAAATTACTGCCCCAGACATGTACAAAGACTTCTCAACAGCCAATTAATAGCATTTAAATATTCTCTCATAAATTACTGCGTCTTTAGTTAGTTTGTAGAACTTGAAGGAAATGATTAAATAATTAAGAGTTGTCACTTCATACTCTATGATTCCGCCATTGATTAGTGACTTTTGCCATCGTTAAAAATAACATGCAACATAATTGCCAACTAGCAAAACTGTTGAAAACAGGAGGTTTTCAGAGGAGTGGCTAGATGGCGTTATGTTGCATGTTATTGCAAAATGGTGCTTATTTCTAGCGACGGCAAAGGTCACGGAATCATATTGGAATCACGGAGTATTGAGTAACAACTCTTATTTACCTATATTTAATTTTTTTTTCTTCAAGTTCTACAAACTAAATACAGACGCAGTAAATTAAATTTATGAATGAATATTTAAATGCTATTGGCTGTTGAGAAGTCTTTGTACATGTCTGGGGCAGTCGTCCATATATTGTTTTAGCCATCTTCTTTGTCATTTATCTGCGCGACTGAGGTGAGTGGCAAGCCTTATGGTAACCCCGCAGGTACACATTAACTTGGAATAGTTGAAAATACGTACTCGATCAATTAAATAAAGGGACTGGGCACAGAGACAAGCAAAGCAATGCATACATTTGAGCGAGACGGTTTTAAGACGTGACGTCGTCAGATGGTATATAATCTGAGCGAGATGCAAATAGTAGTGACACTATTGAATGAGTTAAGTATATCACCACGAGCGCGACAAATTGTAGATAAGGAATGGTGGGAAATAAATGACATGACGTATTAAAAGTAAGTACAAGTATAAAATAATTTCAAATAATCGGACGTCTGAAACATAAAAGTAACTTGAAGCAGAGATTGGATCTCAAAATTGGAAATTTAAATCTCTTTTAGTATAGGTAGGTATAGGTGTATAGTATAGGTACCACTTAATGATCTAGCTACAGAAGTTTTACTTCTAACACGTGTACGGTGCTACACGCGAATTTTTTTTTATTCATTTCCTAAGGCTCCATCGCGTGAAATGACTAATGGGGTGAATGAGGCTCTTGAATCGTTATCAGTTGGTTTTGATGTTCTATGATGTTTATGATTTGTCGCTTTGTTAGGAATATAACTGCTGTTAAAGGAGCCGTGCCTTCGCCCAGCAGTCTTTTTCATGAAAAAGCAGATTAACAGGTGCGGTATAAATATTTACGGTATAATTACTGTTCAAAAACAAAGGCATCAGGCAAGTAAAACCCAGGTTTACTTAAATATAAGCTGATTGAATTCTAAAAGCAAAGGAAAAAAGACTCTTTTTGCCCTGCACCCTTGTGACGACAAAGTCAAACGGCAGACATGTGTAAATACAAGCTAATTTAATAATAAATCCTCGTATTTTTTATATATGTAACCCTTTTTCAGTCTCGCCTTTTACCATGCGGGAGGGCAGAGGTAATTTTGCCCAGTTTTGGTTAGATAAATAAATTGTCATTTTGGGGAATTTGACAAATATAAATGCATACCGATGTTACCGCGGTGATGAAAAACATTGTGAGGAAACCTGGCGCCCAATTCTGCACGCGAATCGCATGGTAGGATACCGACCGGTTTGTTTGTATAGAATCATACTTACATATTTACATTTACATACAGGCACATACATTGCTTCTGGCCCCACACTAGGATACCCTGTGTCGTGGGAACCAGAAACAGCGACATCACTAACATGTAAACATCCAAGACCTGAGGGGTTTTTTTTGTTTCCAGCCGGGATTCGAACCTGGGACCTCTCGCATGGTAAGCAGATGCGCAACCGCTGAGCCACTGAGGTCGTTAATAGAAAAGTGTTTATTTTTGTCATTTCATATACAAGTTTTGTCCGCCAGGCGGGTAATAATATTAATAAGTATCTACATATATGTTTGCCGATATAAAAAATAATACAGCATGAAACTAATACATTAATGAAATGAAATGATTCTCTATTTGCCAGAAAACAGTACAGTAGAGGATCTTAATATTAAAATATTAAAAAAATGTACCATGGAGCACTATTAACTCTATGCCTGTAGCTGTACGCACAGACTTGAACCAAATTCTAACAAGTTCAAACAGCAAGATGTGCAAACGCGCCTCAGTCGCGCCTCAGCGAATCGTTCCGGTTCAGAAAGGAGTTCCTACGAAGGAGGCTGCATCGATTTGTCAGAACGCAGACCTTCTAGAACAAACTGCAGGTGAATGAGACTGCAGACTGAGGAAATTTTAGACATGCCTTTGACCCGTTAATTTAAAAGGGTGTAACTATATTTTATTAGTAACTTGCGTAAAAAAAACCTATTCATTTCAATGTTTTTAGGGTTCCGTACCCGAAGGATGCCAAACGGGACCCTACTATTACTGAGATTTCGCTGTCCGTCTGTCTGTCACCAGGCTGTATCTCATGAACCGTGGTAGCCAGGCAGTTGAAATTTTCACAGATGATGTATTTCTGTTGCCGCTATGACAACGAATACCAAAAAACATAATAAATTTTAATATTAAGGGGGGGCTCCCATACAACTAACGTAATTTTTTTTGCGGTTTTTTATAGATAATGGTACAGAACCCTTCGTGCGCGAGTCTGACTCGCACTTGGCCGGTTTTTATTTTACATGATTTAATTACTTGATATTAGTTAATATTGCATAACTTAACTTAACGTATTATTTGGACATTAAAAAACTATCAAGTCTCTCTCTCTCAAAATAGTGTAGGGGTAGAGAATGGCGACACGTGTAACTATATCTGTCTAAAGCTAATATCTTCGGATGAAACCATTGTATAATTTTGATAGAACTCCGCTTACAGGTAAGTTTGTTTAATCAAAATATTTGGTCATATATGTATACGTTTCCCATATTAGAAATATGACTATATTAGTAAACTACTGATGTAAAACGTACATTTAATTTATAAACAATCTAAAATACCAAAAGCTTTTCATTTTTACTTACATTGTAACCGGTCAGAAACGGTAATTTCATTCATCATCCATCACACAGTTACATCAAAACATAGATAGTCAGGAAGTCAATGTATTTACATTAGGCCTCTTCAAAAACTCGATTTACGAATTGCATGCTACAGTTCATTTAATCCAATTTAAAATAAATCTGAATTCCGTATCTGCCTTCATTCTTAGTCTGACGAAGAGTCTGAGGCCGACATCAAATCGGTTTATGTCTAGATTTAGCAAATTTACTAGGTTTAAAGTCGCTGCTTTCTTGGGGCGGGTTATGCAAATTTGACTTGGGAAACGCACTGGGTTTTTTAGTTGTCAAGAAAAGAGCCATCTCATGTTTTTTTTTTTGTACAAATGTACGCAAGTTAAGGATTCGATTTATTTATTATCTTTGGTATACAAAACAGCATTGAAGATAATACACTTAAATTAATATACCATTGCAACGGGTGAACGGCTGTCTTCAGCGCCAAAATATGTATACACAGCATGACTTATGTATAAAAAAGTAATTATTTAATTTATGCACACAAATCACGTCATTTACTTTCAACAACAAGAAGCAATATCATCTTGCTTGTTTCTACACGGGATGACATATCATCCTACACTTATTTTAGACGCTTTACTTTATAAAATTATATTATATTTGAAACTAGGCAAAATGAACAAAAAAACTACAAATAAGTACATACAGATAATTAACCCTTTCACCACGGCGCGGTGTCTATTGTTCTCCTTACAAAGTTTGTATATTGTAATCGTGAAAAACATGTTCTAATGTGAGTTTATCATTAACTTTATTCTGAGACAAAACAGACATACAATACAGATAATTAATAATCGTGGAAAACATGTCGCAATGTGAGCATATAAAAGGGTAGCTATTATAAAAAAAAATTGGTGCAGGAGTCTGTAATAAAATATTTTTTAGTTTCCGAGTTTTTTAGTTTAGTTTCCACCACAGTGCGTCGCCGTCTTTGCAGCACCCGACTGAATTCGCAATGAGCGTGTCACGAAAGGGTTGCGTCGACGTTTGCGCTTGACAAGAAGGTTTTGTTTGCACAACTTTTTGGTTCACAGAGAGAATTGTTGAGGATTCCGGAATTTCGCGATTTCGCAGTTACGCCTTTCTGTCGTTGCACGCTGCCTGAAAATTTTCAATTTAAATTCGAAGTTTTGTTTTGACGTCGAACTGGTCGCGGGACAGGCGTTACAGGATTATTTATTTTAAAACTAGTTATCTAAGATTTAGCACAGATTGATATAACTCCATATTAAATTGTATGGAGTTGTCAAAGCTATTCAGAGAATCTTGACTTTCGTTTGAAGTAGGCATAATATCAGGTAAATAGGTTATTAATATCATGCTCTTATACAAAATAATAAAAGTCTTCATTTACTATAATGTCCGTTCAACAATCCTTTCATATATCTCTCTTCATCCATCAGAAACCGCAATTCGAGAGGCCATAATTCCCTAACTTCATTCATGATTCTCATTTATTAACGACAGATTTGTCAAACCCCTTTCTGTTAAACTTATCAAATTAGTTTCTTCAGCGACCAATGACTCCGAACAGTACAAGCCCAATTTCAATTACACACTAATACCGCAAAGATTTTAACATAAAAATGCATTCACTGAACTGAAGGCGAACCAATCATCTACCACGAAATATCTTTCACAATCACAATGGACCTGGGATATTAAATTCAAAACCACCAGGCTGTGAACACGGCTTTGTCATTAGAGCGACATGGGAGGGACGGTTTAGATATTGGGGAATCGGGAACCTTTTCACATTGATTGTTAATATTGCTCAATATTTGCATGCTAAAATTAATAGCCCTTCATTACTCCATAGCTGCGGCGATGGGCTTGCCCCCTGTCACGCAAAATGGAGGATTGAATCACTGGCTAAAAGTGGGCACAGTTGTGCCTCTGCCACCCCGTATGTGACCGTCTATACTTACCGTACCAAGCCTTATCTTAGCCAATAAAAATCTTTTATCTTTACATATGTATCAACATAGCGTCACACCTTTTCCCGTACGGAGGCTTGTGTAGGAGGCCAAGGTAATCCAATAAATCTAGGAACAAGTCTTAAGTTGAAGCATTATGTACAAAATGGCTTGACATTCTGAGAATTGTATATTTCCAGCAGATATATTTTATAAAGTAAATTTTGTGCAAAAAAGACAGCATTTGATGGCACTTTTACATGACGTAATTCTGTTGTTATTTCTGAGGTTATTTCATGGAACTCAGGAACAAAAGTTCAGTTTTGACAGTTCATAAAAAGTATCTATTTTGACTTGACAGGCCGCAAGTCTATTGTGCCCATTTTCAGCCAGTTATTGGAGCAGTTACACTAAATAGCTGGCCGAAAGTGGGCACAATTGTGCCTTTGCTATTCCGAATAGGAAGGGCGTGAGGCTATATTAGTTAGTATGTTTTAACATCGCTCTACGATACTCCTATAACCGCACGTAAAAGAGATTCATAATTATTATTATTTTTATTGCACACAAAAAAAAAAACAAAATATGATAAAAAGTGTAAAATGGCGAGCTTATCTCTAAAAAGAGATCTCTTCCAGCAAACCGGAGATCATGCATGATGATATTGCATGAAATATTTGTAAGTATGACGATTGAAATTAAGCTTGAGCGCATGATTTACCGCTGGTTACCTATTTGCCTTTTACGACAGTGTTCTGTCATTTTAATCATCCACACAGCTTTACATATTCACCCCGATTTCGCATTAAAAAATCGGAAACAGAATCGCTACACAATCGAGTCCGCACGAACGAATCGCCATAATGGAAAGTTAACAACCGATGCGAACAGCCACAAATCTCGGCGTCTAACCGCGAAATTTAAAATGGCGGCAGCCATTTTGAATTCACACGTGTGCAGTTTTGTAAAAAATGCGTACGTGATTAGGGCCTTTTGTGTTTTAGAATTGTAATAGACAGTTCTGTTATTATTATGATTTTAATGTTAATAGTAAATGCTAAGTTGATAAGTAGGGAGTGGTAGCGATTCTAGTGTTAAATATTAAAATTAAGTTTCAATAAAAAATCTCGATCGGCCCCCTATTCACATACTCTGATCTCATCTCGCCATAGAGATAGTAGCTATTAGATTTACATGAATCATTTGGAATAACAACAGATCTATCATCTATACTAAACTTAAGTAAATTCAGCGAATGAATTACCTAACTTTTCACATCTCGCAACCCGCACATTTTTGACATCTACAATGAAGTTATTGCCATGAACGCAATAAGGAACTGTCAAAATTAAAAATGGAATGAACAGGTAATAGATACAGTGCTACCATCCAATCTGTAGAATGAGCGATGGCGCCACCAGCTACTCCAACTGAACAGCATACACTACAACAACCAGAGACTATATATCCAATTGACTGCGCCTGCGGGGGAATGCGGCTCGCCAAACGTTTGTTGTATTCAACAAACGTTCGCAAACGCAACCTATGTACGATGACGGGCCGCTAGACAGTTTCGCAGCAGCTGACCAATCACAGCTCTCTTACCTCTTCCCCCGCCGCCCGTAAATTGGTGAGTTGTGTTTCAAAGGAAAATGTATCTATGCGTTCTCCACTGGATAAGTGTGCTCCCTGACAACAACTAACATCGAAGTGACGTTTTCAAAGTGGTTTCAGTATGTAGTTTCCTGTTTTATTTGACCGTTCTACAGATAAGATGGTCGCTCTGTAATTTCAGAAAGCATTCGAGACTTTCAGACACAGCAAGTCCTAAAGATGATACAGTAAATAGAATTTAATTCTGCATACCAGAATTGCCATCATGCACTTGTTGTCACTAGGTGTGGGTTCAAACACGATCGGTGTGTGACGAATCGACTAGAATCGAGAAGTTTTTACAATTTCAAGTGCGACTCCAATTTCGCCGCCGTATCGAATCGATCTCGATTCAGCTTTGTATCTGAATAGGGGTTTAGATTTTTGATGGATGTATTCGAGTTCATTATGTTGTGTTAATGATATGACTATTTATTGTTACGTAGTTCGTTGTAGACACTGTTATGTTTAAATTCTTTATTGCAGATAATAAATGGATACAGATAAATATTCGTCACATTACAAGTAACAATTAAAAATCTACGAGGAAGAAAGTCGTGTTTAGTTGAAAAAATATGTTAACACCTACATAACCATTGATTGAAAAGTACCGATAAACAGGAAATATGATAATTATTACTATTACAAGTTGTACACAAACTTTTTATGTGTTTTATGCTTTTGATTGGTTTACCACACGGGGTGGCAGAGTCCGTTTTGTGCCCATTTTTAGCCAGCTATTCAGGCGATGTATGAAAAATTACAAACCAAGGTCAACGAAGATTGCGGAAGTGAGAAGCGAATATAACTCGGGAATAGGAACAAGTGGGATGGCAATTGTGCGCTCGCGCCTAATCTGAATCAACGTAAGCGCCAAAACGAAAAAAAAAATACATAAAAATAAGCTATTTCGGGGAATTAAATTTCATATTTTGAATCAATAGTAACAACAATTCCCCACATATTAGAAAGATCATATTTACTACTACTACGGCATAATAGGAATAAATATTGAAAAATAGGGTCGACTTTGGATTTATTTTCTATCTAAGTAGAAATTTTTATCGAAACACGTTTTCCAACATGAAAACCCTAGATTATATAGTCCAATTCCAGTCAAGTCCAGAAATTAATAACGATTTGCCGATTATTTCCTGAAATACACATGAAAAAACACCGCTAAATTTGTGAGGCGCCTTCAATACTCGTTTGCTCATTAGATAGGTACCGAATAAACATTATTCCTTCATCATCAAAGTAATGAAATCTCCATATCTCCACAGTCACGTCTATTCCCATTTGATATGGCAGGGGCACCAATGACTCAAATTCAAAATAATTCAAATTACTATTTTGCGTGACTATCTGATATAATAATATGGTCCAGCATCACCACAGGTATCCTCACCCGGCGCCATTACAACGTACGGAAGTGACGTCACGAACAATCGATGGGCTTCCGCTTCCGGCGACGCGACATCCGGTGCGCTCAATGTCGCGTGTGCTTCCGATCGGGGGTAGGCAGAGAATATTGCGGTTAATGATAGTGATTACGCGATCGCCGTAATACGGTTTTGTAGGAAATGGCTGAGATTGATGAGAGGGAATTGAGGAAAGATAGGACATTGTGCTTATTGTGATATAATATGGATACACCATTTTTTTTATTCACCTTTCCGATTTAAAGTGTGTGAAAAAAAAGGATCTTGGCTCTACTGTAAAGTTTGGCAAAATGTAGTTACATGTTTTCGGTTTGGAGCAGCCGAAATAATAAAATGAATAATCCTAAATATAAGTACACTAACAGTAACAATATTTACATTATCAAACAAACACGCAGATACAAAAGTAGCCCCAACGATACGCTGAACAAATTGTGCCATTGTTCAACATGTTCATGAACACCGAACAAGATTAGTTGTCATCCTCGTCAGTTCATTAGCGAGCAGCTTAAGATGTTAAATAAACATTGAATATCGTTCAATATGTGGATGATGGTATGCAAAAGTAAACAAAGGGATTCGAACATTTTTGCAAGGAACCTGGGATACATAAGAATAAGAATAATTTATTGTTCAAATTAAAAACATTTTACAGATTTAAGGTCCCTGCCTCCCAAAGTAGGAAAAACCTGTATCATGGGAGACGAAATAAGAATACTAGGTACAAAGAATATTTGTTGTTCGTAACTATATTCTCGATCAATAGGTATTAGTTTTATAGGTGTACGCGAAAAAGCGTAATTTTCGGGAATTTCAACATTTAAGGTATCCCAGAGAGGTTCGATGCTTTCAGTCGAGAGATTGTCATTCTCCTGACCGAAAAGGAAAAAAAAATGACATTAAAATTAGGGGAAATTAAGTTCTCATCCCCTTGCAGTAGACATTAATTGTCGTCTTGGTAGTCACTGTCAAAGTCGAGCACTATTTTGTGCTTCTGCGAGCAACAGAGTTGTAACATTTGAGAAGACCTCTGTGGTGTTAAGGTCAAGGCTGTACTGCCCAACCGAGAGGTCCCGGGCTAAGAACAAAAAGATGCCCTGGTCTTGG
This sequence comes from Argyresthia albistria, assembly GCA_963457715.1. Classification (NCBI taxonomy): domain Eukaryota; kingdom Metazoa; phylum Arthropoda; class Insecta; order Lepidoptera; family Argyresthiidae; genus Argyresthia; species Argyresthia albistria. The sequence continues at coordinate 1,881,959 of OY735259.1, forward strand.
AAGTGTATATTTTTATGACATCGCTCTTTCTGATTTCCTTGAGACAGAATATACTAGTGTAAGGCTTGAAGCAATTGCTGCAGCTTGTCCTGTATGTAAACATTATGTTATGTCATGTTGGCATGGCACGGGGCACAATTGTGCCCACTTTGAGCCACTCTCGCATGATCCCATCCAAAACCCCGTATAGATTATGGCGATAATCAGCAAGGGTGCCAAACACCCCATCACAAAGGGGTGCCACACACAAAATATAATAAAACGAGCCTGGCCTTGATTCTGCTGTCAAAATTACTGCTCATTGTCAAAATGCAGGGCTCATCACGTGACATTGGCGAAATTATTGTGGCAACACACGATAGAAGCCACAGATCAAAAACTTAACTTAAATATAAACGTTCAAAGTAAATGTAAACTGGCTAAAAGTGGGCAGAATTGTGCCTCTGTCACCCCGTACGTGAAAAAGTGTGACGTTATGTTGTTGTTGTTTGCAAATATATAAAAAATGTAGCTTGTGAAATCCACCAGCCAGACCACGGAGCTCTTTTAAAATAAATGAGTAATTTGTTCAATAGTCACTATAGTGAGCGAATTTGTGCCTCTGCTTACCGGTATTGGGAACCTGACTCTTTGTTTTATATTTTGCTATTCGCTATATTATGATAATAAACACCTCAGAATACTAACTAAGTACTTAATTTATAAAAATAAATGAATTCGATGGAAACCTGTAATTGGCTTTATCTCTTAAGTTTTTGTATTAACATTTTTGTAATGATAAATGCTGTTGGCTTCCTGAATAAATAAATAAATAAAATGCACACCTAATAAAAGTTGACCGTCGCATCTAGGTTGCGACATTGTCATTGAGGCGCCATTGTAACTGGAATAGGGTCCCGATTCGTAACGCCTTCGCCCTGTCATAGTCATCTAAAATAAAATACATATTTTGAATTGCCTCATCATGAATTGTCCTTTTGAGGGTGTTTATGATATGGTGTGATGGGGTGCTAAAATATTTATCGCGCGTTTAGTTGTAAAAGTTAAATTTTTTATTGCTTGTATTTCGTGCTTAGGTTGTTACTTATATAGCATGATAAACAATAAGACAAGATATTTAAAATGATGTGAACAAAGTTAGCCGACTCCACAGGCAACAATCAAAAATTAAATTCTCTTTGAAATTGGTTACTTTTTAAGACAGCTTTTTGAAAACCTAATATTTCATAGTTTCATAATTTCACACAATTAACAAGGTTGAAATAAAACAAAAGTAAATAAAAACCTGATCGGATTACTTCATCTGATTATTTATTTAAATTATTTTTATAGCCCTGCTAAAGTGTTCATTAATGCAAAAAACAACACTAGTGACATTTGATACGTGGATGTCATAATTGTACTAAGGGCCAGTATTTCAAGAGAAGGATAACTTTTTTTTGACACTTTTTTTACGTTTGAAATGTCTAAAGTCCCAGATGAACAGACAGAAATGCTATCTGAGCAATGAGAGAATGGGTCTAAATAAATTAAATAACATATTAATTGTATATTGTGAATGATTAATTGCACTATCCTTTTCAATGAATGTTACGTGCTGTTTATCTGTGGTATGCAATAAAGTATACCTGAACTGAATGAAGTGATATAATAATAGCACGTGTACTTACTCTTATGTTTTATTAAAATCTTCTTGGTTACATATGCTAATTGTTTTGTTAAAAAAAATGTCTGGAATTAACAAAACTATTCGGGGTGATGGAGACACTGTGTGGCCACATTCAGCAATTATTTCATACTCTGGTCTAGGTAGGTACTAAGTAGGTAATAATTATATGTATTGTACACATGGGTCTACTCCTGCTCAGCAATCCACCTGTCTCATCCCTATTTGGTTTGCTGGAAGAGATCTCTTATTAGAGATAAGCTCGCCTTTGTACACGTTTTCTATGTTTTTTACTGTCCTATGTAACTTTTTGTGTGCAATAAAGAAATTATGAATTATGAATTAAGACTAAGGCTAGACTAGATGTCTTAAAACCGTATGTCAGCGTTTATTTTAATTGTTTGCAATTTTTTATGTCTTATTTTCTGATTTTTTTTAAATCATTACTTCTCAAAATCACGAGTTCTTTTCACCTTAATAGTTATTATATCATTAATTTGTATGGTGGTAACAAAACTGGAAGTCTGAACAAACGGAAACGTGTAGGTATGAAAATGGGACAATTTTTTCTTCTATTGGGGTGAAAAAAGCTCGTGATTTTGAGTGGAAATTATTTAAAATTTTCAAAAAATAATTGCAAGACTTTAAAAAATGGCCAAAAAAAAGAAACGCTGACGTATGAAATCCCTCCTCTCCCCAAAATCATCAATTCACATTCTAAACTTTACGACTCACAAAATATATTCGAGTTGAAATCCAAAGAAGTTACCCCTACATTCGAAATTCATCCATTGTCATTATAATGACCCCAACTGAGCCTCATTATGCATGCAGAATACCTACTTACATTACGTTGCGGAGGTTTCGTTCGAATTTCCATTTTAAAGTTTAGGGACTGGTGCCTAAAGTAGATATCTTAGAAAATACAATCGCATACAAAAGATGTAAATAGGTGGAGCAAGATGAGATATTAAGGTAATGGGTGCCCAAACGTAGGGTACGTATACTCGATATGTCTGATTTTGATACACTACAAAGTTCAGGCGTGGACACAGCTTTAGGTTATACATCCACTATACATATAAATGACCAGAGTAAGTATGTAGCATGTTCACGGCTCTTTCCCAGAGGGGTGACCGCGGCAAAGACTGATCTTTACAGTGGCTTTGCTATTTATTTATTTATTTATCACAAGTATTTGTGCCATAACAGCGAACCAAGTCTAAACAAACATTATTTTAAATCATATTACAATAAATTAATCGTACAAATACATTAATCAGATCAGTACACTAAATACATGGCCATTAATACAAAATAATTATACTTATTCCTTTCCCACAGGGAGGTTACCAAATGCCTTGACCGCCTTAAAAAAAGTCTTCATCATCATGATCATAGGCAGCTTGTTTCCACCCACTGCTGGGTACAAGCCTCCTCTATTTTGTGCCAACTTATCCGGCCCTGTGCCAGTCGAACCCAGGTCTTTCCCGCGATGTTGGTGAATGCCTTTGACCCATCTGGCTGCCGGTCGTCCCACGCTTCTTTTACCTTCTTTCGGCCTCCGCTCGGTCAGGGATCTACTCCACTTGTCATCACCTCGCCTCGCCAAGTGTCCTGCCCACCTCCACTTGAGTCTAGTGATACAAAGAAGTCTTGGTAACAATATAACATAATTAATTATATTGTAATTTTAGATAGAATTTTATTGATAGAATTTTATTGTAATTTTATTTTGATTTTATTGTAATTATTAATATATTTTAATTTCAATTTTATTTTAATTATTTTTGACATTGCTTTTGCATCACTTTTGTAGTTTTTGTAATTTTCTTTTTGCTTCATTCATTTTTAACGTGTTAATTTATTGTGTAAAGCTGCAAATGTGTGACTATTATTATTATTATTATTTTGTAAATTATGGGTGTATGCCTGACAAATAAACAATTCTATTCTATTCTATTCTATTAATTAGAAGGTAATAAAAGCCCTGATTGAATTCTATTGTATGTTGTAATTTTGTTTATTTGTGTCGACCTGGCTTTGGCTGTAATGATTGTAAATAAATAAATAAATAAACATAGCGTCACGTCTTTTCCCATACGGGGTGGCAGAGGCACAACTGTGCCCACTTTTCCCATACGGGGTGGCAGAGGCACAACTGTGCCCACTTTTCCCATACGGGGTGGCAGAGGCACAACTGTGCCCACTTTTCCCATACGGGGTGGCAGAGGCACAACTGTGCCCACTTTTCCCATACGGGGTGGCAGAGGCACAACTGTGCCCACTTTTAGCCAGCAGTGATTGAATCACGTACTCCATTTTGCGTGACAGGGGGCTAGCCCACCTCCGCAGCTATGCAGTAATGAAGGTTTCCTCACGATGTTTAGAAGTGTTGGTATATTTGTATCTATAATTAGCCCTTTAATATCCCCACCGAGGGGCACCGGCCTTTACCCGGATATGAGTAAGATTGAGCCATACTCCACCACGCTGGCTCAGCGCGGGTTGGTGGTGGTGGTTGGGGTGTCGGGCTAGTGGAGTTAGGCTGGAGGCTAGTTGGCTTTAACCCCTCCCTCGCAGAAGCACACCGCTCGAACGACCGAACAATGGCAAACTATTGTTATATAAGATGTGTCGGCGAACCAGTTACGTAAAAATCGGAATGAAAACAATTGCTTTGGTTAATAATACTTTGATAGACTATAATCCTCAAACTCAAACTCAAATGTTTATTGCATTCTAAGGCTGGATTTTACGAACAAAAGAGTAACTTTTACTCGAGAGTATCTTCTACTTTTCAATAGACACCAGTGACACCTAGATCAGATCACCTCATTTTGAACTGTCATTTGTCATACAAGTTATCTCCTGGATAGTTATTCTCGTGTAACTTTTTGTTGGTGAAATCCAGCCTAAATGTTGTACAGATGTTACAATTAATGTAGGAACTTATGACTTGAAACCCTTTTCAATAACTGAATCACTATTAAGATTGAATCAGTAACCTAGGCCCTTTTAAAAAGGAAACGCCTGACCCCCGCCCCAACAGCGCCATATTTTAAAGTCAATATGTCACGACCCCAGATCTCAAACACGATAGTTATAGCGAATAGTAGTCGTCCGTCTGTCCGTCTGAGGTTCGTTTCCGGGACACGTGACCGGAATTAAATGTTTAGGGTTCCGTACCCGAAGGTTGCCAAACAGGACCCTATTCTAAGCCTCCGCTGTCTGTCTGTCTGTGCGTCTGTCGCCAGGCTGTATCTCATGAACCGTGATAGCTAGACAGTTGAAATTTTCACAGTTGATGTATTATATATAACTGTTGCCGTTATAACAAAAAATATTTAAAAAAATACAGATTATAATACATAGTAAAGGGCTCCCATACAACAGACATGATTTTTTTGCCGTTTTTATTGATAATGGTACGGAAACCGTGATGGATTTGGCTTAATCATATCCGTATCTGCCCGGGTAAAGACCTGTCCGCCTCGGTTGGGATATAATCATTGATTTATTCGTACGAAAAAATATCTTAACGCAAATTAGAATTCCATTTTTATCCGACATTTATGGTGAACCCATGAATGAGGGAAATAGAACTGAGACGGGGAGGACATGTTAAGAAATCTTTTCATTTTCCTACAACAATTCCGTCGCAACTGCGAGACGTAATGTTGCCAGCACGCACAGACTTAAAAACGGTAGAGTACTTCAATATCATAATTTTATTGGCAATTTAACAACTTTGTTTTGTTGCATCAATATCAAGCGTTTTTTATAGATTAGAATACTATAATTGGACATTTTAGTATGAATTTTCGTTAGGTACTCGTTTGTTGTTCGTTAGCACTACCAGGGGGACCGTGCAGGGCTAAGTGGGATCCAATTACTTCTTGCGGACTCCGGACATGGGCAACTTTTTCACCCCTGTAAAGGGCTTTACTTGTAGAAAGGAGCTATGATTCACTGTCTTGTAAAGGACAGAAAGTGTTATTTTTTTCTTTATTATCCATGTTACAAAATGAAACTTTTTTAAAACTAAGTTTACGGAGCAATCACTGAAACCTATTTGGTTTATGCGTGATCTCTGTCGCTCGTTCCAGGGCAATGAACCCTCTGACGCATGTTTTATTGACCTGTCTCAATGAAGCACAGCAGATACATACTTAATTTATGCAGGATTATTGGTATCTTGTATGAATGCATATTCAATTCACTTTTGTCTGCATGTAAAAGACATTAATTTCAAAATGGAAAACGATAGATATCGAGGAATTCCTAGTCTGGTAAGTAAAAAATACTAATTCATATCTAAGTATTATGTTACTCTGTGTTAATGTAAAAAAACGTATTCATACATAACATAAATATTTATTTATATGTTACATACAACCACTTAGATTAGGGCCATACGTTGGGATAAAAACTGTCGTGTGAACCAGAAACAGCGATACATCCAAAATCTGGAAACTCTAATCCCGTAAAAATATAGTTATATTTCGCAACAGTGCACGAGAGCAGCACAACCGTATTAAGATTCAACGGAGCGGATGAAACCGCGAGATGACGCTTGTATAGCTAGATGTGCATAATAAAATTAGCTATCTCTAGCCATTGCAGAATAACAAATAAACATTTATTTATATGTTACATACACCCACATCAATTAGGGCCAGACGTTAGGATAAAATATGCAATGTCGTGGAAACCAGAAACAGCGATCGCACTACTTAAACATCCAAAATCTGGAACCTCTAATCCCGTAAAAACATTTATATTTGGCAACACTGGGTTACAAGAGAGCAGCACAACCGTATTGAGATTCAACGGAGCGGACGAAGCCGCGAGATGACGCTTGTATAGATGTATAATAAAATTAGCTCTCTCTAGTCATTGTAGAACAAGAACTTTGACGAAAACTGTTCTTTGCTTTTGATGTTTAGAACTTTGTTGTGTCTCAAACTCTTCACAATAATTGGTTGGTATAAAACACGCAGTGGTTAGCAAAATTTTACTTATATGCATATTTTTCTCTACATAATTTTTTCAAAGTGTAACTACGAAGGCATATGGCTTTTTATTTTGATACACTTTATGTATGTAAGGTAGCTGACGTAGAAATGAATACCAATACAACTTTCTATCTAAATAGAAGTTATAAATAACATTAGCCTAGCCTATATTGCTCATACAAAAATAAATAAATCTCTAGAACTCTAAACAGAAACTTCTTCTTCTTCTTTTCATTAATGGCGTCCTAACCTCTTTTGAGGGTAATTTTGCCGGTGTCAAGTGGTCAGGTTCTCATTGGAGAACCTGGAAATTATAATGTCTTGAGATGATGATAAGATGATGATGATGATGATTTGTCGCTCATTAGCACTACCCAGGGAGGACACGAAGGGCTGTGGGTTCCAAGTAATTCCTTCGGACGTGAGCGACTGCCTCCCCTAAACAGAAACTTATCAAAACAGATTAAATAATTTCAATTAAGTGCTAAAATCTTAACCATCGCCTTTTCAAATATAACATAACATAGCATGAAGCCTTCCCTTATAAACAGCATGTCATACCTAAATCCACATTTCATACCTAAACTTCCGTATTTTAATTTGACAGATGAAAATATTATGGAAATTAGTAACAAGCTGTAGCAAAAGTTCACCAATACATCTTCTAAACGCCAATTCTCAGAACTTCAATTTCTGCCTTCAACGGGTCACATAAATAACTGCCTCATTTACATAGCCTTATATACATAGCCTTATATACCGAACATTGTCATCTTATATAACTTACCAACTATCTTTTAAGAAAAGCTCGTCCCGTCTCTTTCTAATTCCAACATCCTTCCTTGTCTAACTTACAGGGAAAATTACCCAAGCGGGCATATGGGCGTGTCTTCAACATGACCAGTTCAGCCGGAGCTCTGGAAACCTATCGCTTTTCCGCTTTTCCGTATCAAAAGTTAGGTTAAAGGAGAGCAGGGTAGGTCAGTTGTAAGTGGTTGGGCTAGATATCGCCTGACTGCACATTGGTTGATACAAACCACGCCCACTTCAGAAAATGCATCCCCAAGAATATGCAGGAGCTAAAGAATAGGTTTTTACTTGGCTTTTTGAAGTTTCTGGAGCTCGGGGTTTAAAAGAGGTTTTAGGTTAATGGATAGCGCTGGAAAATACAATGGTTTAGATCCTGAGAGTTTGGTGGTATTTTGAGTAGATCCATTTGAAACTGCTCGAAAATCCAGATAGAGAGCTCTCTATTCGTTTCTGTTTGGTCCCTAGTTATTTAAGAATTTACTCAATTTTTAATCGGTCTGGTTAACTGTCGGTTAGAAACATCTTCAGTACACATTCCGTTTATCGTCATGCAACGTAGTTTATCAAATGTGTCGAAAGTTAGAGACCGTCCCGCTATCTGCTTTTAAGTACAACATCCTTATAACAAACCGCTCAGCTCTGAGAGCTATCTCAAGCGCGGGAAAATGACAGATTTGCTAAACCGTTACTTTGACAAGGTTGAGACACCACTCAGAGATGAGACTGGCCTGACGTGTCATGCTGATTTCATCACGCATGCGCATGCGGGGCTATGAGTATAATAATGATCTATATTTTAATACAAACAAAAATAAACATGGCGATGCGGCGATGGGCTGGCCCCCTGTCACGCAAAATGGTGTATTGAATCACGGCTGAAAGTAGGCACAGTTGTGCCTCTGCCACCCCGTATGGGAAAAGGCGTGACGCTATGTTATGTTAATAATTCACCAATAAAATACTTAAAAAATCGACTTTATCAAAAACTTTCCTGTCCGCGCGGGATGCGAATGTCGTCTATGAACACGATAATGAGCCTAAGAATATATTGTGAACATTTTAAGCGTCTACCTGCTACCATTATCAATATCGAGCAAAAATGAGCAAAAAAATCACGTTTGTTGTATGGAAGCCCCCCTTAATATTAAATTTATTTTGATTTTTAGTATTTATTGTTATAGCGGCAACAGAAATACATCATCTATGAAAATTTCAACTGTCTAGCTACCACGGTTCATTAGATACAGCCTGGTGACAGACAGACGGACGGACGAACGGACGGACGGACAGACAGCGAAGACTCAGTAATAGGGTCCCGTTTGGCACCCTTCGGGTACGGAACCCTAAAAAGCATATCCTAATCCTTAGCATTAGAAACTATTAGAAACAACAATGTGAGATTCTCGCCAATAAATTAGTCATGAGACAGATTTTTTCAAAATCGATTTGTGCAACTCAGTGAACTTCGTAATGGTTGCCAAGGATAGGTATGGATAAACTATTTTTGTGAAATGGTTGTTATTCATACAACTTATTTCCAAAACAGACGAAACAAGCCACATTTTGCGTAATTCGTACGAAACAATCGTGTGCATTTCACTGCAAGTAAATTAATTGCTTGTGCCGCCATGGAAACAATTAAATTGGCGCCCTAGATGGAATAATATCTCCATTGTAAATCTGGATTCGCATTTATGTCGTGGCCATATAATTAAAATGAACACTTATTGAAATTGCGAAAGAAGTTAGCGTCTCTACTCGCACGGTTGGTTCTTTGTATGGACTGTCATTTCACCATTGCTTTTTACTGACAGTGCCTGCGATTCCTAAGGCGACATGGACTATACTAACTAAACTAATTAAAATCGTGTGTTTAAAAATAGAATCTGTGGCCACCGCGCAAGAGCTGTCGGATTTGGAGGTTTAGTGCCTTTAGTTCCTATTTTAGTGGTTTTGACACCTCAAGAATAGCTTACAATATCCTTAAGTATTATCTTTTTCTATTTAGCGGACTATCTGATAGTGAAGAAAAATTTGAAGCAATATCTTTTGTTCGCTTTTAATGTTGTTAGTTATTTATTATGAATGAAAACATCTTCTATTAAAAGTGGAGGCACAGTATTTAAATAAATCTATTACTGTAAGGTTGGAAGCTGGTAGGCTTCAAGAGAAACGACAAGTTGCGCTTATGATTTATTACTGCCTCTAAATACTGGTTACATGCGATTATATAGATTACTACACTACACGCCCTACCAAAAAAGAAAAAAAAATAACCTTAATGGTACATTTTTTTTTTATACAAAATACATTTTTGTTCTATTCTTATGTACTAGTTTTACTTGATTTTTTACCAAAATTTTAACATTAGGTTCACAATCTTGTAACACTTCATAAGGACCAGAGAAAACATCAGAGAATTTATTGCCTGCCTCATTTTTTAATAATAACATATCGCCTTTCTTGTAATACATTGGTCTTATATTTTTATCTAAATTGCATTTTCGTTTTTCTTTACTTTCAATTAAATTTTTCTTAGCTTCTTGTTGAGCTTTTTGTAATCTATATTTGAGTTCTAATGGATAATTTTCTACATTGTACAATGGTTCAACGGTATTATTCTGTAAATTACTAGGAATATTACATCTTTTTCCAAACACAAGTTCGTACGGAGTATATTTAGTTTCAGTGTGAACGGATGTATTATACGAAAAACACCAATACGGAATCCATGTGCTCCAAAATCGTGAATTATTATCGGTCTGTATTCTCAAATATGCGTTCAATGATTTATGTGTATTTTCTAAAGAACCAATTGATTCGTGATGATATGCTGTAGAGTTTGTTTGCTTGATATTTAATAATTTACATACCTCAGTCATGGTGGTTGAAATAAACTCGGTGCCTTGATCTGTAGCTATTTCTCGTGGAATCCCATACCTTAAAATGAAGTTCTCGACGAACGCTCGTGCTACACTTACACTACTCTTAGATTCTAATGGATACGCCTCCACGTACTTACTTAACTCGCACTGCAGCGTTAGAATATACAAATGATTATAATAATCCTTATCTAAGGGCCCAACTATATCTAAAAATATCTTATCGAAAGCAGTATCCGCGGTCGTTGTTATTACCAATGGTTGCCTAGTATGCAATGAATGTTTCTGCTTTTGGCATTTATTACATTTCCTAACGAATTCGCTGACGTCATTTGTCATTTTCGGCCAGAAATAATACTTTTTTATATTATTTAGCATTCTTCGTACACCTGCGTGTCCACTAGTAGGAAGCAAGTGGAAATCATTTAATATTACTTTAATGTCATCATTGTCATTTATACGACGTATGTTTTTCAAAATAACAACTCGTGGACCGGTCCCACTTAATGTATTTTCATCTTTATTGGTTAACCATTTTATAATTTTCATACTTTCTTCATTGTTCATAACATAAATTTCATCTATCGATAGTTTTTTACATAAAATGTCCAAATCCCTCACGAATACGTCTCGCGTCTTGCATGATCGAGAATTAGGATCTATGTAAATTATTGATTTCTTCTTTTTGAAGATAAAGTCATTATATCGTTCAATATCATCATCTTTTGTCACCTTATACTGTTTCATTATTAATTCAGTGCAATTCTTGGGTTTCTTTAAGGCTTCAACGATTCTTGGGTGATCAGACCAATTACCGCTTTCATCCTCATTATCTATAATTTTCCTACCACTACTGTCATCTTGCATTCTCCTCTTCATACTTCTTGTCATTATATTACACACTTCTCCATTCATATTTTTCAACTCGTCTGATGTTATAATGATACGTGATAATGCGTCTGCAGCAACATTACTTGTACCTTTGACGTATTCTATCTTATAATCGTATTCGTCCAACGTTAAGCGAAATTTTAATAGTCTACTTGAAGGATTCTTAATGCTGAATAAATGTACTAGAGGTTTGTGGTCCGTTTTGATTGTAAAAGTTTTCCCATATAAATATGGCCTAAAGTATTTGACTGACCAAACTATTGCAAGTAGTTCTTTTTCTATGGTGGGATAATTGAGTTCTGCCTTATTTAATGAACGACTTGTATATGCTATAGGTAAATCGTTTTTGTTACATAGCATTGAACCTATTGCTGAACCAGATGCATCCGTATGTAAAATGAATTCATTATCTTCATCAAAATTAGGGTATTGTAAAATTGGAGGACTCATAAGTGATTTCTTTAAGTCTGTAAATGAACGTTCACATTCCTTTGTCCATTCGAATTTCACATGTTTTCTGAGTAGCTTGTTCAATGGTATTGATATTTCTGCAAATTTAGGTATGAATTTACGATAATAATTTGCAAAAGCAACGAATCTACGGACCTCATCACTATTCTTCGGAGTGGGATAATTTTGAATTACTCGTGACTTTTCGGGATCAGGAAGAATTCCGTCAACTGATACAACATGACCTAGATATAATAATTGTTTCTTTACGAAGTCACACTTTTCTGGGTTTAATTTTAAATTAACTTTTCTTAGTCTTTCCATAATATCTGTTAAATTTTTATTATGAATTTCAAGATTTCTGCCGAAACAAATCAAATCATCTAAATATATTAGACATTTGTCATAATTAAGACCAGACATAGCTACAGTCATTAATCTACTAAACGCACTAGGGCTAGTTTTAAGTCCCATTGGTAGGCGTTTCATGTGATATTGTTTATTTGTAGTAAATGCCGTGTATTTTCTACTTTCTGTATCTAATTCCAATTGATAGTATCCCTGATTCAAATCCAAATGTGTAAAATAAACCGATCCTGATAAAGAGTCTAGTATTTCTGTGATATTGGGTAACGGAAACTTATCATCTTTAATACGCTCGTTAAGTTTTCTATAGTCTATAACAACCCTCCATTTCTTATTTCCTGAACTATCACTTTTCTTGGGAACCAGTAGTACTGGACTGGACCATTCACTTGTGCTTTCTTCTATAATATCATTTTCTATCATTTTGTCAATTTGCTTATCTATCTCACTTTTTTGTACCCTCGGTAGTCTATACGGTTTAGTATATGATGGTGTAGTATTCTCTTTTATCTGTATTGACTGTTTATACAAGTTTGTAACTCCTAACTTGTCACCTGGTAAAAAGAAAACATCGGAATATTTAGCGCATATATTTTCTATAGATATTTGCTCTTCTGTATTTAAATGTTTCAACTTGAGGACCGAAAATAACTTCTTTACTCGGTCAGCGCTATTAAGTTCATTTTCAAATGCACATATCGTATAGTCTTTTAATCCCACTAAATTAGGACAAAAATAACTCAGATACACTTCCTCATCTCTCGTGTTAAGAATTTTCAACGGTATTTGACCATTTCGGGGCTTTACTAACAGTGATGCTAGAAACACACCTTCACATAATTGCTTAGAGATAACCAAACTCTCTTCATTGACATCAGTTTTGATATAGTGTATGTACTCACATCGTGCTGGAATTGTCATGTAATTGTTGCAACCAAGTTGACCCATTTGTAACGGAATCGTAACCAAACAATTTTGATTTATTGTTAAAGTATTATTCTCAAAGTTTAATACGCATCGAAATTTAGTCAAAAAGTCCTGGCCTAATATGCCATCAGTTCTACACGGTAAGTGTTTGAATATGTAAAATGTGTGTTCAAATTCATATTCATTATAAACTAATTTTAACTTTATGTGTCCCTCACTGTACACGTAACCACCTATACCTTTTATTCTAATCCGCTCTATATGGAATGGAATGTTGTTTTTGTCTAAGCTCTCTAACTTGATTACCGATATGGTTGCTCCCGTATCAACCAACCAACTGCGTGAATCATCATGTACCTTGAAATGAATAGAGTTATAATTTTCGCAATAGAAATGATTATGATCGAAAAAACAGATTTTCCGACTCCTTTTTCCCAACATTTAAATCGTTATTATCCCTGTTATCACTCGTCTCAGCCATGTTTACTTGTTCGTTCCGTGAAAAACCTCTACCACCGTTCCAACCTCGATACGAGTTGCGGCCACGAAAAACGCGGTATCTTGGTGAAAAATTTCGCCTGCCGCCGTCTGAATAACTATCTCCTCGGTGATAACCACGAACGGATTCTGAACTGTTCGTAGCGCCTCTAAAGGAACCGCGTCCTCGGTAGGTCGAGTTCCCACGATGTTGGTGATATGTTGACTTACCTCGATGAAAATTCATCACTTCGTCTTCATTTCTGCACGACAATTGTTCATCTATAGCGCCCTGAATCGCGTCGCTCAACGTAGAGTAGTTTCGCGCCGCTATAATTGTACTGAGCCTACCATTTCTTAGACCATCAGAAAATCGTTTGATAGCATTTTTCTCGTTTATCGGTTTCAGAATGGCATATTTTTGTTGATCTCCGCTGGCCTGAGAAATAGTTAGGTCCACAAATAATTTTTCAATTTCCTTACCGAATTCCTCGATTCGCCTGGTACCTTGTTGCACCCGTTGCAGCTTTTGTTGAATCGCAGTATCCGACTTTTTTGCCAACAATCTCTCCCGCATATCTTTGATCAAACTGGAAACAGACGTATAAGTTTCACACATTTGTAATTTTGCATTTTCTGACAACCTTGATTTTAGTACGAAAGTAATTAAATTTGTTTTTTCTGTTTCACCTATCATGTTACTGTACATTTCGATATTCGAAATTAGTTGTTTCGTAACTTTTTCGTCCCCTGTCATGACTGGTAACAAAGACACAGCCGTTTTGAGCTCAAATTTCTCCATGTTGATGTTTTCCGTCAGTTCCGTTAGTTCCGTAAGTTCCTTAATTCTTAAATATAATGATTTTATATTCTTACACAATTCGGTCACAATTTTAATATCCCTATCATTTAATTCCTTACTCGATATTTGTTTAATTACTAACTCCTCAGCTAAGTTATAACTAGAATACAATGTACTTGCTTCAGAACATTTTTCCTTTTTCACTTTTGGTGTCCTTCGACTTGGTCCTAGTTTAATTAAGTATTCTTTTATACTTTTCAATTTACCATAAATTTCTTTCAGCTCGCTTGCCATTACATACTTTAGCCATTAATTATTATTAATATTTTATTAATTTTATTTGCGGTTATATGAGTTTTACTTATAATTGTGTCTAATCGATTACATATTTTTATTAAAACTACGGATTACATTGAACGTATACACCGATTACTCAGTAACTTTGTCAGATGACCACTTCAAAATGCACTTTTCATAGCCACATCGCCGATACATCACTTTTTCCACTTTTCACACTATTTCTTGAATTTTACCTTCCCTTCGACGCATCAGACTCATGGATCGTCGCAGCTCGTTTTCGTTAATTTCCCTCGCTATCCAGTTTCCATGACATTTTCTATAGTGTCGCATACAATAAATGACTCCAACTGCCGTTAAAATGACACATATCCCAATAAGTAATAAGTTTGTGTTACTTGCGTGATACTTCAACTGTTCAATCGACGCTGAATTTTCACCCCCTGCAGCATTTTGTGCGATAATTACTTCTTGTGCTTCCTTGGAATTTGGTTTGCCCATTACTACACGGTTTTATTAACACCAAACAGCGATTTCGATCGGCACTCGGCACAAAGTCTCACGAAGTTATGTTTTAATGATTTCATTATTCTAATTTGTAATCATCTCTAAAACTGCACAGATCACTCAATGTTTATAGTTCGCGCTCCATATTCGGCGAAAGTTATGCACTCGCGCGGGCACGAGGCAGATCCCTACTGGCACAGGTCGCCATGTAAGGTTGGAAGCTGGTAGGCTTCAAGAGAAACGACAAGTTGCGCTTATGATTTATTACTGCCTCTAAATACTGGTTACATGCGATTATATAGATTACTACACTACATTACATTTGCCTACCACAATAAACATCACGTAGTTTTGAATAAAAACTTTTTAAGCTAAAATGTCCACATCAGGCAATGTCGGTAACATCATGAAACGATACATTTTAAGATCTGTCCACGACATGTCCATTGTAAATCAGGCCTTGTTTTAACATACAGACATTGTGACTTGCAACTTGGTGGTTATGTGGTTTGGTGTTGCCAGCCCAGAACGAGTTTAAAATAAAGAAATAAAATTAAAAGTGCCACCCAACATTGCCGCACATAACATAAACGCACTAACTATGTTTGGATTCAAAACATAGTAACTGTTTTTATGGTAAGCGCGGTATTTTTTGTATAGGTACATTAAAATTAGAGGTTATTGCACAGTTTAATTGATGTCTTTTTTTCCAAAGTTTTACCTTTCGTCACAGAAGAGATAATAGGACTACGTACAGAACGGCCATTCCCTTCCCCGCGCGGATTCAGATACCGCACCTCACCCCGGAGTCGGGGAGCCTCTTCGGGAGACACTTTGTTTAGGCGCTGAACGCACACATTCACAAACGAACGAGTTTATGCACACATTTGCACGTGTACAAATGTCATTAGGCTATGTAGTAGTAATAGGTGATTATTTTACGAGCGTTCTGTGGAGTGTCCGAGGTGTGCTTTCGTTTAAACTTCTCCGGTTCCTGCACAACAATTAATACTTTAAACTTAAATACTTCTAACTTTAAACAACCTTGCAAATCTGTACCCCATTCACACCATCCGAGAATCTACACAATACATAAACACCACAACGTGCAGGCACTTCAGGCCCCATACTAGGATATACTGTGTCGAATCGAACCCGGGACCTCTGGCATGGTAGGCAGAACAACCACCGCTACGCCACCGAGGTCGTCAATACGCTATGGCAACATTGCGCGTCGGTTGTGCAGTGAAGTGTTCATCACAATCGCATCAGCCGCGCAACTGCAGCATCTGCTCGCTGGACTGTACTGATGCTGTTTACAGGGCTGCTACGGCCATTTTGCATGAAAAGGTTAAGTGGTATTTCTCTGTCAAACAAAATAGAACTGTGATTATTATTTTATCAACGTGTTCTCCATTCCATGATCTTTCCAATACTTATATTTGTGTGACAGGAGCCGATAGCCTATAGCGTACTTAAAATAAATCATTTATCTCATTGGTACATGGTCAAACAACACTTTTACATGCAGGCACATGCATCGCTTCTATACCCTTATTATTTAATAACGAAGTAAAATGACAGTTCCGATGTTACCGCTTTTTGGTAGAAAATAAATATTGATGGGGTCAAGAATGATTTAGATCATTATAATGTCTCATTAAATACCATGGCGACCCTGCAGACCTGGGGCCTAATGCTGCTCTGAGAATTTCACTTATATTTCATTACTATTCCATTGCAAACACCCAAAATGGCGTCATTTGGTATTCTCCTAAATTATTATCCTCCTTGATTAGGTGTTTGCAATGGAATAGTAATGAAATAGTAATGAAATATAAGTGAAATTCTCAGAGCAGCATTAGGGCCCTGGTCACCCTTTCTAATGACGTAGCCCAATGGGTTAAAAGCCTTGACTTAAACTTGTAATTAAATAATATGAAACGACTGTACTTATAATTAAGCCATACGACTAAATAAATTATAGAATGATATTGATAGAAATGATAAGAGAGAAACGTATTAGTAGTGCTAGTGCATATAGCTTGTTCAAACTGAAATGATGCGCCCCCTCCTTTGTTTGCGAATAATAAGTAAGAAAAATAACATTTGCAATAGAATAACTCACAAAAAGTCGGCACAATTTGCTTTTGCCACCTCAAATGGGAAAAGCGTAATGCTTTCAATGTGGAATGAGCGGTCTCACCTGACAACACAGGTTTATTAACTTAAAAGGAGAAACTTTCCCACGACCTGTGCTGCTGTACTTACTGAAATAAACTAATTTTGAATTTTTGAAAATTTTTGGATGCCGTAGATTAAATTGTGACAAATATTTATAACAAATCCTAATGGTGAAGAATTACTCTATTCATTTGTTTGTTTGTTTATTTGGGAACTGAGTCCACAGCACAATATACATTTTCATTTTCATTCTATTTAGAATGAATGAGAACATCACTATCAAACTGAACATGGCAACATTATTTCAAAAAGTGACGTTTGGAGTTGTCAGTTTACTTCGTTTTTAGGGTACCGTACCCGAAGGGTGCCAAACGGGACCCTATTACTGAGACTTCGCTGTCCGTCTGTCCGTCCGTCCGTCCGTCCATCCGTCTGTCACCAGGCTGTATCTCATGAACTGTGGTAGCTAGACAGTTGAAATTTTCACAGATGATGTATTTCTGTTGCCGCTATAACAACAAATACTAAAAATTAAAAGAAATTTAGTATTAAGGGGGGCTCCCATACAACAAACGTGATTTTTTGCTCATTTTTGCTCGATATTGATAATGGTAGCAGGTAGACGCTTAAAATGTTCACAATATATTGAGTATATTATTGACTTAAAAAATAAATAATTAAATTAAAATTATATTAATATTTAGGGGGGCTCCCATACATTTTTTTTTGCGGTTTTTTATAGATAATGGCACGGAACCCTTCGTGCGCGAGTCCGACTCGCACTTGGCCGGTTATTTATAGTAATTAGGGTTGCCCTTGCCATGTTTACTATGTGTCGGGGAACAAGAAACAGCGCCGCGCCGTTATTGTATTGATAAAATCTCAGTCTAAAAAAAATATACCAATAGAAAACTACCTTATACCTAAAACATCTAAAAACTGCATTAAAACAACATCAAAAGTCAGCCCTCGAAAAGCCCCAAAAAGTATATCGTAAAATGAGCATACCATACCGAAAACTATTACTCAAGAAATTCTCCTTATATCTCCGTACAGAGGGGAAGAAGGGTAAAGTTACACTGCTATATATGCGGGGTATTTGCATGTATGCGGCGGGGGGAGGCTGGGGTAAAATGGCTTAAGTGAAAATTCCGAGGAAACTAACCGGGGTCTTACCACAACGTCTTATGCTGATTCCGTCTAGCCCTTTCAGTCGAGAGATTGTCATTCTCCTGGCCGAAAAGGAAAAAAAAATGACATTAAAATTAGGGGAAATCAAGTTCTCATCCCCTTGCAATATACATTAATTGACGCCTTGGTACCCACTGTCAAAGTCAAAGGGCTATTTTGACCCGAAGCGACTGGGCCGAAGATATCTAATCTAACAAAGTATCAACCATGGCAAACTGTTTCATTCCAATACTCTGTAATGAGATTTATTTTACTTAGTGACGATCTTTCCATACTCAGATAGCGTTTATCTGTCTTTTATCTGAGGCATTTAAGTTTCACACGTACATGAAGTGTCAAATAAAGTTATCTGACGGCTTATCCGTCTCTTGAAGACCGGGCCTTAGACCAAAACTTATTGTAAGACGCCTTAACTAAACCGCTAAAAAGTTTGTGGTATCCCCATGTATTGGGGAAACTTGGGTCAGGGATTGTGGTTTTCTGATTGAATCGCGTTGAAAGGTTATTTGTTGTTTGTTTTGATAAGGTTTTGTGAATTGTTTTTTTTTTATAAATAGATGTTTTAGTCATTGCTAAAAAAATTAGAGAAGGTTTGCATTTTACCAGTCAACCATCACATGACAAAATCAATTTTCCACTGGCGTTTTATAATTAGTGTACCGAATCAATCTACATATCACATCACGTATTTACGTTCACTGATCATTGCCGCGCTACTATAAACGCACTGACTATGTTTCGAAGACAAACATAGTTTGTGCGTTATGGTAAGCGCGGCCAACCTTACGTCACCGAATTGTATCGAAACGTAAGACCACTTTCAGATACAACCATCTACCGAAGAGCAAGGAGAGATCTTATTATAATACTTTTGTGGCACAATGTTTCTTAGTTTTTATGACGAAAGTAAAATACGGTTATGGCCCGAGTTTTTACTCCACCCTCCTCTCTCCCCTTCCCTAAAAGGGGGGAGATTTACAAAGTAGTTTAGTAGTTTGAGGGTAGGGTTTATCCAATAGTTATAACATTAGAGTCTGTCTCAAGCAGTCTCGATAAGCTCTTTATTACAGATATATCTGCCATTTTACTTACAACATTTATTATTTATCTGTTCAAGAAGTACTCCAAGAATATGCAAACCAGACACATATACATTTAATACTTAGATACTCAAATGTAACCTATCACTTCAAAGCGCAATCTGTAAAATAGGAACTTAATTCAATCTTAAGATAAATAACGTTATTATAAACTTAAAGCTTAAGATATCTACAATATTTATTTTCTGATGAAACCTATCAATATCCTTTTTAGACGCCAAAAAATAGCATTTTTTAGGTGAATAACATCTGTTTTGTTTAGTTCCCATTGAAAAATAATTTTCAATAACAAATTGAAGAAAATGGACATCTTGATAACATATTTCTTTCAACATACGGAAAACGTGGTTTTTGGTTTTTAGGACAGACACGTAGTCATTTGTGAATACCTATCACCGTCACCATGCTGTTGAGCTTCTGTTGAGTGTACGTTAGTGTGTTGAATGCGAACTCATTACAGTTAATGGCCGCCTTTGTGCTTTGACGAAAGCTTTCGGATTGCACTTTCATTCATGTTTAGGATGACCTCTGTGGCGTGGGGTCGAGGCTGTGCCTTCTGAGCGAGAGGATTCGATACTCGGCTGGGGAGGAAGAAAAAAACCCCATGCCCTAGATGTTAACATGTTTGTGTTTTCGATGTGTAGTGTCGTCTAGCCATAATTATCGTCAAATTTGGCCATATCATGATATAGCCATATCATGATATGGCCAAGCCATTTCTGGCCATATCATGATATGGCCAAAACATGTCTTTTTATAAGCATTTTTATAACAGTACGTGATGTTTTTTGTGTTATACATGTCAAACTAACACGAAGACTATGTTACTATGTTTCCTTGTTCGACGTTAGTGTAAACGGGCGTAAGTCCCGACAAATAAAACGCGGATAAGCACTAATCTCGGGTTTAGTTAAGTATTGTAATTAATTCCTATTCCATCTGCTTTCAAAAAACTAACTACGGAAAGATTCCTTTACAAATTACAAATACCTACCTAAAATTACACAATCCAACATCGCCACTCCATCAAAAAATGCGATCAAAAATCCGAACCTGTCAAAACTCCAGACAAACCCATCAATCAACCAGTCATCAGACCAACACAACTACCAGGCGCCTATAAACACCTAGGATGTCATAAGCCGTACATCGCTACCAGACGTCAGTACGGAAATCCAATCATGGAAACTGCTGAAGATATGCAGGATTGCGCTAAACAACGTGCGGAGTGCTATGCGTTCCTGGTAGATCCGGGAGGTTTGTCCTGGGATAAATGAAATGTCTTGTGAGAATTTATGGTCTGATATTTTATATGTAACAACAACAACAACAACAACAACAAAGCGTCACGCCTTTTCCCATACGGGGTGGCAGTGAACATCTGTATTGATTGTAAAGCCTGAAAAGTCACAGAAAGGCAAAAATGCAGCAATTTCGTTTACGTGGATGGTTTTAATTTTTTAGTAGATATGTGCCAACTACGACTTCGGCCGAAAAGCCAACTACCGACTAGTCGGCTCCAGAAACGCGTGGCCTACTAATCGGCCAACTAGCCGATCATTGCTTTTGGATAGATATCGGCAATGTTTGTGACTCTTTCGTTTACACCTGAGACGCTCACACTTACTACGCGGTCATTTCCATAGCATCTTTAGATTCTAAAAGATTCAAATTATTATTATTGTGTCTCTATCACCCCGAATGGGAAAGGCGTGACGCTGAGGAACAAACTCCTCTGGCCCCACAGGAGCAGACCATTCCATGTTGATGCCTACAGTCGGCATGCTAATTGTAGGGTATTCGCACACGGTCCGGGCTAGCATGTGCCGAATGCATCGGTGCATTGATATCGTTCATGCTAGGGCTGCCGATGAGAGGGGATTTTAGTGCAAAATATCCTGGAGATGTACAAATAATAACAATAATATTCACTGTGGAATATGCACATGTATAATTTCTTTCTATATTTATATCTTAAGTTTTGTAAGAATCTGTATTGTATTTGTGTGTATTCTTATACAGTGAATAAATGGATTATCTATCTATCTATCTAATAACAACTGTCCATCCTAGGTTTGCTGGAAGTCTTATCTTCTAATCTTTTATGAGGTCACAGGATTTATTTCAGCTTCCTGCATTCTAGTGATAGAATAGTATGATAGCCTCCTGTTGCGTAAGATGGAGTACCTACCTACAGAATAAGTGCCTCTGTTCCACGAATTATTGGCAGATTAGCTCTACCTACTTATTGCGCAACATAACATTTAGACACCATAAATTATTTCTGGCTGGAGTGGAGTGGTGGAGTCTACTGAGGCCTAATTCCCGCTACTAAATTCAAGATTAGATGTGAAATGCCAGCGCAGCGCAAGGCCAGTGTGATAGTCAAAATCTACCATATTCTACAGCGCCAAAGAAGGTACTAAGGTAAGTGGGCAGACCACCAGCCCGATGGTCCGACGATATGCTGAATGCAAGCAGAACTCAGTTTTATTTGATTTGCTGCAAAATGATCTGCTACCGGAAGTTGGCAGATCATTTTGACATGTGACTCTTTTGGGTAACTAAGCCAGAACTATTCCTAAAAAAGTATCAGGAACTCCAGAACTATGCTGCATGCGAGCTCTAATTTATTTTTGATCTGCTGGACAATGATCTGCTAAGTTCACTAACATGGGATCCCACTGGGCGCGATTGGCACAGGACCGGGCAGATGGCGCTATAGAGAAGAGGCCTATGCCCAGCAGTGGATCGATGTGGGCTGAGGATGATGATGATGATGGTGACGAATGAAACATAAGATTTTTGATAATGGAATACCATGTACGTAATTTTCTGGCGTTGGAGAGCTTGCTATATGCTTCAGTGCTTCAGATGAAATAAACCTTAAGACATTGTACATTATGTACATATTCATATTCATATTCTTTATTGCGAAGAAACATAAAAAAATACATTTACAAAAAATATTATACGCAAAGGCGAGCTTCTCTCTAAAGAGAGATTTCTACCAGCAAACCTATAGGCAAGACAGGAATGTGGTTGCATGAGGACAGTCCTAATGCGCAATAAAACTACATAACAACACGGAAATTACAACATAAATAAGAGTCACTGACATTTCAATTCGATTACTTTTTCGATGCGCAACTTTTCCTGCTACCCACACTGATAGGCGCTAGACTTGCGATATTCTCTTTAGAGAATTTCCCCCCTAGCCTGTGTTCTGGCCCCATACTAGGATACCCATATATTTCCGATTCCTCATATTTCCCTACAGTGACAGCCCTGAGTCGATGCGAGGCAGGTACCGTGTCGAAGTCATTAGCAGTAATGGCTGGAGCCGCCCTACCTCCGTTGCCAACGCTACCAACACTTAATATACCAGTACAGCCTTGCTTGCTATCGCACTTGGTATGGATTGACTGTTTATAGTACACTCCTACTGGGTTCGTAAGTTGCATATTTATGATGTAAATCGTGTAATATTTGAAGGTGTAGATAGGGACACCTAATTTTACCAAACTCATTCGATCGGCATAATATTGATCGATAAAATTGTTTAGATCAAATCACACCTGGTACTCGTAGATAGGTAATATAATATTG
Organism: Argyresthia albistria; assembly: GCA_963457715.1. Taxonomy (NCBI): domain Eukaryota; kingdom Metazoa; phylum Arthropoda; class Insecta; order Lepidoptera; family Argyresthiidae; genus Argyresthia; species Argyresthia albistria. The sequence continues at coordinate 1,905,136 of OY735259.1, forward strand.
GAATAGTACAAATAGCTAGAAAAGTATAAAAAATGGTCAAGTGCGAGTCGGACTCACACGCGAAAGGTAGGTTTGGTACAGAATCATCGTACGTACGAGATCCTCTTTAATACCACGCCGACGGACAGACAAACAGACGGAAAGTGGAGGTTTTAAGTAATATGTATACAGGATGTAACAGAAAGGTGAAGTCATATTTTAGGGGGCTGTTAGAGGGGGAGACCATTCTGAGAAATTGTTGATCTACCCCTCTCCTCTCCTACCAACCCCCTAATGTTTTTTGTTAATTGTTGATAACGTGTGCTATTTAATAACTTTTGCCCCAAACGGAAGAAACTGATTCCCACAACACAGGGTATCCTAGTGTGGGGACCAGGGTCAAACTACTGTTTATACTTTTTTGTTCAATAACACCCAAGTGTCCTGGGCGCTGATTAAAGTTAACAGGTTGGTTAAATCAGTTTCGGCCAATCAAGTTCCGTCATTTTGAATAATAGCGGTTCGTGATTGGCTGAAGCTGATTTAACCAACCTGTTAACTTTAATCAGCGCCCGGGAAACCGGGCATAAATGTTTTTTTTATTATTAAAATATGACTGCTCCTTTTTGTTACATCCTGTATTGTATAGTCCCGTTGTCCGTTACGTCGTAACCCTAAATTTTAAGGGAAGTGTGTAATATACCATCAGACTTCCTCTCCATCGCCTTTCAAGTACCACATAAAACAACAACGTCTGTTAAGCTGCGGTCACACGATAGGCCTAATAAGCGTGAACTGTAAAACGCAGTGTCGGCTGACCAGCTTCATAGGCTTAGAGCTCCGAGCTTCCGCCGATCGGAACTTAATGGGCATGTAACCGGAAGTGATGGAAAAGTGCAACGACATAAAGCTAAAATAAATATAGTCTAACGATAATCACTGAAGACACGTTTTATGTTGTCATAGGTGTAAGTAAATGGAAAACTGGAACTTGGCATTTGTAGGACCATGTAGACCGAATGAGGATAAGTTAGCAAACAATTTTGTATATATCTGCCTATACATTAACAAATGTAGCCCATTAGTGTCCCGACCGAGGGGCACGGGCTTTTACTCGGATACGAGTAAAATTGAGCCATACAATCCATACATATAACATACAACCAATCAACCGACGTACATGACATTTATTTAGGAAGTTGGATACCAGGATAATCTTTGCAAAAGAAGATATATCCCTTTCTCTCAATCGTATTATTTGCAATCATTATAAAATGATATCGGAAAAAAAGTCCTCCGTGGTCTAGTGGGTTTCACCTTGCTTCTCACGCAGGAGATGCAGGTTCGAATCCCGGTGCTGACCATGTACCAATGAGATGATTAATTTGTCTTAAGTACATTGTCGGACACTCCGTGTTTCGGGTCCCGGCTACTATCACTACTTCGTAGTATGTAGTAGTCGTAAAAGCCCTCCACCAACCCGCACTGAGCCAGCGTGGTGGAGTATGGCTCAATCTTACTCGGATCCAGGTAAAGGCCTGTGCCCCTCGGTGGGGACATTAATGGGCTACATTTACTAACCTCAACGACTCTTTACCAAAAAGGTTGTTTAGCGACAAAACGTTTGTTTTTATTTTACATCGATAAAATTTGCTACTGCGGACTTGGCTTATTTTGATACAAATGCTTGTTTTCAAAGGCGGTTTGTATGAAATATAAAGAAACTTGAGTTATTTTGATTAAATTAGTAGATACATAGATTATTTCTCTAACAGAGACAATAAAAAAGTAAGTTACCAAAATGTTGTGACTCTGGTTTTGATATTTAACGACTCAGTTAGGTAATGTTGATAGGTTGATTACAATTTCACGTTAGAACAGAGGATGTCAGCCTGTTCATGAATCATCGCGCAACATCAAAAACGGCCTGCGCCCGAAAATTACTATTTTGCAATGACCAAGTCACCGTGAACCTAATACAAAGCCTAATCCTAATCTCATACAAAATTCATGACTACATTAATTGTCTATTCTCTACTCCATAACTCAAATTACGTATGCACGCCCCAAGCGGACCGCGGTCAGCATAACTAGTCTAGCTCTCGGTACAAAGCAAACATTAGCCCAGCCATGCATTATTGTCAAGCACTGGAACATTGTACTGGTGTGCATTATAATAACACTCCCTGTGACACCGCCCTGATTGTAACAACCAATCAGGATAAAACTCAATTTAAAATCTAATTTGAAACTCATAGAGATTTGAATTTCGAACGCTCGCGTTTGGCTTTTACTGCGTTGTCACACTGGGCGGTTTTGTACATGCATCGAGCTAGCAAGTTGCATACGCGCGGATAGGTAGAGTCGACGATGACAAAGATTGTTGTGCGGCCATGTTGGATTTATTAATAACTGCGAGTTTTCCGGTTACCCGCGCACGCCCTCTGACGGCAGCTTGTTTGAACGTGTCGATGATTTGAATAATTAACGTCTTGTGTTTCAGCCTGTTACGAATATGTTGGGATGTTTTGCATAAATTACCTATCTACCTTTCAAGGTTTTAAGAAAAAATACAACAAATAAGCACTCAAGGGAAAAAGGTATCTTGAAAACAATCTACAAGGCTGACACTATCACTGTCAACTTGACAGTGATGTCTCACTGTTACGCTCAGAACATGATAGCACCAGCTGTAAAATAGATGTATTTCTAAAACGTGATAACATTATTGCTGAATGTTGTTTTTTTATTATTATTAAGTGTCTGTATTCTGTTTTTGTGCAATAAAATATAAAGTATAAAGAATGTTCTTGAATTCTTCTTCTTATACTAACTTTATTTCATTTTTCTGTCCAAAATGTCAACCACTACGAATCGATTTACTAATTATACCAATGAGGCTTCGGCACTTAATTTCAGTAGACGTGCAGATACACAAATAGCTATATGATAGCTCTTAGCCACACTCAAACCACAGTCGGACTATAGCCACGCCACTGACTCGCACTAAACTGATTATTAGATTGCATTAGTGTGTAGTACGTCTCATGTGCCTAATTACGAGATGAGGTGGCCTATGTGGTTTATAATCTCTGATTTATCTGAAAATGAAAATTTATAATAATCCTGGTTGTAATAAGATGATAAATTAATTGGTTAGTGCGATGAACATTATCGTATTTATTATTATTACACCGAGACATAAATAAAGATGGTATGAAAAATACACACTAAAAATAATTTTGGTGGGAACATGAAGAAGCGACAACACAAACATGTTTATAGACATCCAAGACACGAGGACTTTTTTCTTCTTCTTCACCAGCCGGGATTCGAACCCGGGACCTCTGCTTGGGAAGCACAGCCTCGACCGCTGCGTCACAGAGGTCGCATGCATGCAGCTACAAGTATTCATACATATGCATGCATGCAAACGGTATCTCGACAGACGCTGCCTCTCGTATTGGGAGCTCACCATACACGTGTGCTGTGGTCAGTGCATTGAATCTAGGCTTAGTAGTATACTAGACATGCCTCTACCTAACTGCCTGTTAACCCATACTTTCCACCACTTCCCATACTTTTAATGCTTCTACTACAGTAAGTGCTCATTCCTCAGATAGCGTATTTTGTCTGTTTATCTGGGGCTTTTGTCACACGTATAAATAGTGTCAATAAAGTTATCTGCCTGTTTATCCGTCTCTTGAGAGACCCGGGCTAAATCAATTAGTGTTTGATTTACCTACCGAGACTTATTAAATAAGTTTTTTAATATTCTGCGCACATAAGCACAAAACGGATGTAGTATAATTTAAAACTATTCCTCAAATAGTGGCCGTAGGACGATAAGGTATGAGAAACAGTGGTAACCAAGTGGTTACACTATTTCAGCCTCCAACTTGTCCACTTACTTCTATTTTAATTAGAATATTTTTACAATTTCAAGACCATAATACACTGTAAGCTATTACTTAATGTGGAAATATGTTCTCGTCAGCACTACCCAGATAACTAAAGGGCTGGAAATAAAAACGGACAGAGTTCAAACTTCAATTTTTTTTATTGCCGATAAAATCATACAGATTGCTTAGTCACCGTCAATATAATATTAATATTTTTGTATACTACCGCCCGTTCGGACAGTCGGACAAACCTGCCATTTATATCAAGTTTTCAAAATATTATTCAGAGAAAAGTTTTTCCTGGCAATTAAAGTAGTGGGCATCAAAATCCAATTTCTGCCGCCTCTAAAACTATAGTCTGCATGCGACGGAGTCGAAAGCATTGATTCCTCTGGACGCAGCCAACGACGACGAAGCTCTACGACGGTGTGGTCCGGAATACTATGAGATGCATAGAGTGCGGTCCGGAATACTGTGAGTGGTTTGTAACGTAAGAGGAATGAGGATTGGCGGTGAATACCTTGGCTGCACTTGGTTTTTCGTACATTTCTTCCTTTTGAGATAGAAAATCTTTCGTTTGTACAGCACTTTTACAGGGAGGCATTTTGGAATAGTACCTAGGGATAGTACTATAAATTCTGAAGAAGATGATAACGTTTCGGCAAGGAAAATAATGCTTTGTAGCTCCCCACAAAATGGACCATAATTCTAAAACGAGTGTATAATGTTAATAAAATGTGCCAGCAGAACATAGGTAACCCACAGGTAGTTAATAACCCGGTGGAAAATAATTCAGTGGAATTTGTGGCTAAATACCTAAGTTTTATAGGTTATTACCCACCTGTGCCGGAGCATTACCTTATCTGTAGCCAGCCAGTATTGCCACAGTCTTTTATATGTCATAGTTTTAAACCAGAAAAACTGGGTTATTACCCTCTAATTCCTCTGAATTACCGCGTTATTACCCAACTGAGGGTAATAACCAGGGGCATTACAAGTCTGCAGCCAGCCAGTATTACCGCAGCTTCGCATTATGTGTGATGGCTGCCGGCGCAAATCCGCGTGAAAACCATTCAGTCGTGGTAGCCCTAGATGCTTACCCACGGCGGCGGGTATGAAATGCAGGGGGCTATATTTAGACTCTGATTTGTCTATAAATGCCCTTGGGATAAAAAACTAAGTAACTATTTTATGCAAACTCTTTTCGTTTTATAACGTATATGGTCTATTTCAAATAAATAAATATTTATATTTACTGGGTATAACCGAATATTTTCACAGCCCCAGCGGTATGTAACCGATAAATGGTACTCCAGGTCTTATCCATCCTCCAGGGCGACTGTTTGTTACCTGAATAAAATAAAAATTGGTCAAGTGCGGGTCGGACTCGCACACGAAGGCTTCCGCATCATCGTCGTCTGTGCCTAAAACGGCAATACCTTCAATCTCGTCGTCAGTCGTCTCTTGCTATTAAAAAATGTCAGGCGCTATTGTATTGAAATTGACTTAATACTATTTAACACCCTTTTTTCGTGTATTTCAGTATTTTTTGTTGTTGCGGCAATAGATATACAGATTCTGTAAAACATTTCAGCTCTCTATACTAGCTATAACGGTTCGTGCTGTGGTATCCGATGACGGACAGACGGACGGCCAAAGAGACAGCGGAACCTTAGTAATAGGGTCCCGTTTGGCACCCTTCCGGTACGGAACCCTAAAAAATAAAGATTTTTGAACTAGTTTTGAACTGAAATGCATGGCGGCCGCGGAACGGTCGGAATTGGGATAAATCGGTTGGATGAATGCCAGAAACCTAGAATTACGCTGTTGGTAGAACCTAAAAGCAAACATATTTCTATCTGCCTATGCTTAAAGGCGAAACTGCGCCCTGCTTTTACGCTAACATACAATAATAAGTTAATTAACGCATCATATAGGATGACATTTAATTAGCTGACCATATTTTTGGGAATGATAGTACCAAATAAAATATATCCAATTGACTGCGCCTGCAGGGGAATACGGCTCGCCAAATGTTTGTTGTATTCAACAAACGTTCGCATACGCAACCTGTGTACGATGACGGGCCGCCAGACTGTTTCGCAGCGGCTGACCAATCACAGCTCTCTTACCTCGTCCCCCGCCGCCCGCCTGGATAGAGTCATAGAGTTTGCATCCTCCTTTCTGCTATTTTATTATCTATGATACCCATCATTATGAACAACTTTCCCCAAGGAACATAATGGTCGCAAACGAAGAAAATGAGTTTATGACGCGGTTTTCTTCTAACCTAAGTCGAGCCATTGTCATTCTCCTGGCCGAAAAGGGAAAAATATTGACATTAAAATTAGTTTGACAGTGGGTACCAACGTCAAAAATTAGACATTCATTGACGTCTTGGTACCCACTGTCAAAATAATTTTAATGTCAAATATTTTTTTATAATTTTAATGTCCATATTGTTCCAAGGACTCTTTTGTCCTTACGCTACAATGGGTGTTGAAATATTCTATGCTAGATTATTATTTGAGATAAAAGGTCTGGCCCTCTGAAAAAAGTATGCGATTTGACATTTGTCGCTACTGCCGACCAGACTCTTTGAACTCGTTAGATAACGACCAATTTTTTTTATAGCTTGATTTCTGTACTGAAGTGATATTCATTATAATGTATAACGCAATAAACATTTGTTTGTACATGTATAACAATCTCCCTTTCCTTACCTGTAGATATCTCTCAAGAATCTTTGATCCTTTGAAGCTCTCGTCAAATTACTGGTTTGTGGCACTCCCTCGGTAATTAACTAATTATCTACTAATAACTTTACGTTTCTGTTCACTAACATAATATGTAAATAATACACCAGGTAAGTGCGCGTAACTTGGTCTGAGAAACCATTACCCTCCTTCTGGTGCAGTCGGATAAAAAGTATCCTATGTTAATATAATTCATAAACTATATACATTCCGGCTGTGAGTCAGTAAGTCTCTATTCGGTGTATTTCCTTAGACTTAAGTAGAAATACATAAAATTGTATTTTTAAGGCCCTCACATATTTTAAAAGAGGTACGGAGGAGTTTCTTGCCCTTCTTTGCTCCATCCCTAAGCCCACAACTTCCGAACGGGCGGTAGTATACAAAAATATTAATATTATATTGACGTTGACTAATAGGGTGGAGCGAATTTCCACTTTTTCACAAAATGGATAACTAAGGGGTCACAAAAGATGCGTATTAAAATAATAAGCACGAAAAAAATACATAAAAAAATATTTAAGACTTCCTTTTACCCCCGCCAAATATTTAAAGATTTCAAGTTTGTATGAAAAATAAATAAAAAAAATACTTTTTTTACCATTTTTTTTACAACTTTTGAACGTGTTTTGTATTACAGATACATGAAAAAATATCAGTATTTTGATATTTCCAACGCCTATATTTTTTTTTTTTCCCCCTCAAAAACTGCAGTTGACACCATAATTGCGAATTTGGAGGGGAAAAAATTTAAATTAAATATTTTCGTTTGAAATATCAAAAATCCAATATTTTATCGGTAATCTGTATTGCAAATCACGTACAAAACTTGTAAAAAAAAATGGTATTTTTTTCTTTATTTTTTTTTTTCTTCATACAAACATGAAAACTTTAAATATTTGGCGGGGGTAATTATGCCCAAAATTCTACCATGGTTCGCCTTGCCTCTGAATACAATAAACAATTTAGTGATTTAGATCCATTCTCATCCTCCAAAGCCAAATTTCGTCATGAAATTATAAAAGTCTTGATAGACGATGAGGGAAACAAGTGAATAAACATACAAATACACACCCTAACACACACCCTCACACACACACACTCACCTACCCTTACACAAACATTACAAATATACTCCTCACATTCTCCTTACTATATTTAATTTAAATCACGTACCCTATAAAATTCTTATTTCCTAAAACTCTACAAACGTGCATAATAATAAGATAACTGTAAGATAAAGTTTTTTTTTCTCTTTTACTTGCTTATTGTATCTTCTGTGGATATCTGTTACCGGCTTAATTTTTGTATTTACATGTTGTAACTCATTTATTGTATATGCTGTTGATATCCCAAATAAAATAAAATAAAATAAAATAAAATAAAATAAAAATAAAGTAAAAGGAAGTCTTAAATATTTTTTTATGTATTTTTTTCGTGCTTATTATTTTAAAACGCATCTTTTGTGACCCCTTAGTTATCCATTTTGTGAAAAAGTGGAAATTCGCTCCACCCTATTGACTAAGCAATCTGTATGATTTTATGGAAAAATTTTGACTTTGACTTTGCTGGCCGGCTAATCTCTTTCTAGGGTTCCGTACCCGAAGGGTGCCAAACGGGACCCTTTACTGAGACTTCGCTGTCCGTCTGTCTGTCTGTCTGTCACCAGGCTGTATCTCATGAACCGTGGTAGCAGACAGTTGGAATTTTCACAGATGATGTATTTCTGTTGCCGCTATAACAACAAATACTAAAAAACTAAATAAATTTTATATTATGGGGGGCTCCCATACAACTAATGTGATTTTTTTGCGGTTTTTTTATAGATAATGGTACGGAACCCTTCTATTATCTATAGCTGTCTAGCGATTATTTCGGAGGCCGGCCTCCTAAAAGGGGGCCCCAATCGGTCCCATTGTAGCCTTGATGATCTTTAAAGAAAGCCCCTGAAAGGAAAGTGTCCCCTAAAAGATAGGGATTGTTGGTGAAATCGGCCATAATGTCCCAAAGACGGTTTTGCAACATGAACATTTCACGCGCTTGAGAAAGCTCTCAGAGCCGAGAGCGGTTTATTTTTAGGTACTGGCCAGGGAGCACTTATCCAGTGGAGAGCGCATAGATACATTTTCCTTTGAAACACAACTCACTAATTTACGGGCGGCGGAGGACGAGTAAGAGAGCTGTGACTGGTCAGCCGCTGCGAAACTGTCTGGCGGCCCGTCATCGTACATAGGTTGCGTATGCGAACGATTGTTGAATACAACAAACGTTTGGCGAGCCGCTTTCCCCCGCAGGCGCAGTCAATTTATTTATTTATTTATTTATATAATTGGATATATAGTCTCTGTTACTGGCTCAACTTGTCTGTATCTGTTTTTGGTGTTGGTCATAGAACACTTATATACAACAAAGGTCACGTTAGCGTTGTTAACAAGTCATTACACAGTCCAAAATCAATCACCCAATGCCGCACTGGTCTGGCACATACTATTTACCACTGCTTCCGACATAGGCCTCGTACCATTTACCATTGTTGTCGACATACGCGTCTCATCTCATCGGGACACGCCAGGTTTTAATGGAAATGCGGTATGGTTAAGAGGAAAGAGGATTTAACATTTTTATAGTGCTTTGATAAATTATAAATTGAGGCTACAATAAATTCAAGGCCGCAAGTTGCTCTGATCTAATCGGTTACATAGCGAAAGTTGTTCAGAATGATGTCTCTAAACACTCTCTGAAATAAGACTACACCTTTCTGTTACATCCTGTACAACTATTTAGCTAGATATCTTATATGTAGCAAACTGTAACTGTTGTTAACTTTGAGTAAAAAGGGCTGTTCTGAAAAACAGCGCTGTGATGATGTCAATCACTCAGCATAAGGTTAGCACAGTCCTTTTTGCCTTTTTAAGTTGAATCTCGTGTTATGTTCATTTTTTACTTATTATGTGGCAAATTAACGCTTCTTCTTTCTTTCTTTCAAACTTGCTCAGGATCTAAGCTTCAACCTCATCTTTTTAGCCCATGTCGCAGGCAAATCGAGTGCTGCGGGCAACGACAAGACATTTGCCGGCCATGATTTATTGCTGCTGTTATCGACATAGTGCAGCCTATACCAGCCCTCCCCTGCCTTCTACCCTTCTGATTTGGGGTGGTGTGGAGTCGACTTGCACTAGGGAAATAGCACACAAGATATATTTTTAGGTAGCTAAAACAGCATGGTCTTATCATAGCATAGAGTCACGCCTTACGATGTTCTCCATCAGCGGTAGAATGTCTGTATTATTTACAATAAGGATATTTTATAGAAAACTTTCCGTTTTATTGAAATGAAAACGCTTTAGAAGTTCTGATGTAAAACATATCGATTATGCAAAGCATTGCGCACCATCCCAAATCACTCTCCAAAACGTCACAGAGGAAAATCCGCTCCACATAACCCCTCTGTTCCCTCCCCACCCCTCTCCGCCCCTCGGCCCCCCTCGCGCGTATTTTTTGCAAGATTTTCCGATTCAGTGCGCCCGCGCCGGGCTGCTGCGACTGATTAATCGACTATTGATTAGATCGGGCCAAAGTTTAGGGCGCTCCAGTTTTGGGCTAACTTATTGGATCAACCCCCTTTCTTGTGATAGACTTGGTGATTTCAAAGTTTTTATTTTTCAATTTAGAAGGGAATTTTTGGGTTGTACTGGTTTGAAATGTTTCTCCAGTCAGTTAGCGAAATGCTTATCTAGTCAAATTATAAGTCGTTATAAAATTTCAATGAAATCAAAAAAACCAAATAAAACAACAATCAAATATTGTAACCAAAAATCAAAGAAATAAACTCATTTCATTTCATTCCAGTAGTTAAGTTAACATACAGTTATTTTCAAAATAAAATCTTATTTATATTAGCATTAAGACTATTTAAGATTTCGGCGCAACTGTGCGGCGAGCGCCCTTATCGGAAACAAAAATGACGCTTTAGTAGTAGTGAAGTAGATATTAGAATTTAAAATAATAATTTAATATCATCTCCAAAACACATCTCATTCAGCCCCAAAATTCGCCGATTCAGAAATCAATCCGCAATCCACCGACGCGTAAACGCGCCCGTCAACGCCAATGCGCGTCGGACGCACATACGCGTTGCCATACGCGCTTCTGGACGTGTGTCGTGTCGACTGGTTTTGATGATTAGCCCCTCCGTAGGGGGTGGACAGGATGTATTGTTGTGCAATGTAACATCTGCATGCCCCGGGCGTTGGTGTAATGCAAGTCGGGTAAATGGATTGGGAAAATTGAAACAAAAAGTAAACTTTAGAAAAAACCGACTTCCACAAACCCTATTTGATTAGATTGAGTTTAATACTAACTGTAACCCCTTACCCCCCCCCCCCCCTTGGGGAATTAATTTTGTCAAATCCTATATCAGTGCTACCCCACGCGACTAAGGAACCCCTGTACAAAGTTTCATGGCTCTAGGTCCACCGGTTTAGGCTATGCGTTGCCTGCCCGTCAGCCACGCATTGTATTTGGACCTAGTATTGAGCAGATCTGGTGGCCATATGTGGTCTTCATCAGCAGTTCCGCATCACAATATTATGCTATGTGCATTTGCACGAGTTATTATGAAAAACACAAAAATCACTATAGGTCTGCCTATAATATTTGAAGAGTTCTCTCGATTTCTCCAGGATCCCATCATCAGATCCTGACCTGGTGTCAATGGGACCACCCTTGAGGTATTACCTATACGCCGAAAAAAGATTTGTTCAAATCGGTTCATAATTGGCGGAGTTATCGCGTAACAAACATAGAAAAAAAAAACATACGGGTCGAATTGAGAACCTCCTCCTTTTTTTGAAGTCGGTTGAAAATATACTGCTGGTATACATACTTATGGAAAAAAAAGAATGCTGATGGTGTTTTTCCTTATAGGGATGACAGAAACACTTTGGTGTGAACTTTTAGCCAGTACAATTTCAGATTTTAAGTAACAATGGGAATCATTGCAGCATCTATGGAAATTGGAGGTTTCCACGCCATGTTTTCCATTTATACCATAATGCGATACAATGTACATAATAATTATAATTGCGGTTTTAATTCAAACTAATTTTCGTGTTTACAAACACATACTTTTGGCCCCATATTAGGATATCCTGATATACACATTCTTTTTTTCGAAGTTCAAACCCGGGACCTCTCATTTGGGTGGCATAGCTTAGAACCGCAAAGTGCCACGGAGGTCGTTAGTTAAATAGTGAACGCATCCTTACCGAAAACGATTTGAAGTTTAAACTGTCTTAAATATTTATCGCATCTATACCACTCATCCCACTAATACATATAAATGCGAAAGTTTATGCGTGTGTGTTTATATGTTTGTGACTATTTCACGCTGAAGCGGCTGAATGGATTTGGATATAATTTGGAATCCTTACTGTTGGTGAAACGGGCATTTTTTTAAATAAGACAGATAAACTGAGTATTGACACATCGGCCCTTAGTTTATAAAACGTCAATTACCAATTTCCGAAACACTAAAATATATACCAAACCAATTTTGTACAAAAAAAAAATCTATACTTGTTTACATATTTTAAATCCAAAGTATTCCCTCAATAGGTAGGTACCAATTTACCTAAACCACCTATTCCCATCGGTTCAACCGAAATTAAGGGCAGATAAGATCCCTTAGCCCTTTAACGACCCCTTGTTCTCCAATTTGTTGGTTATTTCGTTAAAAGGGCGTCCAATTTGCGTGGAAGGGCCCCCAGGAATTGTCTTGTGCAGGGCTTGACTGGGCTCGAATGGAAATCATTTATAACTGGGTTTATCCTTACTTGTCCATTTTTTTAAACTTATAAATCAGAAACCTGATATTCCTAGCGAAGGGAATAAGTGAATAAACCGCCGAGGTATGATAAAATGTTGAATGTTGAAATGAAATTAATTCAGAATTTTCTATGTTAAGAATTATTTTAATTGAGTTTTCGATTGACTTAATTTTTAAACAAGTTACAACGGATAGACCAACAGAGCTCCGTGGTTCAGTGGATTTTACGTTTGTTTCTCTGTGTGTTTGTTGTCTTTTCAATTACTTTTATCTTTTCCATGTACTGCCAATACAGCAAATAAATGGCTATTGTTTTCTATAATATTGTACGCATAAAAACGTTGCTTGTATCCTAATTTAGATATCACAAACATATTCCAATAACTCATTAATTTCACCCAAAACACCGATGCCGTACCTGCTGGCAAAACACAATATCTACAGTATTTCGCTATTTCGTGAATTAATTAAACGGCCCAACAGGGCGGAAAGGTTGGGTTCACGTATGCCTCGTGACGTGACAGACGTACAGACACGCGTGACGTCACATCGTACAGCCGTTTATTAAATTATACCGGAGCTCGGAATGTCTGGTGTTAGATGGCAGAGTGAAATGTCGAGTTACGGGTCGGCGGTGTTTGGTTAGACTGCGATTAACGTAAGCGTTTAACAGGTACACTTGTATAGCTTCTGGCTCCATACTAGGATAAACTGTGACGTGGGATCCAGAGACTTCGACATCACAACCATAAAAACTTCCAAAACGGTGTCTGGCTTGTCTTTATAGACGGCCCGGCTGAGATTTGGAACCGATTCGAGGAGTGAAGGAAATTAAAGCGTTAGAAGTTGAGTCAAGGTTATTAACCCCTTCTCTCTCAGAAGCACACCGCTCGAACGACCGAACAATGGCGAACTATTTTTATATAAGATTTGTCGGCGAATCAGTTAAAAGCTAACACATGCATAACATTCCAGAAGTCTCAGGTTCGAATCCTGATTAAGAAATAAAGAAAACACTGTCACTTTGCTAAATTCAAAAACTGCTGCTCAAAAAAGTGCAGCTTTAATATTTTATTGTACTCAAATCGTCAAACGTTTACATATGCCTACAGATTTCTCTTACTCTTACATCACATAGTCAATCCTACCAAAAACTCACGTATCTTTACCCGAAACGCACACAGGTACATAGTCCATAAAAAAATAAACCCCAAATTCAGAACGTTCCCGGAATATAGAATACTATTCGTACAGAGCGGCCATTCATTTCGCTGGGCCCAGAGTAATGTATATTCTAATATATTTGCAGCCCGTGACTTTTCGTGCCCACCGGCCCGTGTGGTCTGCGGCCTGTGTAGGGAAGGGGTGGTATCGATATCGATAATTAATAGGGTATTTTACTAGGTAGTCAAATTAATCTAGGAACCTGTCTGAAGTTGAAGCAGTGTGTACAAAAGAGCTTGACCGTATAAGAATTGTGTATTTATAGCCGTTGTATTCTTTAAAGCCAGTTTTGTGTAAAAAAGGCAGCATTTAATGATGACGTCATTTGGTTAGTATTTCATAGAAATCACGAACAAAATCGTTTTGCCAGTTCCTAAAAATATCTATGTTGACTAGCTGCATATTATTCATACATGCAATAATATTATAGTATCTGTGCTAGCAGTAAAATAGCGTATTTCGATTTTGATTCGATGATTCATCATAAGGACACCTTAATTAAATATGCAGTTAAACTATACATAATTAAGTAACCATCTTACCTTACATTATACTTATTTACCAAATCGATATCGTGATACAATCCATTTTCGATATAATTTTCCCATCCCTGCAGACCCCGTATTCACTCTGCACCTCGGCCGTTCATCTTTATTTCTTTTTCCATTTCTGCCGGCGAGGGCAAAAAAAACGGAAAAACCGCTATAGTAATGAGCGAAAAAAGGAAATCTCGGAAAGATACCTTTCCCATTTCGAAATGAAGATTTCAGTCCGTTGTAAGAGTTGCTATGAGTAGGGCACTTTTGTAGGTGCCTACTTGGTATTATGAGATGAATGGGGCAATGCGGAGTTTTACAGAATGTCAGTTATGTACTAACGAAGATCGTTAGATAATATATATTCACGCGTTCCGTCAGTCATTATCTCGCAATCATTATTACCGAAATCAAGATTAATGTATCATGAAAAAACCTTCTATCTCACACAAAACCCTTACACACATGCGCACCCTTACCTGCAAACACACACACACAACATACACCCTTACCCTCTCACACACACATAAAGATAACAATAAATAGTATTATAGATTTAATTTATGAAAGTCATACGTAATTTTTGATCCCATTTCCTTGTTATAAATAAAAATTCTATATAATGTTATCGTATTATCGTACGTTATCGTACGTACAGGTACGTTTATGATATGAAACTCTGTGTTAGATATAAGTTAGTTTGTAAGAAATTGCAGTGCCCTTACAGGGTCCATTGTCGGGACCTCCTTACAGGGTCCATTGCCGGGACCTCCTTACTTTAAGAACTCTGCAACCACAGTGTAGCAATAAATAATTTGGAATTTGGAATTTGGAAAAAATGGAGTATTGAATAAACCTTTGCTACCATATCGCTATGTTACATGTTATTTACAGAGCAACTTTTACCTGAAATAGGTATGTGCATATGAAAAGCTAAAGTAATCAGGTAATCAGGTATCAAGTAATGAATCAGGCTTTTATGTCTTGCCATGAAACCTTTTCATAAAGGATGGTCCCAAACACCGCCATATTCTTTACACTTTACATACACTTTGCATTACATGCATTACACATTACACGCCTAGTAATAATCACCATAACTTATCACTTCACACAACCACCAAAAAATATAGACTTTTCTACAACTATTTCACGAAACGACACAACCTTCCCAAACTAAAGATCCATACTAAAGAATCAAACCTTCCCTTCTCTCTTATATAGTAGGTGCTCTGAAATTGCCAGTGGACCTGAAAACTGCAGTCATGCGCAAAAGTGCGCGTTTCGTGCGTGAGTGGGTGCGCACGCGTCGCTGCACAGAGTTCATGCGACAGCGGATCCAAGATGGCGGCTCTGTGAAATGGCGAAAGTTATTGAAAGCTGCTGAAAATTTTGGAAGCTTCTTTGAATTGTTATGAAATTCATAGACAGTTTCTGTTTCAGGCAAGACAGTCGTAATTTGGACTTTACCTATTAGTACAGTCATTGGGAGAAAATTAGAGGCTCTGCCATACAAAATAAGACTATACAATAATATCCGTCCATTTACAACTCAAAGGCCTTTACAGAAGTCCCTATTGAAGAAATCGTAATTTCGTATGCAAAATGACACATGAATCTGCCAAATGCAGCTTATCCGTACTGCTTGAAATCGACCAAACCTAAAGAATGTTTTGCCTTTGTTTAGCACTTCCATTATGTCATAATGAGCTTAGATACACCTTGCTTTGGAGAAGAATCCACCAAGAATACACTTGATTTCCGTCCCTTTTAAAACTAAAGTTACCATTTCTCAGTAAATCTATTTAGATTAAATAGGCACCTCCGCCAAACGCAAAATCTTTCACAAACGTCTTCCCAAGCCAGTGGTGTTAACACAACGTTTTTTCTTACGATTGCCTCAGAACTAACTTAAGGACTGTAATCTATCAAAGTGTGGTATCAAGATTAATATTGCAAACATTTTGATTCCAATACCCTACTACTATCGCTACTTGGTAGTATTTAGCAGTCGTAAAACCCTCCATTAACCCGCACTGAGCCAGCGTGGTATGGCTCCGGGTAAAGTTCCGTGCTTACCGGTGGGGACAATTATAATGTGCAACATTTTTTTCCTTACCTTGTAGACTTATTTTAAGACAGTCAAGGTGATTTTGCAGATCAGCGTAAGATCCTCAGTTGAATCGCTGTAAAAGTGGTGGTTGGTGGTAGCCCCACAGTTGGCCACAATATACAATATGTGGAATACTTTGTAGTTGACGGAGACGCCGATAAAGCTGTAACACGACGGAAATGCGAGCGAAGCGTGACGCGACTTGAGCGAACTTTGCCTCTTGCGGTCTAGCCCGGGAGCGAGCTTTTTGTAAGGGATATTATAAACCCCGCAGAATAGTTATGCGCCTGACAGTTTATACATTTGATAGATGTTGATAAAACATAGCTCTTATTCTGTATAGACATAAATGTTTATGAAACTGTCAGGTCTTTGACATTACGAGCATTACTATTCTGCGGGGCTTAGATGATATTGGTTCCGACAAAAACTAACCCTAACTACCCAACTAACTTCCGTTTTCAATGATCTGAAGATAACTAGAGTTACATTTTTCAGTTGCGTTATGGGATTTATGTCAAATTTTATTCTGGTAATCTGTAGATCATGGACAGATAGGATATTCAAAATGGGCGTAAAATAGAATAGAATAGAATATCAATTTATTTACTGTTATTATTATACACAATACATACTGTCTTTTCGAAAAGAAAAGTTGTGTGGTTTAGTTATTTTTTCGTTGAAAAGTATCTCGTAAGAGAGAGTGATCCTTCGAATAACAAATCTGCGATATTTGGTCCTTTAAAGCCTAGATAACCCTTAAACTTAGGTCAAAGCGAAACAATCGCTAGGTGGACCCTGAAAGGAATTAAAGTGTCTCCTAAAAGATGGGGATTGTTAGTAAAATCAGCGCTTAGTATTACAGTTTGTAAGGTTGAACTTTTTTGTTCGCCCATTATAAAGGTAGATACTAGCCATTTTTATAAAGGCTCCCGGTCTACAACCAAGACGCTAGTTCGCCTCGCCAAGAGGCTATAACAATGCTAAGTACGAACCACATTGTCCTGAAATTGGCGAAGTTTGGCAGACACTTGGTTTATCGTGTTTATGGTTACGCTATGAGCAGAACTGAACATCCTGTATTGCAGAATACATTTTACTATATATAGACCTATTACATGGATAAATCTAGCCGGTTGGCTTGCTTCCCCGCGTTTGCCTCGATATGACATGATGTTGGAATTAGGTTGGGGGGAGGTGGGATATCTCTATATTAGCCACCTACAGTTATTTTGGGTGATCTAGGAATATTACGTTGAAATTAAATCAACGTGACATAAACATAAACATTCATGCACGTAAACATATGTGAGACATATATAGATTTTGTATAATTGATACTTTTAAAAGGACAAATTAGAAACGTGAACGACCCCTAGTTTGAATAAATGTAACATTAAGATATCAAAATTGATTCAAAATAGCAGCACGTGATTGTCTTAAATGATTTTGACTTAAGACCACTAGCTAGGCTAGTTAATATTGTTATATTTTATATTTATGTCTAGTTTTAAGGTATATATGGGATTTTATGTCCTGAAATAAAGATTTATTGTATTGTATTGTATTGTATCACATAAGATACATGAGTCTGTTTCATTTAATTGCTTTTTCCAAAGCCAGGTTTTAGGAATATCTTGTTGCAGTTTGTTCAAGAACTTACAGAAGTCATTTTTATAAAATTTGCTGCTTTATATTTAGCTTTTATCATAAACCTTATTTAGGAATCAAACGTAAATAATATGGGACGAAACACCGGCTAGCCACGTACGTACCTATAATTGCTTAGCGCTTTGACATTGACATAAGACATCTGTAAAAGCTCCCAAAAAGCCAAAAGCCTCTCACAACCACAAAAACCTAATCCTGTTTTACTTATCGTCATAAATTAAATTTTCACCTCCAGTTGACTGAAAAAATCCATTATTTCCGCCAGATGTCACTGCGATCAAACGACAGGAGAACACGGGTGGTGTGGAGCATGCGCCTCATTACGATTATTTTGCGGGGTTTTTGTTTATTTGCGTACTCTTAAACGGATTTGCGGCACTTTTGAAGGTATGAAGAGGATTTATTGTGAATGTGGAATTGTGGATGTCTCTTTCAAACCAAAAACCCCTTCTTCCCCACTGCTCAACTAGATTGCTCAGCCAGTTGGGCAAGTTGAGACATAGATTGCATTACCGAATATTGTATGCTCTATATCTCAACTATTTTTTTGCTCAACTCAGTCAGATGTCGCAACGCCTGTGATCTGTTGTGGTGTTTGAGCTCATGAAAAGCGGCATGGCAGTTCGTGCTATACGGCGTGATAAACTAGTTTAACATTTTTTATTTGAAATCGTATAAACCTTATACGTAGAAACCTGCCCGCTTCTGATCCTCTGAATTAGAAAATCCTCTCGTATCTTCTTTGCGTGCTGATTAGATAAAGAGCGGAGTATTGTACCACAAAGGGACGAGCTTTCAAGACCCTCAGATAACTTTATTTGACATTTGAAGTACCTGTGAAAGGTCCAATTCCTCAGATAAACGCAGGAAGCACTTATCCAGTGGAGAGCGCCTAGATACATTTTCCTTTGAAACAAAACTCACCAATTTACGGGCGGCGGGGGACGAGGTGAGAGAGCTGTGATTGGTCAGCCGCTGCGAAACTGTCTGGCGGCCCGTCATCGTACATAGGTTGCGTATGCGAACGTTTGTTGAATACAACAAACGTTTGGCGAGCCGCATTCCCCCGCAGGCGCAGTCAATTGGATATATAGTCTCTGGATAAACGCTATCTGGTCGGAGGAGTAAAAGATCGGCCCTACTCTGTGTTGCAGCGGTTGTGGATCTGCCTCCATGCGAGAGGTCCAGGGGTTCGACTCCCGGCTGGGGATACAGAAAAATAAGCCCAGGTCTTGGATGTTTACCTGTTTGTGATGTCGCCGTTTCTGGTTCCCACGACACAGTGAATCCTGTGTGGGGCCAGAAGCAATGTATGTGCCTGTAAATGTTTACGTTTATGTTGAATTTGGATGACGGGTGCCTCTGCGTATGTGAAAAGCTGGTCCATGTTAAAACTTAACTTACAGATTGTACTCAAAGCCTCTCCTCCGACGCCGGTTTCCCCGAAATCGGCGAAACACGAAGTTTTTTTAATCCGCCGCGACAGACAGACGGGCATTAATCATTGTCTATCTCACGCGGGTGACTTCGATTCAGCAGAGCTCTGTCCACCAGGCCCCCAATTCTGTACGGAAATCGCATAGCAATAGCTATAGCAAGGGCTTAGAATACCAGTTTGTTTATAGCCGGGGCGCTGCGGGTCTACCCCAACTACCTTCGAGACCGCTTTGAGCATCCCTTTTCCGGCGATCGGCCTCGGAGATCTCATACAGTCTCACTCTTAGCCACTCCAAGGCACTTCGGCATATGAGCACTCGTTCAGGTTGCAGGCAATCCGACTGTGGAACGCACTTCCTTCCACCGTAAGAGACATTCTTACGGTGGAAGGAAGTCCCACTCTTTTCACATTAAAAAACCGGGTAAAAGAGCACTTCCTCTCTCTTTCGTGATAGATATTCTATGTACGTATTTATGTTAATTATGTATAATATATGTAGTTAGTTGTATTTATTTTCATATTGTGTATTTATTTAGTAATTTGGCATACTTAGATATTATATTATGTTTGAAGTATATATATTTGAAGTCATTTATTGTGCACTAACTTCCCTCTCTTTATCTGTTTTTTTCCTGTCATGCATAGGTTTGCTGGAAGAAATCTCTTTTTAGAGATAAGCTCGCCTTTAAACATACCTTTTGTAAATGTTACGTGTTTTTATGTTTTTATGCAATAAAGTATAAATGAAATGAAATGAGTCTTAGCGACGTTGACAAGCCAAAGCCGGTATTTTTGCCCTCCTCGGTATAGCTATTGATATGCAATTCGCGTACAGAATACGGCCTCAGACTCGGTTTTAATATGGACAGTAAATAGTAGTCGGCTTGGTACCTGTATCGTCAAGTAGTCAGTCGGAAATCAGGTTCAAAAGTAGAATTTTAAAAGTTTTCTTTTACATATTTTTAGAATTTTTTATACTATGCTAGATATAATATTCCTGTGTCTGAATGTGCAGATGACATTTATAACATGATGATTATTATCGAATTCTTCTTAGTTTGTTCGAAATCATCTAGTATTTTTTAGAAAAAATCATAATATTGGAAATTATTGGGTATCGGACACATTTTTGAGGAATACTACATGCAAATGGCTTTTGCATAAAGAAGAACAATAGAGATAGGGATAATTTTGATATAGTAAATGTAAAGTATATGTAGCCCATTAATGTCCCCACCGAGGTGCATAGGCCTTTACCCGGATCCAGGTAAGATTGAGCCATACTCCACCACGCTGGATCAGGGCGGGTTGGTGGAGGGGTTTTACGACTACTACATACTACGAAGTAGTGATAGTAGCCGTGACCTACAGCTTAACGTGCCATCCAAAACACGGAGTGTTCGATAAAAGACAAATTAATCATCTCATTGGTACATGGTCAGCACCGCGATTCGAACCTGCATCTCCTGCGTGAGAAGCAAGGTGAAACCCACTAGACCACGTTTAATTAATTTTGATATATCTTTTATTAATATTATGATATATTTTGATCATTTTATATTAAAACCAAAAGACAGACTTGGCTTACAGTCTCTTGATAAGGTCATTTTTCAACAGACCCCATGTAATTCATGCTTCCATAACCATTTCGAGTAGAACACAAAATCTTAATACAAAACATAATTCAGAAAATCAACACGCGAGATGGCGCGCAGAAATCACAATCTAAAATTCTAATTGTTCCGCGTTTTCCGTTGAAAATTGAAAATTAAACTCGACGGGTTGAAGCAAGGACTCCGCATCAGCAAAATAAGAGATAAACAAACTTTGCATATTCCGCAATATTAATAATTAGGAAAGTTCCCGAAACGGATAATATTATAATGCGATTCGTTCCGATTCCTCGGTTCGGGAGGCTGGGTGCTGCTGAAGGGTTTAGACGGAGAATGTTTCATCTGAAGAGGCGTGTATAAATTGTATATGTCTTTATCATACCTACTTACCTCATGTTTATCCGACGTTTGGTACGTTCACACTCAAATTCTTGTTAACACACTCAGTAAATGACAGCTCCAGAGTTTAATTGGTACTTTAGATTAGCAGTAGTTGCAGTAAAAATTCTGGTGCCAATGGTGCCATACATAAATGATCTCAGAATGTACATTTCAGTCATGCATGTCAGACCATTTATGTGTTCGGACTCTGAACTGAAATACTCGTGTCGTAACTCTGCTACGAGTTTATGCTACGCGCTACGCATTGCCGTGCTACGCGGTTTGGCGTTTCCGCTTCGTAATCCTCGCAGAAATGGCAAATAACAGATATCATAGAGTCAAGCGTTTTCTCATACGAGGTGGCAGATACTCTATGGTTCATAAATTGTAGAATAACATAAACGATCAGTGATCTAGAGTGTTTAACGCTTGCTTCTCACGCAAGAGATGCAGGTTCGAATCCTGGTTTTTACCATTTAACAATGAGATAATTAATTTATCTTAAATACTTGTTGTTGTGCACTGCCTACACATTATACGGACTTTCTAACAGTGATGGGCAAGTGATGTTGAGAAACCAGCGTTTATATATTCGCGCGCTTCATATTGTACTACTTTTCGATCTATATCAACGTAACTTCATTCGTTCAAATCAATATCTTTCATTCATTGCTCTGTCATTTTATATAAGGAGGAGCAAAAACTGTCAAAAACGGCCTATTGAAGAAGTCTTATTACAGTGTAAAAGAATATTTAGATGACAAAACTGCATGGTCTTTACCATCTCAGCGCACAGAAATCCAAAGAGGGGCGATGGACTGAGTCAGTACGTCTCTTCTCGGTGTATTTCCTTAGACTTAAGTAGAAATACATAACATTGTATTTTTAAGGCTCTGATATTTTAAAAGCGGTACGGGGGAGTTTCTTGCCCTTCTTTGCTCCATCCCTAAGCCCACAACTTCCGAACGGGCGGTAGTATACAAAAATATTAATATTATATTGACGTTGACTAAGTAATATGTATGATTTTATGGTCATTAAATTTTTGAAGTAAAACTTCTTAGGGCACGGGGGTAAAATTTATTTAACCTCTCAACTGTGGGTTATTCATATATTTACTTTTCAATTGCTACTAGCCGGGTGCTATCACGAGTGGCTAAGAAATGTAACGGAAATTGGAATTGGTGACGTCAGGGTCGGCTGAAGACTTTTAAAACCGCAACTATTTTCAATACGGTTTTTAACTAATCAGATAAGATAATAATACATTCGTACAATAAAGAATGTTAATTAGTGAGAGAAAAACCTGATGAAACGTTAACAAATAAAAATTATTTTAAGCATTCTTCCACGAGTTCTTGATTTCCGGTATGGCCAAGATGGCGCCGCCGCCGCCGCCGCCGCTGGCTGGGACCGTAAAGGGAGTATAGTATAGAGATGGCACATCGTCAGAAAAAAAAGAAAAGAAAGAGATGACATAATACGAATCATTATTGTGTAAGCGAGAAACAATAAAGATCACCTGTCCCTTACCCGCGTATGCGTTTTTGTTGTTGGCCACAGAATTGTCAAATGCTTGTTTGCACTTGTTTTGACAGATGTGTGGCAGACAAATGTCTGATTTTGAACCTTATGCTTATTGAGAACCAACTCTATCTCCATCTCAAAGGTGTACGCATGCACTCCGTCTATTCCTTTCTCTGTCTACGGCTGGGACAGACAAAACCAACTAGCATGACTCAAACTACTTCGTTCAACCTCTTTGTTGGAACCGGAACTTATGTTTGACAGCTGTGCGATGCGATCCATACAGTTTGTAAGAAAAGAGTTTCATCAATGTCACACGGGTCGATATGGATTTCTAAAACAAGCAAAGCAATGCATACATTTGAGCGAGACGGCTTAAAGACGTGACGTCAGATGGTATATAATCTGAGCGAGATGCAAATAGTAGTGACACTATTGAATGAGTTAAGTATATCACCACGAGCGCGACAAATTGTAGATAAGGAATGGTGGGAAATAAATGACATGACGTATTAAAAGTAAGTACAAGTATAAAATAATTTCAAATAATCGGACGTCTGAAACTTAAAAGTATCTTGAAGCAGAGATTGGATCTCAAAATTGGAAATTTAAATCTCTTTTAGTATAGGTAGGTATAGGTGTATAGTATAGGTACCACTTAATGATCTAGCTACAGAAGTTTTACTTCTAACACGTGTACGGTGCTACACGCGTATTTTTTTTTTTGAACTGAACTGAACTATAAAACATTTTCATTCTTTTTTTGGTTTGCATGCTGCGGCGATGGGCCAGCCCCCTGTCGTGGCTCCCAGGCACAATCGTGCTACCCAGTATGGGACAAGGCGTGACGTCATGTTAGTCATCTAAACTAAAACCCCTGTTACAAATCCGAAGAGAATGAAAATGCTCTATCAATATTTGTCCAACGATTTCTCCTCTAGTCAGTTGTTGAAGAATCTTTCTCCATCCGCCGTCGGGCGGCAGCTGGCACACGGTTCGCTGGCTGCCGGGTCTAGATGATTCAAACAAACTTTGTATAGGTACAGTCAGAAGCCATTTGCTGGGCCGGCTCGCTCTGTTCATTCTTTGATTAATTTTTGACTGTTCCGTACTGTTAGTTGTCAAAAATGTAACGGTTTTGAAAGTTAATCCAGTAGCTGAAAAGACCGTTAAGTATACATAAAGGACCAGTTTATTAATTTACAGACAGTACCTTGGGGTTTCGGATTGGGTCTTTGAGGGTCTTTCGGATTAGTTTTTGGGTTTCCTAAACTTCCTTAAACTATTTTTGGTAAGCCGGTGTCGTTGTAACGGTAATGGCAGACAACGTGAGGAAACATTAACTACGGCGATGGTCTTTCCTTTCCAAAGATTAAAAAAATATGAGATTTGACGCTTCGTCTATATAAGTGTGTATCTATCTGTGCAACACTTACACAAGAGCTCAAACAGATGCACGGATTTTAATGCACGTTTCCGTAAATGTTTGAAGACTTTCTTGCGAAAGTTCTTAGCCATATTTTGTTAGAATCTGCTGTTTATTAAAGTTTGCTGGAATCTCTTCTTAGAGATAAGCTCGCCTTTGCCTATTTGCCTTTGTTTTATAAGACTGTATCACATTGTTTTCCGTGCAAAAAAGAATCATGAATTAATTATGAATTATGAAAATCGGTTCAGTAGTTCAAAAGATGTCAGCTTGTCAAGGAAACTAGTCGTTAAAATTGTAGAAAGTTTCCATGTGTTGTGGGCTTTTTAAAAATATAAGTTAGTTATTATTGTAAGGCATTTTCCCGAACCTACATCTTTTTGCGTGACCCATTGCCGCAATAAATGCATTCAATTCATAAAAACATCAAAATGGCGCCTGACGTTTGATCGACTTTGATAAAACATAGCTCTCTGTCAGCTCTTTGAAGGAAAGCGCATCACCATTCTGCGGGGCTTATAAATAACATATTTGAATAGGTATTCAAATAACTCAGTGATTTACCCACGTAAACTAAACACATACAAAGACGACACGATCGTGTCTTGACGTAAAATACCCATCTTCTAAACCGCCACATGTCAGAAATTATAACCAAAAGTCGGGTTAACCCCAGTCAGTAATATTCTGGCGGAGTCGACCCATCCTACCGTGATGCTATAGAAAGTTATCCGCGCGTGGCGAATCAGGCCCTCACTCCTTCTTAAACTGACTTATGGGGAGGCACTGCGAAAACTTAGGACCTCAAGTTGGTTTAAACTGTTGTTATTTACTTTAGTTTGGATAATTTGGGTCTGTTTGAGAATTTTATTATGAGCTTAAAATCGAGATGCAGAATTTTTCATGGGTTTTGGAATATATTACCAATTATTAGGAGAGGTGTTTTGCTTTGAGTTAACTTTCTGTGTGATTTACTTGTATGTTACCTAATCCGGTTGTTGTATAATAATTGTGATAACATAATACATATACATTGTACATATTTACGTATAAGTTATGAACTTATGATACCTAATAAATCAGACATGAATACCACGATAGCAAAGAAATATTTTCGGATTTTTTATGATTTTGCATTACGAACTAACCAACTTCTGTAATGCTGTTGTCACATACACAAAAAACAATTTTCTTACCGATAGAGATCTCCCAATATCGCTTGTGGAAATGTTAAGACCCCCACACAATGGTGTTCGGCGGAGAGACTGGTGACGCGAGGACAATACCTTTTTCATTCTCCGTACAGAGAGGAAATCCGCGAAGATAGTTTAGGATTAAATGACTGTTATGACGATGAGGGTTGATGGTATATGATGAGTGTGACATGGTTGAAATGAAAGGCGAGTTGCTTTGGCAAGAGTTGCGTACACACTGATTTAATTTGTCTTTGCGGGGCGGCGCGCGGGCAGCGCGCGTGTAAACTGATATTAAAGCACAGCTACGGTATATATGCTACATACCTCCCCTTCTAAAAGAAGCTAGGGGTGAAAATTGAATAAAGAACCTAGATAGATACAATGATGTAAACTTATAAAACATGTAAAAAGTAATGCTAACATTTGTAAAAACATAGAAACTTAGGTACATAAAATAGTAATAGCGTGGATAAACGATCGGTCAGTGTAAAGTTGATGAATACAAGTAAAAAATATAGTGAAACAATAGCAAAATCGTACTTGAGATATTAAGTCAAACACACACTCATTGTTCATTATTGATAACGCGCACGACACGCACTTCTTCGAAGTCACCACTTGAGATGTCGACGGCGGCGGCGGGCGGCGGCGTGTCGGTTTGGGTGTTTGATATGGGATGTTTATAAGATCTGCGAGTACCAGGCGGGTTCTTGTTCGATCCCATGGTCTCATTACTTGACGGTGTCGTATGTTGAATGATGTATGGTTTTAGGCGGTAGGTACAGCGAAACGTTTGTTCTCTACTTATCGATTTGAATGATGTAATGCTTCAGTGTTCTTTCTAGTACTTGGTATGATCCGTTGTATGGTGGTACCAAGGACTTTTTGCATTCATTGCGTTTGAAAACGTGTGTGGGATCTTTCAGATCCTCATGTATGAAATTTTTTCTCCTTTCTTGTCTTCTTGTATTGTTTGTCGGCATGGGTGCCAAGGAAGTAGATTGCCGGAAGCTCTTTGTCGTATGTGCTGTAATTTTGTTGCGTTTCGTTTTGCTTGAAGGAACAGGTTCGGCACGCTGATTTCTTCTATTCTTGAGAATACATCAGCGACTGAATTGTTTTGTCCTTTGATGCGTTGATTGAGTACTGCGCGAAGATGATGCGGATGCGTCGGTGATTAATGTGAAGATGATGACGCATCGTGGTGTGCCAATAGAACGGCGTTTTTGATGCTTGCTTTGCATTTCTTGAACGCTACACATGCAGCTGTAGTCCATTCCATTGCACGGTGTTTGCTTGTGGAAAGTCGGTAATGCATTTGACTTTCCCGATGCTCGGTCGCATACCATGTTGGTTTGAGTGATAACCGTTGAATTGCATGTCATTGATTGTGATTTGCCGAACTTGCACTTGTCGACGTTGATTGCGAATTGCGATGTGAGCCCGTAGTTGCATGGGCGTGTTAAAATTGCTTGTAAGTGTTGTTCCTCGTTGTTCGAGATTGAATGATGATGCGATGTCGTACCTCCGTTGTATGGGCGCGTTGCTTTGAGCCGTGTATGTAGCTCGACGATAAGTTGCTGTGCGAATTTGAAGTCGGCTCCGAGGATGCACCGTTGTACACTTGCTAGTACAGATCTCTATTTGATCACTCGGCGTAGGCCATAAGTATGTTCGTCGATTGCAGTGTATGTCGACGAGTATGTAGTTGATGTGCGAATTTGCAGTTGGCTCCGAGTATGGACCGCTGTACACTTGCTAGTACAGATCTCCATTTGGCACTCGGCATAAGCCTTTTGCATTTGTATTTGAATTTGTATTTTGTTTTCTCACCGTATGTAGCGATTGGTGTGCCGTTTGCAGTGTGAAGTTTGGTGTTACTGGCACGTATAGTTGCAATCTTGTTGCATGCGAGGACCATATGTTTGCACCAGAGTCATCATGAAAGGGTTGCTGGGTCTTCCAGTCTGCTAAGAAGATATTGTTGCGGTTGCGGCGTATGCTGCGCCTCGGCTGCCCCAATTGATGTGTCGGCGGCCGGTGCCTCCTGTTCTTCGGGATTCATGTTGAAATACACTAAACTTGTCACAAAAGTTCACTAAAGTTTGCTTTGTTTCACGTCCGGTTCACCAGTTTAGGATTAAATGACTGTTATGACGATGAGGGTTGATGGTATATGATGAGTGTGACATGGTTGAAATGAAAGGCGAGTTGCTTTGGCAAGAGTTGCGTACACACTGATTTAATTTGTCTTTGCGGGGCGGCGCGCGGGCAGCGCGCGTGTAAACTGATATTAAAGCACAGCTACGGTATATATGCTACAATAGGTTAGTTCTGTATTCCACCGCCATCGAAGTCAATTTTAAGAGTAAATACGTAAATCTCTGGGAATTTCTTCGCCTTTCTTCTCCCATAGTGCTCCGAAGTAGAAAATAGAGATACAGTTACGTGATCTATGTATAATTGATAAAATTATCTACAGAAATTTGACTTGAACTTTTAACTTTGACTTTAATTTGATTTTATTTTTGTCAAATCTAAACTTCTCTTATCCTATGTGGCGCAGCGGTTGCGTCCCGGGTTCGAATCCCGGCTGGAGACAAAAAAAAAACCCCAGGTCTTGGATGTTTACATGTTTGTGATGTCGCTGTTTCTGGTTCCCACGACACAGGGTATCTAGTGTGGGCTCAGAAGCAATGTATGTGCCTGTATGTAAATGTTTATGTTTATGCTATCCGCCAAATCTAACCATAATTTAAATCACTACGTAAACACTCAAACTTACAGGCGTAATAGTTTCTACATAAAGTTAATTTTGAAGATAAATGAATGATAAATGATGTATGTATCATTTATCTTCAGGGTTCATTAGGACTTCAACATATCCTACAATAGGTACCCTACAATACAAACAAACCACGCGACTATGTACCGATGAGATAAGTAATTTTTATCTTTATTACGGACGTTCTAACGGTGATGCCACTCTGCCACCCCGTATGGGAAAAGGCGTGACACTTTTATATGTTACGTTAAAACACAAGCATCTCAGTGAAAACCGGAGCAAACCTTCACGACTCCCTCGAAGGGGGGTGGGTAGAGTATAAGATCAGATCATCCGACTTTGTATTCGGTTGCCGGCGCGAACGCACGGATGGTTCTGGTTACAGGACCCGTGTGTGGACGAGGGTTAACCTATATGTTGAAGGTTACTTTACCACTCTATCTGATGGTTGAAAATGTTGGGATTCTTTCATGGTCAAACGGTGATAAAGGGTTAACACGCCCAATCGCTTAAGGACAGAAGAGTCCTTTGAACAATATTGACATTAAAATTATAAAAAAAAAATTGACTTTAAAGTTTGACAGTGGGTACCAAGACGTTAATGAATGTCTAATTTTTGACGTTGATACCCACTGTCAAACTAATTTTAATGTCAATATTTTTCCCTTTTCGGCCAGGAGAATGACAATGGCTCGACTTAGGGGGGCTGTTCGCTGTTGCCGATAAAATAACACTACGTAAATTCTAAGCGCGACGCACAAATTATAAATGAATGAACGCAAAATGAGAAACTACTTTGTTAAGGACATCATTCTGAGCAACTTTCATTATGAAACCGATTTGATCAGTTTTTTATCACTTCTCCATGAAAAATTAAAAATTAAGTAGTTTTGATCAAATCGATAGGTATCATAATGAAAATTGCTCAGAATGATGTCCCTAACAAAGTAGTTTCTCATTCATTTACACCTTGTATGTTGTATTTACTCTTCCTTTCATCGAGTCCTTTACAGTATTCCAATGATCTTTTGGCTGATGAGTGACGTTTATAGGGGGGCGCCACTTCCACGCAACTCAATGCAACGAACCTGTCATCAACTGACCATTCTGAAGCGTTAGTTGCCTGTCATCACGCGCCAAAAGATCACTGAAAGCCAAGTTTGACTCCCAATGTTGACATAAATTCGGTTATTTTATAAACACGACATCCGGCCTTATTATTAGTGGCAAGATGCCGCAATACAATATTAAACCGCAGTTTTAGTCGCTTCAGTTGAGCGATCACAGAAACTAATATAAATTGCTGTACACCTCCTTCAGGCGACTTCCCTATTCCGGTTATGTCACGATGGCCATTGAGTTCAAAACATACGGTGACCACCACCACCATGTTATCTTATCTAGTGATCCTATAAACGTTCCTTTTTTAGGGTTCCGTACCCAAAGGGTGCCAAACGGGACCCTATTACTGAGACTTCGCAGTCCGTCCGTCCGTCCGTCTGTCTGTCACCAGGCTGTATCTCATGCACCGTGGTAGCTAGACAGTTGAAATTTTCACAGATGATGTATTTCTGTTGCCGCTATAACAACAAATACTAAAAATCAAAAGAAATTCAATATTAAGGGGGGCTCCCATACAAAAAACGTGATTTTTTTGCTCATTTTTGCTCGATATTGATAATGGTAGCAGATAGACGCTTAAAATGTTCACAATATATTGAGTATATTATTTACTTAAAAAATAAATAATTAAATTAATATTTAGGGGGGGCTCCCATACAATTATTTTTTTTGCGGTTTTTTATTGATAATGGTACGAAACTCTTCGTGCGCGAGTCCGACTCGCACTTGGCCGGTTATTTCCTTTTAAGGATCGGAACACTAAAAATCATTTTCAGGTTTCAGAAGTATAAATAGCATGGCATTCAAAGACCAGCGCTCCAGAATAAGGCTCCGTCAAGAAATGTCGCGATTCGCGATCGCACGAGTTGCGCACACGAGCGCAAATTACGCACACTCGTCTCAAGTGCGTAATTAGAACGTAATTATACACGGGCAGGGTGGCCATGCGAGCAAGGGTAAGTTGGGACATTCGGGAATCAAAATTGAACTGCTATAGAAATTTTCTACCAGCGTCGAAGAAGCAGAGTACAAAGATACTTTAAAACCATACAAACCGCTCTCAAGACAGACTGCTGTGTCATCATGTCACAATGAAGATTGCGCCATTTATACCAGTCATTTTCACGCGCTGAGAGCACTCAGAGCTGAGTTAGGTAGAGTTATTAATTTAGGCCTAAGCGTTGTAGGTGTAGTGAGATTTATGTTACCGTTGTTGTAAGGACCACAAACAATGGATGCAAAAACATTTAGGCAATCAGCCTCAGTCAGAGTCTCCATTCCACACTTGGGAATATTCCCATAAAAAACCGAATTTACCATTTAACCGCAGATTCAGAGTAGATACCTCGGTTTCCTCACACAAGAAAAGTCCCACTAAAAACCACTTATCGTTGCCACCGGACAGTTTACTTTTGCTTCACATAGCGTCGCGTATTACAGTAATTTGTTTATTGCGATACTACCGAGAAGCGAACCCTTTGAAGGGAAATTGTGTTACCGTGTAGTTCCTTTCCTTCGACTTCGCGACTCCTGCCTACATGGCATTTTATGTGTCTACTGGCACAGAGTATAGCGGAATGGGTTAGGGGCTTAGGGCTTGTAAGAGCTATCTTGAGCTGCAACGCCAAAAGCGTGTGTATACAGCATTACTGACACTTTAAAAGGAGCATATAATAATACAAATCTAAGTACTTATTTAATGAATTATTAAAGATTATTTAATATTAAGTATGCACATATTGTATGTGCATGTATAGCAAGAGAAACTGAAATTAATTAAACAATTTTATAATCTTATATTTTAAGAGTGAATCGTGATAGATGTCAGGCCCGTTGGGATCATGATTAGCAGCGACTGCGTTGTATGAACGACATATCCTCACCAGTGGGTTGTTGGCGCTGACGTTAATTCTGCAAGGGGGGATAGAACAAGTGCGGGGGATTCTCACAGGTCGGTTAGGGACGTGGATTTCAATATTTGATAGTACATAGTGATGTTTCTATTGTGCCTCTGACTATTTTATGAAGACAGACGAGGTCTTGGAAATTCCGGTTTTCGAGTGGTTTTCGGTCGGATGATATCGCCAAAACTGCCTCACAACCAAAGGTACTATAATATTACAGTGGACTGGTTGGCCCAGGACCGCAACAAATGAAGAAATGAAGAAGATGCCGTAACTGGCTCGCCGACACATCTTATATAACAATAGTTCGCCATTGCTTGGTCGTTCGAGCGGTGTGCTTCTGCGAGTTAAGGGGTTAAGTCAACAGTGTGGGTGCTGCAGGCTGGATAGATAGGTAGGTAGTACGCGAATCCATCATTGTGATAGCTGAGACAACACTCAAAGCTGAGAGAGGTTTATTCCTTAATAAACCCTTAATAGGCCGTTGCCAATGCTAGGACTATTTTAAAGGTCTCAAATACATGGTTGTATATTTTATTAACTGTATCTTGTAGCTCAAATCGTTATCTGTCATCAGAACAGATTAATTTGTGATTGTTTTTTGAAGTGTTGATCGCATGTTTGACAGATGTCATTTCAAAATTACGATCAGCCCAAGTTTAGTACCTGTCAGGATCTGTTAGTGGTGATATGAATGTAGGATAGTTGACTATCACGTATAGAATAGTGTAGGATGCCAGGAATTGAAAATAGTTTCATTTCAGGTTTCACAGAATTAGAGGTCTCGTATAAACCTCATTATTTGGTCCCGGGCATATCAGTCGCTTCCACTTTCAACAGACTTCTAAGTTTATTTCATTGGTACAAAGTACATTTTTGAACGTGTATGTCTATTTTTAAACGAATTCCCAAAGGAGGAGGTTTAAAATTCATCCGGATGTTTTTTTATGTATGTGCCCCGAATGCGCCTAGACGGATGGACTGATTTGGAATATATTTTTTTGTTTGAAAGAGTTTCCCTTCCCATTGGTACTATGGACCACCAGGTCAGGATCTGATTATGGGATCCTGGAGAAATCGAGTGAACTCTTCAAATATTATAGGAAGACCTATAGTGATTTTTGTGTTTTAGTAATAACTCGTGCATTTACTCACGGTAAGTATAATAATGTAATAAGGAACTGCTGATGAAGACCAAATATGACCACCAGATCTGCTCAATAGGTACAAATACAGGGCAGGCAACGCATAGCCTCAACCGGTGGACCTAGAGCCATGAAACTTTGTACAGAGGTTCCTTATAGTAGCGTAGGGTAGCACTGAGATAGGATTTGACAAAATTAATTCCCCAGGGGGGGTGGGGGGGATAAGGGGTTATAGTTTGTATTAAACTCAATCTAATCAAATAGTTTTTGTGGAAGTCGGTTTTATCTTAAGTTTACTTTTTGTTTCAATTATAGAATGTAATTACACTAATTTATTGTACCCACCTTGTGTTCAATAAATGATTTTTGAATTTGATTTTGATTTAGCCTGAAGTAATGCTTATGGAAGCATGAATGAGTACGGACTTAGGCTAAACAAAGACTATTTATCTCGCCCTTATTAATTGGTACCATATATAAAAGTTGATAGTTGTCGAATCAGCACCAGCCCAATCGATTGGCGACCGATCAGACCGCGTTATCATGCCCCGCCCGCCCTGCCCTGATGAGAAATTTCCCGCCCACCCATCCGGAAGTATTGCTAAGCACCTAACCGCCGTTTAAAACCGGCACGAGCTTTCTAACCGGCTGTTAAAGCTAGAACGAGGTTTAGCTGTTTAGAGAGTAAGTGGGAATGTGGGACATCTAATTTGTGTGCATTTGCGATTTTGCATATAAATTGATACCGATGATACCAATATATTGGCACATTTTCAAATGAGATCTCTTATTTTACTAAAACTTTATCACTCTTGTTACACACAGACAAAATATACGTTCGTATGTTGTTTTTAGGAAATGTAATTTGTAATTTGTAATTTCTTTAATGTATTAACACAAGAATGACATACAGGAAACTTATAATAGATAGGCAAT
This sequence comes from Argyresthia albistria, assembly GCA_963457715.1. Taxonomy (NCBI): domain Eukaryota; kingdom Metazoa; phylum Arthropoda; class Insecta; order Lepidoptera; family Argyresthiidae; genus Argyresthia; species Argyresthia albistria. The sequence goes on from OY735259.1 coordinate 1,938,614, forward strand.
GTACAAAGACGAGCTTATCTCCAACAAGGGATTTCTTCCAGCAAACCACTGGGAAAGGAAAAGGTGTCTACCTATATTTTGTTTCCCAGTCAAATAATCAAGAACTACGAAAGAAGTCTTCTGGTTATTATGTTTTAATGTGCAGTAGGTACCTGCTTTATTTCGATCGTCATCTTTATGTAATTTAAACTTTTGTATGGCATGTTTAAAACACAAATACGGTCTGATATGCGTAAACGAAAATAATTAATTTGAATAAACATACAGAAAAGAGACCTTTATCCAGCAGTGGTTTGATGATGGCTGAAACGATGATGACTATCTATCTATTTATATGTATAACTTTAAAAATCTCTTTATTGTACACAAACATTGGATAACACTGGAAATACTTAGACATTGTGTACAAAGGCTAGCTTATCTCTCGTAAGAGATCTACCTACCACAGAAGTCTGAAGTCGGCACTACAAACAGCAGACAAGCACTCGTCGTCATTGCCAATCTGTATGCTATTATGGCATGTAAATGCACACTATGAAGGATGCCCCGACTCGCATGCAGGGTGCTTGACTGCGCTCGATGCGATTTCTGTCGAGCACACTCCACAGATGCTATATTTTGTAGTTTGTGTAGAGTTAGGAATGCTGTTGCAATAGAATAGTTGTGATGGTACGGTTACAATTTTGCTTCATGATAGCATGGTAGAAACACAGTTGAATATCAGTGATTTATAGTTAAGGTGAATGCTCCATTTTGCGTGACAGGAATCTAGGCTATCTATTAAGATTTGAAGGTTGCAACCTGTTGCAACTGCTGAGCTGAAAGTCAGCGCTGAAGCTGAGACCTGCCTGTTGTAATGAGGACCGGCATTAACACTGTCTCTATTTGATCTGTCTGTAATGTGTTGTAATTGTGTTAATAAAGCCATATCATCATTATCATTATCTTCGTGTTTGCGGAAATAGATAAAAAGATATGGTTTATTATAATTACGTTAATTTAAATTATGTTTATTCACTTAAGTACCTAAAATATATTAAAGTCTGCCAAACTGTTGCAAATGTCGGCAGAAGTTTTATAGGTAAGTCTAAATTGCAATCCAATCAGTCCTAGTAAATGGCATAGTTAGGACCTGTATCACTTTTTTTTAAACATGCATAAATATAATATTCAAGTATCTGTCAAATCGGCCAAATCTAGTACCTATCGTCAAACTCTATGGCTTTGAATAGGAAAGATGTTCTTCAAAACGAAACAATTATTTGCAAAACTGTGGCAGCTCAAGTGTAAATAAGCAATTTAAGCAATTACACAGTTGTTACTGACGTGCAGTGCATCGATTTTAGGGGAGAATCGAGTACTTGAATCGAGTTATGTATCGATTGTGGTCGAGTGCCACTTGAGTGTTATTAGGACAAATGTTTGCAGTTTCTTCGAGTGGTCAGGTTATTAGATTTTAAATATTTGTTTTTAATTCCGCTATGTATACTACTAGTTTAAAACGAATACTGATCTCATAACATTTGTGTATAATTCCATTATTTATGGATAAGTAATTGGTTTTTCATTTATTCCACATGTGTAACCCAGTGGCTAAAATATTTTATTCTAAGTGCCGTTCTCTCATTCCTCAGATAGCGTTTATCTGTCTGTTTATCTAGGGCTTTTGACATTTCACACGTACAAAAAATTACAAAAAAGTCATTTGACTCTTGACAGACCCGGGCTAAAACAAATAGGGATTTGATATATAGTTATTCAAAACAATAAAAAAACATCGCATCACGCTTTTTCCTATACGGGTTGGCAGAGAATCAGTTGCACATTTAGCCCAGTTATTCAATACCTTACTGCGTGACAGGGGCCGCAGCTATGAAGCAGGGAAGGTTTCCTCACGATGTTTCTAATCACCGTTAGAAATCCGTAGAATGTTCTAAAGATAAATGACTTATCTCATTGGTACATGGTCAGCACCGGGATTGGAACCTGCATCTCCTGCGTGAGAAGCAAGCGATGAAACTGCTAAACAACGTAGCCCGTTCAGAATTATATCTACATTAGGTACACATTTCTGTTAAACCCCACCCAGATATCCACCAATTCATTTCCTTTTTTTTCCTAATTAAAAGCAAGATTAAACCCCGTTAGGATTTAATACACTTAAAATCACGAAAGAGGTAGTTAGTAAATAAAGTTAAGAGCCATTAGGTTGGCCGAAAAAAGGTTTAAAATTAAGCTCGATTGATTAATCTTGCTTGCTTACAGTCGATTAGGTTAAGGGGATGGATAACTGTGATCATGGTTCGGTGTCCGGCTTGGGATTAATAAAGTTCTTTTTTATATGGCATCATGTGGCATGTAGATTGTTGAGTCCCGTAGTAGCAAAAGATAGTAATATTATGTTTTTTTTCTCTTACCTGAGCACATAGGCCTACCTGTTCTGTATTTTATTTTTCTCTGTCCATCCTGGGTTTGCTGGAAGAGATCTCTCTTTAGAGATAAGCTTACCTTTTTAAATTATCTCTCTGTATTTTCTGTTTTTTGTCTTTTAGGTGCAATAAATATATACGAAATATATACGAAATAAAGTAAATAGTACTTGTGTACATTATTACTTTTTTCCTGTACTATATAAATTGATAATACCAAATTATGCATACTTATTTATATATTTTCTGGAATTTTTAAGCCTGATCAGTTTAAAAGAGATCAAAATAATTCATCTATCTATCTATATATATAAAAATGAATTGCTGTTCGTTAGTCTCACTAAAACTCGAGAACGGCTGAACGGATTTATCTTATCTTAGTCTTGAAATGTTCGTGGAGGTCTAGGGAAGGTTTAAAAGGCGAGAAAAAATCGAATAATTTCCGGGAAAACCCTAAAAACAGCCCTTTTCTATTTCCCATACAAACTTTTTCTAGAGTCAATCGTTTTCTAGAGTCAATTTGAACTTTATTGCTATTCATTCAGTACGAAGTCTGCCGGGTCAGCTAGTCTGTGATAGTTTCTTTGCCCTTCTTCTCTCACAGTGGTCCAACGTAGAGAAGGGGCAAAAAAATGTCGTGTTCTAAGTATTTTTGTAAATATCTACAGAAAACAAATACATTTGATTTTGATTTCGACCCATACAGAAAGTAAATCAAATCAATCTTAATCATGGCTTTGACGAAACAGACAATATTTTCCATCACCGTCAGAACGAACTGGGATTCAAAACCTCATCTCCTGCGTGACAGACTAGCGTTTTACCACGCGTGGTGGACGTCCAGTATTTAACGAAAGGTGTAGCAGTAAACTTTTAATTTTGTGACTCGTAAAAAAACATCCTATACAGGGTGATTCAGGAGACGTGAGCAGGATATGTACGTATATATTGTGGGTATTATGTATATAGGCCTGAACCCGGTTTTTCTTTATCTGTTGTTAACTGCAGCTAATGATGTAGAAAATTGTTGGTACAGTCATCATGACATAGCGATTGCTTACACTAATCTATTGAGTTTACCTACTCGGTATACAGGGTGTAATAAGGTGTGGTCGTATTTTAAGAGGTAACTGATTTTTGCCGTCCCCATGTCTAGGCTGAGCGTATAGATGTTAAAAATGAAGTAGCTATAATCGATCCTGTTTAAATTTGTTTGAAATGATTTTCACTAACACAATAATACTCAATGATTCAGGAGCCACAGTGAAATATGCGTGTAAAAAATATAAATTAGTTATAACTTTCTGATTATTATTTTTTTAACAGATAATAGTGGATTTATTAATTTTACAATACTTTCTTATTTAAAATAAGAAGCAGATATATTTTTATACTTTTATTGAATGTTTATTATATGTATATTTACAATATATTCGGATATTCTCAACTGCAATATAATTATTTTTACTTAGTAATATACAATAGAAGATTTTAAATACACAACCAATAAATTTAACTACAGATAGGTAGTTCTAAAGATTGAGATATTTTTATTAATATAGAGGAAGCAAGCATACATAATACATATGTATAGTCATAATTGGAATAAATAAAATAATCATCATGACTAATAATCATAAGTACTTAAAGCATTGTAACCGTACATAGAATTGTCATTTATAACTGAAAATGATTTTTTCAAGCTTGATATCTAAAAACAAAATATACATAAATATACAACTTATATGTATACTTCTTATTTTAGGAAAACATTTGTTTTCACGGCAGTGCTGAATTATTGTGTTTTCAGAGCTTAAATATAATAAATACATAACCTTAACAAGCGTCATTATTATAATAATGCATTTCAACTTCTACTTTAGTATATTGCTATCTTATTAATTCTATTTTTTTACTTATATATCTTTGGTATACACACAGTAAACCTTTGCTTACATTGTATAGAAGTATATCTGAATGTAATTTCATTTTATTCATTTAAAGCTAAATTATTGATATTATCTATGTATAAATGGAATCGGTAAATTAACTGATCTAAAGTATCAATGGTTCTGTACCGGTTAACAGTTATAAAAAATGAGAATACCTATCTATTGCATAATTAAATAAAAGCAGTGTATTGAGATTTTACGTAAAAAATACTAAGTATTTCGAATTTCACTAAAGCTTGGTGTTATATGAGCAATTTTATGATAAGATCATAATTTTTTAAAAGACATTGGCGTTCATTCCTGTAACGTATTTTTGAAATTTTGGCACAATTATTACGTCAGTGCTAATTTGCGATGTTAAACATAATCCCCTAATTATTATTATGTAGCTATTTATAAATAACATATCAAGCAATATTACAAATACACCCAATATGCAGACATTCTAATAAACGATAAATAACTACAAGGTGATGAAAAAAACAAAACACTTAATTATTTCAATACTTTTTACTTCTTGTATCACATCGATTACATGAAAATTATAATAACAAATATCAGACTTTTCAAATAGACGAGTTCAAAATTATTTGAAATAAAAAGCTATTCGAAGACACATCTAATTTGAAAATAAATATTATAAACCCACTGGTTTGAGCAAACAGTTACTTTTTACAATAATTAGAAAACACCAAAATATTTTTTGTCATTTTAGGACATTATTATTGTACGTGAACATGTAGTCAATTAGCAATTGTATATTACCTATATAAGGAGCCAAAGTAATGTGAGGAAGCTCAGGCAGATTATATAATTTCTATATTTTAACACTTTTTTATAGAATACGATATAAGTTTATAATTGTTGTAATAATAATATCCGCTTGATATGTTTAATGTACTATGTGTTAGGCGAAAACGCATGATTCATGAAGTCATAAGATTGTGTTCACTTTTATTTCAACAACCTTTGAAAACTCGTCTGTTGTATCACTAAATATATTTACAATTAATTTATATATTAATACGGTTCAGAAAAACGGTAACTTAGCTATTTATTAATTGTCGAGATTATATCATTTTAGGCCTACATCAAATTTCAAAATGTAATAGCTCAAAATGTAGGCGAAAACATTACTTAAGTCATTATTGAAATATCGAAATTCTGAATATATTTTAATAGTTTTTTTTGCTACGTTTTGTAACAAACACATTTATCATTGTAAAGCCGCAAATGTTTCATGTTAAAATGAAACAAATAATACAAAACAAAATTTACTTTAATGTAAAACTACGATAAATACAACAGCCCCTATAATTTTACTATTCAATAGTAAAATTGGTAATTTTAATATCAATACCTACATATACAATACAATATTTTTAAATATTCATGGTTACGGTTCATAAAATCAGAGTAAAAATCTGGTAGTTAGTACACTTATACTTATTTAGACCAGCTAAAGCTTTTTGGTATTTTCAATATATCATTACTGGTCCAATATAACGATTTGAACAGCTTTACGATTCCAAAAGTGTAATAAAAAAGTGTAGTCGAATATTCGAGGTATCTGAACATCATTCTGAACAATTTTACCCTGAAACAGTATTTTTTATATGAGACCATGTTTTCTTGGGTGAATTGAGATTGATGTATCCAGCGAACCCTTAAAAATATTATACTACTCTTTTTTTGTCACACCCTGTATACATATCCTATCTCATGTACAGACACAAAACTAGTCATTCCACCTTCCACTCAACACATCTGTCATCCATCACGGAAGACTACACTAAAATCACTATCATTACAGATTGCAAAATTGGCCTGCCGCTCATACGTACTCAATACTAAAAAATATATAAACCACATATAACTTTTAATTGGCCAAGCGCACAGGCAGCTCAAATAAAGTGCTGCTTAAATCTCTTGGCACTGTAATTCCATCTAGAGACAGTGACAGCATTAACTATCCAACAAACTGTGAGTTGACGATTGTGCATCTCGAAAAATATTTCAACGTAGGCCTTTTCACAACTCTTCAGTTGACGCTATAGGAGCCTTTAATAATGGTGTCCTAGGACTTTTAGACCCATCAGAATTCTTAGCTTGGAAATCTTCATTTGACAAAGACGCAGGTATAGGTGCTATCTTCAGTTGATGACCGTTTAATTTGATTTCAGTAATGGAGTGTGATCTTCCGTGGTTGACATTGGCCTTTTCTTTGTTTGCGTTGGTAATGGGGTCGTGGGTTGGTGTTTTCGCGTGCACTTGGGTCACTTTGGCCCTGTTGGACTGGTCTCGAAGGGCCATTTGGTAGGCAACTTCGAAGGCTTCGCCGAGAGTCAGGATGACTTCTGTTGCTTGGTCCTGGAAGAAGGAAATAATGTTGTTATGCATAATTTGTGGGTAGTAACATCAGGCCGTAAAGTGTACTAGATGGGTGTAATTTCTATGTGGCGTTTATTTCTGGTCGCTCCCTTCGACTGACATGAATTAAGATGTACTTATACAGCTGATATCGCTACTTGGTGGAAGCAGTCGTAAAGCTGTGTCAAAGGCCCCAAATAATATGGCAACTTGATAAGTTCTGATAGCCGGGGGTCATTCATCAATTCGCACTGAGCCAGCGTGAAGTAAGGCTCAATCTTGCTCGTATCGCCCGTGCCCCTCGGTGGGTTACATTTAAGTGGCCTACGATATGACGCCATAAACGGCGTAGGATTTGACGCTGCCAGCAGCCTATTGCGTTAATTGGACAACATAGCCTAGAAGACAAATTACAGAAATTACATAAGTAAGTGTATGCATGTATAAACGAAAAAGCAAAGCAATGTTCTAAGGCAGCTTACCATTGTAGCAACACAGAAGACATGGCAGTAATGGCTCTTAGTCGCATGGTCTTTCGTGATGTAAGCGAAGTGGGTCAAGTCATCCGCGTCCTGACACGCGCAGTGGATGTTTCGGATCTCGTGCTCGCATATGAGCTCCTGTCGATGGAGGGGATGATGTAGTACAAATAGGCTTACACCCGCATCTTGACCCAACCTGACTCAAACATTTTTGTTGTAAATTGTATTGAAATTGAATTTCTCGAGAACGTTCTGACAGGACCAAGTCGACTTTTTCAAATAAAAAATATATCTTCTGGCTTATGATTTGGCCCACACTATGGGAATAGAAGGAATAAGTAATTCTCTCAGTTATGACAGTATTTTTTCACCTTTGAAACTTGAAATGAAAGTGTACATTATGTTTTTATCAAGCGTTTAATTGGAAAAGTTTCAATAAAAGACAATATTTCTTTTTCCAGAAACCCAAAAAGGGCAGCCAAGAACAAAACTGTATTTTTTCCCAGCAACGAAATTTTTCCAACGCGCAAAAAACACTAATTAGAAAACGTAACTAACCGTGAAGGTAAGGCTGCCCAAAATAAATGCTTTGTGAACAAAAACCAATCCTTTTTTGTTCCCTCATCTACAAGAAAACACAAAGGCAAGATTGTTCAGTGGTCCGGGTGTGAACTGAGATCCATAATTAAAAATCAAGGGAACAAAAATGAGGAGAGTATACTAGAGGGCCTTTTGATAAGGGTCTTCAAGGGTTGTTTACCCTTCGTCCGCCTGATTGGATTTTCGAGGAATAAACTGTCCATTTTCATGTGATTTAGAGAGAAACTGTTTTGGCGGAACGAGTAATTGGGTAAGTACGTCGGTTGCAAAGGATCTTGGTAATTTTTTTTTGGTTCGTGATGTTTTAGAGCGGTGACTGGAATACCTACACTTTATTAATATGAAATATTATTGAATTTGTCTGAATTAAGTAACTACGTACTTTCTCCCTTAGAGTAGGCCGTAGATCATCTGAATATTACACAAATCCTGACTGACTGACTGAGTCATTAACGAATACAACAACAAACAAACAGCTAGAGCTAGAAGGCTGAAATTCGGAGTGTATCTTCCTTTGATGATGTTGGCACCTACTGAAACTGTTTTACTAAAATCGGACCTTAATTAGGTCAAAACACAGATTTATCAACATTATCATTAAAGTAATTTTGTACAAGAAATGTATATGGACTCAACGACCTGGGAATCGTAAAATTAAAAAAAAGTGGTACTACGCAGAGGAAGTCGCGGGCTAAAGCTAGTAACGATATACCACATACCCTGGTGACGGTATTTAGGAACTTGACTCCTCGGTAGCTGATGCTGAGGATGATGTCAGGTGAGTCTCCTCGCTCTTTGGTGGATTTCTTCAGCTTCTGAATGGACTTCTTCGTAGATTCTGTACCTCTTAACTCTTTTACTACTGTTGAGCCCAGGTACTGTGGGAAACGACGAAATTAGAATCATTTGTATTTGTATTTGTAATTAATTTTATTAATTTAATCATCACATTAATTTCGACCCATCATTATGAACAACGTTTCTCCAAGAACTTTAAGGTTGCAAATGAAAATAAAATTTTGATCTTCCATAGTAACACCCTGTAATTACCCTGTATATATTTTTACCTGTATAGAGACATGCCTATCAGACAAAATTCAATACAACATTAAGAGCTAGTTTTACCAACGAAGAGTAACTTTTACTCCAGAGTATCTTCTACTTTTAATAAGAATAAAGCTATTTGGAACTGTCATTGTCATTTAAATTATCCCCGGCATACCTAGTTATTCTCGTAAAACCCACCCTAAAAGTATACTAATATTGAAAAAATCATATTTTGTCTACATTACTTATGATTAAGTTTGATTAGGTAGGAATTTTGTTTCAATAAATGAAATATTGGATAAAAACCGCCTGACTCAGATAAAGAACACGCGGACCAAACTAGCGAACAATAGAAGCACGAGCAAACGAGAAAATAGAACTTTTCATCATAGATTCATGAATATGTGGCCAGAATATAATAAAATAAATATGTAGGTAACACTTCAAATCTTAAAACTTCCATATAAAATATCTTCAAAATAAGAAATAAACACTGGTCAACAAAACAATACCCACATTAGCAACATATGTCACAGCGCCAGTCACCAACACAAACGGCTGATGCTTCCACTGGGTCTTCAGAGCGCCAGGAACCCCCACCATTAGCTCCGAAGGATTCCTGATCTCCAGGTCTGACGGCCTGCGTGGGAAAAAAATGGTCAAGTGCGAGTCGGAATCTCACATTAAGTGTTCCGCACCATCGTCGTATAAGATCCAAGTGCCTGACAGTTATTACGTATCTTCATCTCGTAAGTTTGCTATCCAAAAGAGTCAGGCGCGATTGTATTGAAATTAAATAAATACTATTCTAAACGCCCTAGTTTTTTCGGGTTGATCAGTTTTTGTTGTTGTAGCGGCAACAGATACAAATTCTGTGAAAGTTTCAACTTTGTAGCTATAACGGTTCGTGCTATAGAGCTCGCTGACGGACAGACGGACAAACGGACAGCGGAGGCTTAGTAATAGGTCCCGTTTGGCTCCCTTCGGACAAAACTTTGACACTCCAGTATAATGGATTGATGCATAATGGGTCTGCCTTTCGCAAACCCCTTGATTAGGACATGAATTTCCATTAATATTCAGTGACTGATTAGATGGCTAGGCACCTAGGCACCGACTGGAGAAGCACATTATAATGGGTCAAATGGAAGGCAAACACGCCAGAGGACGTGCTCCAACTATGATGGTCCAACCAGATTAAAGAGGCGACATGGGATACACTACCCAGCAGCGCGTACCATACTACGCGGAACCGTCAACAATGGAGGAGAGCATGCGGTCACGATCCTCAGCATTGAGGGACCGACAAAGAAGAAGAGGATGGCTGGGTGGTTGCATAGTTCGATGGTTGCAGCCAAACAGCTGTTCACCTGGGCGGCTGCGGTGCAGGCCGGGACTTCTTGCTCCGCTTGAGCGTCTCTCCTCCAGGTCCCGGCACCACCGGCGGAGGCACCGCCCGCAGATGCGCGCTGTGACAGACCTGCGCCTTTGGCTCCTCTTTCAGCTGCTTGATGTTCTTCTGGAACAAGTAAATTGGTTGATATCTCTAATAATTGGCTTCTTGACAATAATCGTTAACTTAGATACTTTTTATTGACCGTGAAAACCCTGTTATGAAAATCAAAGTAGGTACGTAATAGACTAGCGTAATAGCCAGACTCCCTAGAAACAGAAACATAGAAACATATTTATTTGTAAGTGTTAATTACATGTCTGATTTGTAAATTGAAAATTATTAATACACTCTGTATATAAATGTCATCATTAGTTACACAAATTGATAATTAAAATTAAAACATTGTATCAAATTAAAATTGCAAAAAATTAAAATAAATTGAATTGTATTAAATTAAAATAAATTAAATGTGAATTAATTTAGTATCATATTTTATATTAATAAAATTGTCCCATTTTAGCGGTCCCTTCGAACTCAGCAAAAGAGTAGAAGGTTTGCTCGACAAGCCAGTGTTTCAGTCGCTTTTTGAAACATGCCGAATTAGGCGCAGATTTAATAGGTGAGTCAACTTCGATGACTTGGCCAGGGTGTGTGGAGCCGACCTGAGCCTGTGACCGTTGCGGGTCGCGTGTCCGTGGGTGTCGTGGTGCCAGCGAAACGAGTCGGCGTTCTCGCTCCCTCCTCGCCAGTGACCTTACCTACCAGTTACTTTTTTACTCATCTCTGACTGTTGATAGACAGATAGATAGATAAAATTTATTCCATGTTCTAATACACACAAATCCAAACAACTTGTTTTTCGATACTTTACAAAATGTCCATGTACCCGTATATTTAACAATTACGTTACCCTGTTTGCACGAATGCCAGCATCACTCACAAACCTCCGTGGTGTAAGTGATGTAAATGTACTTAATTAAGACGGCTATCTCCATTTGTTAAAAAAAAACTGCCTATATCCCTTCACGTCCTTTCAGGGTAGTACGAGCATCAGATCAATAATATTATTTCCAGGTTCTTGAAAGATTGCACAGTGAAATCTACAAAACACGTAGAATTGGCGAAATTAACCAAAGTTGTTTCCAATGTGCAGTTAATAAACTGTGTATCTGCCATTCCGTACGGAAAATTACGTGATTCTATGGTATGCTATTTCATGTGCAGGTTTTCCCTAAAGTAAAACAAAGTTACAGAAGAGACGTCCCAACCCAGCTAATTAAAAAAATCCACTCCAATTCCACTTGCTCGTCAAAAAAAAATACGACACAAAAATATTGCTAATTGTATCAAAAAAGGGTGTCACAAAAAAAGTCACGCGAAACGTTTCACACTTCAGAGGTGGCAAACAAAAGCGAGTCGTGAATGTGGAAAAATTAAAAACAATAACATGAATTGACACGTACAGTTTTTAATTAACGCACTAAAGAGTGCTTTATAGAAGAGACACTAATTTGTAGAGTGTCATCCGCAGTTGCCAAGGAGGTTTTAGAATGGAGACACCATACGCTTCTACAAATAACACTTTGCTTATCTACATACATATACATATATTTTTTTTCATTTAAAGGAATATATACATAAGCGTATTTTTTGTACAAATGTTATATTGTGTGTGTGTGTGTTACTGCGCTTCGTTTTCCGTATAGTTCAGAAACGCAGTTAAATAGTTTTTTTAAACATTATGATCCCTATTTCGCTTGATGGTCATTCTTTCACAAAGTTTAAACTTTTCCCAGAGTAAAGGTCAGTATACTGGGTGACTGCGGTGTCGTGTAGCAATAAAGTAACCTAAGATTTGCCTATTGGTTAGGAATGTTATGCTGTAAATGAGAGGTCGCTAATTCATCATTATTATTTTTTGGGTGCAAAAAATAATTGAAATGTATTTCCCATTTTCGTTCATCAGAGTCAGTTGGTCACTCGACACACTTTACAAGCGCATCTGTCTTTTGACTTTGTCATAAATTGTTTATGGCCTTTGATTTTGACACTTCTTACTACTCTGAATAGTTTATTTGAAAAGGTTTTATCATGAATTGTAAGATGACCAAACATTTGAATTATCAAGGATAATTAATTTATTAAATTACTAACGCATCGCCGTGGTTATTTAAATACTAGCTTAATAGCTGAAACCGCAATCATTTACCGAGTTAGAAACAATAATTATGTTAGGGTCACGACCCAAAAGTCACCTGTATAAATGTTTCATTTCATGAAGTAGGTTAAGTACTTTACCTCGTGTTATGCACAAATGCAAGATATTTCTGTACAGACGATTTTTCTTCGCCTAATGGATTTGTATGCGTTTCCAGTCCTAACTATTCTGAAGCAGTTGCGTTTTGAATTTCGAATGGGATGGTGTTATGCGGTAATGAGTATGAAAGGGGCGTAGATGTGGTGTGACACCCCTAGCGATGCTCTTATAAAAGTTAAGGGTGGCTAAAATTAACTTGTATGGAGGTGTGAATTTTGCTCAATGCGGTGTAGAATGGTTATAGAGTCGATTGGTTATGTTTTTTTCATTAATTTATCATCATCAATATAAATATTACACATAGTATAGGTAATACATTGACAGTAACTTATTAAAACTCATTCATTTTTAACATATAATAAAAATATTGAATGTGAACGTAACCCTATGGGATACCCTAAGGGAAGTGTTAGATTTTAATTGAATGTGTTGTCTTCTGTTTGTTTTTGTAATGTAACTTGTCCTGTTTGTAACCCCTGAATAAATAAATAAATAAGCAACTGCCAAAAGCAGATTATAACTGCTTATAATTTTATTGAAAATCCAAATTGATTATTCAATAACTGGCCAAAAGTAGACAAACTGTGCCTTTACATGTAAAAAATAAGTACGCTATGTTAGTTAGTTTTTTTATTATTAAAATCCTACATCAAAACCGAAAAATCGCGATTTTATCACTAGAAATCCCGCAAAAGCGCTTTTATTTTATAACCCGAGTACTTCCCTCACTCAGTGCCCTGAATAGAGCCGGCTGAATGGCCCTGGATCGAGCCCTAATTACCTATACAGACCTATCGGTGTGTGAAATAAAAAAATGGCCCGTTGAATGGATGACGCAGGTGCATGTGTGGGTGAATAAAAAGGATAAATGTATTGAGCTGCGGATGTGTTCAATGGAAAATGTAGTGCCTGGAAAATGCAGTACTCAATAACAACTGGGGTTAAGTCCGTACCATTGTGCCTCCGCAAGTACGTTTGAAAAAGGGCTTGACATATTGTTAAGATTGTATTTTTAAGGGGCGATTTTTCAAATCCCAGATAAACAGAAACTTAATAGATATTTAACATTTCATGCACTTGAAGTTTCTCAGATAAATAGATTATGGCACGAACCACAGGGTGCTCATCCCATACAAATTAGAATTGGTAACCCTTAGTAAAAAAGAGATGGCGTGAGGAGTAAGATTTGTACTTTAAACGCCATGGTTTCAGTTAACATACTTCTAGGTGGCGCTAATCTTATAATAAATCCTATATATGTAAGCGCCATCTCGTGGTATTTCCAATTTTTCGATGGTGCTGCACCAAGCGATAATGGCCTCGAGCTAAAGAAGCTTCCGAAGCATCTCAGTTTACGCCGGTATCATATTTTGTTCTAGGTGGTCCATCTGTATTAGTATAATATTACAGTATCTGTTCACGAATGGAGTGGCAGAGGCACTCTACCCACTTGCCAGTTATTCAATACTCTATTTTGCGTGACGGGCTATTTCGCGACAGAACCCTAAAACTAGAAAAGAGCCCCAGACCCAATCAACCCATCACTGCGCCCACACTCTGCCACTTGCACCAGTTTAATATTTATCACACCTGAGGGCGTTACCTGGCTACCCCCCAGCCCCTTGCGAGAGCGTGATTTTACGGCGCGGCAATTTGTTGTGGATTAGCAATTTTAATCGCGTCGCAGATTATGTAGGGTGCTGGTAATTTTACGTTGAAGATGTGTTAATGAGATTTAAAAGTAGATATGACTTTAGGGTTATGTTATGGTTAAGTAAATAGGTACAGTCTTACAACGATCTTCTGATTGATGAGTGTGTGTACAGTACAGGTGGTGCCACTTTTACGCAACTTAACCCTATGGCTCACAGAAGCACTCTAAAGTGCCTGACTTTGACAGTGACTACCAAGACGTCAATTAATGTCTATTGCAGGGGGATGAGAACTTAATTTCCCCTAATTTTAATGTATTTTTTTTTTCTTTCCGGCCAGGAGTATGACAATCTCTAGTCTGAAAGGGTAAAGTAATGAAACAGACCTGTCATCAACACCGATTACATGTTGATCCCCCATTGCTCATGAAGCGTTAGTTCCAATTATCACCGCGCGCCAAACGAGAGCGTTGGAAATTGGAAAGCTGTATTTGGGATTTGTCAAATGACAATCTTTGAAGGGTTATCTGTGGACGCAGTGGAGCCCCCGCCAAGGCTAGCTGGTTCAACCGTAACATCCTTTACACTGTAAAGTTAGCCATTTACCCTGTTACTTCGTTGTGGATAAAGCTGGAAGCATTAATTTTCTGTTTCAAAGACACTGTGCAAAACCAGAAAAATGTCGTGATTACATATTTTCCTTAACGAAGAACACAGATGTTTTTACCCAAGATGTGTTTATTTTTGGGTTCCAAAAGGAATGTTGATGGTATATGGTTCTTGCGTCAAAATCATAGATAAATCAGCGGTTGAAATATTCGGCTTTCATGCTGAATGTGCAATGCCCTAACGGGGCCCATATAATTATAGAGTACCTCTACTTTTAAATGAAATGTACCTATTTATATGACACAATAAATAAATACTGAAATTGAATATCAACCAGTAACATAAGTTCTCGGATACAGATAAGTATTTTTTTTATTTCCAAATAGTCATCTATAGTTTCTGTCTACCCGTTTTCTGGTAAAAGGCGTGAGCTTATAATGTATGTACATGTATGTATGTATGTATTATGTATAGTCCGTCAAAATTGGCTGCCTCGTCAAATCCAATAAAGCGACGATCTAACAGTAAAGTGAGCATCAATGAAATAGTCACTTTAAAAAGGATATCCCTAACAATGTGTTACGCGGATAAAGTGATAGGGCGTTGCTATGACACAGAGAGAAGAGTGAATGAGGATTTACGTCAGTGGGTTCCGCTGCCGCACATAGGTTCCACTCAGGGAGCACTTATCCAGTGGAGAGCGCATAGATACTTTACTTTTACTTTACTTTATACTTTATTGCACAGAAAACATAATACAGACACTTAATATTAGAAAAAAAACATACGCGTGTAGCACCGTACACGTGTTAGAAGTAAAACTTCTGTAGCTAGATCATTAAGTGGTACCTATACTATACACCTATACCTACCTATACTAAAAGAGATTTAAATTTCCAATTTTGAGATCCAATCTCTGCTTCAAGTTACTTTTAAGTTTCAGACGTCCGATTATTTGAAATTATTTTAAACTTGTACTTACTTTTAATACGTCATGTCATTTATTTCCCACCATTCCTTATCTACAATTTGTCGCGCTCGTGGTGATATACTTAACTCATTCAATAGTGTCACTACTAGTTATTGTTCTGAGGTCACTACTATTTGCATCTCGCTCAGATTATATACCATCTGACGTCACGTCTTTAAGCCGTCTCGCTCAAATGTATGCATTGCTTTGCTTGTTTTAGAAATCCATATCGACCCGTGTGACATTGATGAAACTCTTTTCTTACAAACTGTATGGATGGATCGCATCGCACAGCTGTCAAACATAAGTTCCGGTTCCAACAAAGAGGTTGAACGAAGTAGTTTGAGTCATGCTAGATATTAGGCTACTAACGCCATCTAGCGAAAGAGAGTGAGCGCCATCTTGGCCATACCGGAAATCAAGAACTCGTGGAAGAATGCTTAAAATATTTTTTATTTGTTAACGTTTCATCAGGTTTTTCTCTCACTAATTAACATTCTTTATTGTACGAATGTATTATTATCTTATCTGATTAGTTAAAAACCGTATTGAAAATAGTTGCGGTTTTAAAAGTCTTCAGCCGACCCTGACGTCACCGATTCCAATTTCCGTTACATTTCTTAGCCACTCGTGATAGCACCCGGCTAGTAGCAATTGAAAAGCAAATATATGAATAACCCACAGTTGAGAGGTTAAATAAATTTTACCCCCGTGCCCCAAGAAGTTTTACTTCAAAAACATGTACATAGGCGAGCTTATCTCTAATAAGAGATCTCTTCCAGCAAACCTAGGATGGAGAGGATAATTTACATTTTCCTTTGAAACACAACTCACCAATTTACGGGCAGCGGGGGACGAGGTAAGAGAGCTGTGATTGGTCAGCCGCTGCGAAACTGTCTGGCGACCTGTCATCGTACATAGGATGCTATGTTGGATACAACAAACGTTTGGCGAGCCGCATTCCCCCACAGGCGCAGTCAATTGGATATATAGTCTCTGGTACCACTAGGTTTGATGACAAATAATTGACAAACCATTTGAAATGACTAGGACTGGGAGTAGTACGTTTAACCAAATTATAAATTGTGTAAGTACTTGAGCCACTGTTGTGCGTCCGCTTTAGCCCTGGCAGAATACCAGCGTCACAGATTCGTCTGTGACATTGCTGAGTCAGGGCCATTTCACTGCCGTGGTACAGTCACATAACCACACAGCTGTAGGTACCTACTGTTAATTGCATAGTGCGTGCTATTAAGTGCTGTCTATTTAAATTGTTTTTTTTGTTATTAATTTATGTGTGTGTACCATGTCCTTTGAATAAATGATTTATCTATCTATCTATCTATCTATCTAACCATTTACTCCATTTTGCATGACAAGGGGTTAGCCCTTTGCTGCTACTACGGAGATATAGAGGAATCATGCTTAATTGGTTATCTTCTTCTTCTTGTCGAGTTGTCGCTCATCATATAATTGGTTATAATATAAACTTTGCTCCTTTTAACCGTGTCAAAACAATAAAACGCATTTAAAGTGATGTGTTTATTACAAAAGGACATCCTTGTTAACGTTGATGCACATTAAAATAAATTGCAATTTCAATGCAGTTTTGCAGAACCTGGGGCCCGAATTCTACTGTTCTCAAGCAAACGACAAGCCTGGCACAAACCTCGTATTGAAGTTTGTGCCAGGCTTGGCCCAGATTTACTAAATGCAGATTTTTTATTAGTGTAGACCACTAACCATCTCAGCGCACAGAAATCCAAAGAGGGGCGATGGACTGAGTCAGTACGTCTCTCCTCGGTGTATTTCCTTAGACTTAAGTAGAAATACATAACATTGTATTTTTAAGGCTCTGATATTTTAAAAGAGGTACGGGGGAGGTTTCTTGCCCTTCTTTGCTCTATCCCTAAGCCCACAACTTCCGAACGGGCGGTAGTATACAAAAATATTAATATTTTATTGACGTTGACTAAGTAATATGTATGATTTTATGGTCAATAAAAATTTTGAACTGAACTGAACCATAATATTGGGCAGCTTTCATCGTTGGCGGTAAGCCAATAATGGTAATTGAAACCTTAATCCAACGGTTTTTGTAAATTGCCTTACATGAAATGAATTAACAAATAACCGTATAATAAACGGCAAATGTCAAAGGAGAGTTCATTTCACGCGTATTTCAGAAACAAATTATATTGTGCATGAATCTTTGATAATAGTGTTTTAAAGAAATTGGCAGAATGCATGAAATTGAGAAGATTGTGGGTATAAAAGATTGTTTACGAGAGTCCTTAATGTTGGTAAGAATTTTGGTAATATCTCCCAATTCCAGTCTTATTTCCTCAGCAAATTGAGATTGAGACCAAACATGGACCAAACCGATCTAAGGGGTATGATTCTCGCGCATTCGACATACGGATATCGACACCTATATAGATTTTGTATATTTTTGTATAGCTAATTTGCGATAATCATACCCCGGAGTAATCAAAAAGACGCATCGAAATACATCAGAGGAATCTTGCAAACCAAATAATGGAAAGCGGTCTTAATGTACCTAAAGGTACATGATAAGTCTGCCTTTGTGCATGTCTTTTCTGTTTGTCGTTGATGTTTATAGTTATTGTAATTTTATGTAAAATAGACCACCGATTGACCACATTGTATAAGACGCCCTATTTTTACCATACAATTCTGTCGGTGATGCAGTATATCTTCTTTCTACAATGTTGAATCTACACCATTTTCATTTTACTAATAGTATGAAGGTGGTGGTTTACTACAACACAAAGTTAAACGCTTTCCCTACTTCATAGACCAAATCAAAAGGCTGACGATGACAATAGAGTAGCCATAGACAACAATGACTGTTATGCCAAACGGATGCCATAACAAAGGTAATAGGGCTGGTACACAATGCCTCATGAGAATCAATTGCATATGCAAAGCCGGTCCAAATTCTGCTAGCAAAATGACCGTTTAGTGGCACTCGACTACCTCTGAGTTGCACGAAACTAATTTGAAATATAAGTTCCATTATAAACAAATGACAATCATATGAGATTCCCGCGATTAGTTAAATGACAACTTAAATTTTAAAATTGTTTGAATCGTGACGACTCTTAGCTTTAAGGAGTATCGAATCCATTGTATCCATTATTTACCCCCAGTTTCCTGGGAGCTGATTAAATTAACAGGTTGGTTAAATCAGCTTCCGCCTATCGCATCTCGCTATTTTGAATAATAGAGGCACGTGATTGGCTGACGCTGACCCAGGAAACCTAGTGTTTGGATTATCTTTTCTTAGGCAGAAATGAAGGTTATTGCTAATTATTATTATTACGAGCCTGTAATGTCCCACTGCTGGGCAAAGGCCTCTCTCCCCCTCTTCCACTGTATTCGATCCTGAGCGATCTCCTTCCACTCTTTATCCCATAGACCCAACTCATCACTCCATCTCTTCCTGGGTCAGCCACGCTTTTTCTTTGCATTTTCTGGGAGCCAGCCAGATATCAATCAATTTCTACCATTAATAAAAAAACGATGTTTTAATTTGTTATTTGAGTGATGATGTCGTCGTGTCACTGAAAGGTCATAGTGACAGCAGAGTTGTGCCCCTGGCCGTGTCCGTTACCATAGACGTCATGCATGTCAGTTTGTGTGATTTGAATACTTTATTAGCAGTAAAAACATGGTAATTTTAATTTTATTTTTATTTCTAAATCGGCTAAACGTTAAACGAGCTCCGTGGTCTAGTGGGTTTCACGCTTGCTTCTCACGCAGAACATGCGGGTTCTAATCGCCGCGCAGGCAGACCATTGTACTAACAAGTGAAAAGTCTTCTAGTAAACCTACCCACATCATAATAAAGTTCAAAACCTATGAACAAATATAATAAAAGAACTGGTTATTTCGGTACGTTGGACAAGATAGCAGTAAAGAGGAAAAACAAAACGCTTCAAAGAAGGGCATTTGACAAAACCATTGTCCAATGTCCACTGTCCAGGGTGTGATTTCGTATGGGAATCACTCGATATATTTGTCGATATTCGTTACCGAATTCGCGAGAATTTTACTCCAGGAGATCCAACGCCTATGCCTTTGTCAGAAAAAGGTGTAAGGCTAATATTAAAAGTGAATGTTACTCACCAAACTATGCAAATCAGCATTGATATCCTCCACATGGTTTGCAGGTCCGTTCTGCTGGCCAGACACAGACGCCAGAATCCTCTTCCGGTGTCCAGACTTCTGGATTTCCAGTACAGCTGTCAGCTCCACCTCCCATATCCTCCTAACCCTATCCATATCCACATACAAATGCTTCTTAAACGTATCCGTGTAAATTTCTAAGTTAATTTCTTTTAGCCAGTCTTCAACTGATTCTGTGGTGTTTCTACTACTGTTATTATTATTTCGGTTATTGCTTATTTCGGCTATTTTGAGAGGTAACTGTTTCGTTGTTTCTAATATTTTTTGTCTATCTGCTTCGTCTATTCCCATGTCTCTTAGGTCGCTTTCGTCTAGGACTCCATTCTGGAAAGAAAGAGGATTATTACTTTTCTGGACTCCTTAAACTTATAGTATATTAGTATATAAGAATGCAGTAAAGTCATCACTGTCCGGCGGCCAAGCCACGCCTCGAAACCAATCAAATCGTTTCCAATTATCAAGCCAAGTTCACAGTGGCTAGTTGAAGGCAAACTTTCGAACGCGAAGGTTGTGTCCTGTCCTGTGAGTGTGTGTTAACAGATTTAAATTTAAATTTCACTGCATTCTTATCACTTATAGTTCAGAATTTATAGTAGAAATGCCTGTCAAAGGTCGTAATATCGAAGGTCAGCAAATAAAAAATCTCTATCTCTAATTAATTATATTGCTATAATTATGATAGCTTTAATAGCAAATTTTAACGTGCTATTCATAAAGTTAATTTCAAAACATTAAATGCTGCTGTACATAAACGATTTTATATGCATGAACTTTGACTTTTGAGTAGTGTTTATCTTTCAAGTTGAATGCAATTTAGTACTAAAAGCGGTTTCATAATTATATTAACTATGAAAAATGGTATGTGGTACCATTTTCTATTCATTGGACTCTCAGTAGGTAGGTATGTCCTCAAAGGTTTAGCAGAGAGCTATATTTAGTAACGGTCGTAATACACAGAAACTCTTTATTAAAATGCTGCTTAACACGCTGGGTAGCGTAAGGACAATCCAGTCCTTGGAACAATATTGACATTAAAATTATAAAAAAAAAAATGACATTAAAATTATTTTGACAGTGGGTACCAAGACGTCAATGAATGTCTAATTTTTGACGTTGGTACCCACTGTCAAACTAATTTTAAAGTATTTTTTTTTTTTACAAAAAAAATAAAAAAAATGGCTCGCGCCAACCGGTTAAGTGTCATATTTCCCCAGAGAAAGACTTAAGAGTCCACTTTGAGCAGTCGGTTGTAAATCCGGATCAATGCGAATACAATTTTGACAACAATCTCATCATAAGTTCTCCGTAAACGTAGTAGATAAAATATACTCACAATAAAATCGACATCATCGAACCCGCTCTCCAAAAACAGCGGCTCATAGTCCTGAAGTCCCAGTCCTGACAGCCACAACCCCAGACTGGAGGCCACCGACGGACTTAGACTGGACTCGGAACAGCTAAGTCCAAGTCTCGAGGTGAACTCCTGCTCCAACTCGGAGACGAACACTGACTCCCGGACCAGCTTGCTGCCGAAGGACGCCATGATCTCTGATATCTTCGCCCATTCCTCCTGTTGAGACAAATAGAGATATTCTTTTACATATTTTTCACAATGAGGGTAGGCTATAGCGTACTGTCTGGTAGGGTGGAGCGAATTTCCACTTTTTCACAAAATGGATAACTAAGGGGTCACAAAAGATGCGTATTAAAATAATAAGCACGAAAAAATACATAAAAAAATATTTAAGACTTCCTTTTACCCCCGCCAAATATTTAAAGTTTTCATGTTTGTATGAAGAAAAAAAAAAGAAAAAAAAACCATTTTTTTTACAAGTTTTGTACGTGATTTGCAATACAGATTACCGATAAAATATTGGATTTTTGATATTTCAAACGAAAATATTTAATTTAAATTTTTTCCCCTCCAAATTCGCAATTATGGTGTCAACTGCAGTTTTTGAGGGAAATAAATAAAATAAAATATAGGCGTTGGAAATATCAAAATACTGATATTTTTTCATGTATCTGTAATACAAAACACGTTCAAAAGTTGTAAAAAAAATGGTAAAAAAAGTATTTTTTTAATTTATTTTGTGAAAAAGTGGAAATTCGCTCCACCCTACTGTCTGGTAACTGGCTGAGAGTGGGCATAATGGGGCCTCACCCTTAGTGTATCCCCAGTCCGATCCCCCGGTCCGTAATATCTACCTTCCTACATGTAGGTGCTACACAGTTACATGTATAGTGTGAATGTACTGATGGCATGAAAAGTGCTCATTATTTGTTATTTATTTTTATTCTGTCATTATACGCTTGTTTTCGCTTCCAGTATGCAGCTGCTACCTGCATTGAGTTGCCATCAGTTTCATTTTATCTTCAAGATAAAACCTAACGAGGACAATGATAAAAGCCGCCCGCATAATGGTTTACGAGACGCATAAACGTCGTGGTGATGTCGCAGTTAGTTGTGACACTTTTACATTCTATACCGTCATATCATATACAATACATACCGCCTCATTAATAATAACACTGTCTATTTTGTTCACTCTCAGGTTGAACTCAGAGTAAGATTATACTGCGAGAGTAGAGTGTAAAAGGACCACTATCATTGTCCCAACATTTTCCGAAAACTTACGTTATGAAAAGCAACATCTTCAATCCAAAATGTTCACGACGGTTATTACATACTTTCTAGGCTTCAATTCCAGTTACATAAACTGACTCATTGTTTATACGAAGGCATGCCAATTACATGCGTTTAATTCCCATAGACTACTTCATCACATCAGTATGTGAGACGCCATCAATGATAATGAACGTCTCCGAATTCCGGCTGAAGCATTTTAATTGCAATGATTACTGGAACTGGGTCTAATAGTCTGTTGGGTTGACTTCGCTCTCACGCCTATAAGATAGAGATAGAGATAGAGACCCCAATCCCATAGTTTTATGGACGAAGTTGTTATGTCAACCAACATTCATGATTCGATCTTCGTTATTTTTTTTGGATTGAACGTTTTGAGTTTGAGTTTTTACACATGTTAGAGACTAGCGAGTCCCGCAGCTGATTATGTTAATTTAACGGTTATATGGCACGAGATATTTATATGGCACGAGATATTTATATCTCACGTGTTGATTTTTAGCTGGGTTTACATTACAAGTAGATTATTATATTTAGATTAAACGTTGAGGAACGGAGGTATGAAGGGTGAAAATACTAATATTGAGGTTGCAAAAATAGATATTCAAGTGTTAATAAAAACGAACACGTTTTAACACCTTTAAAATTGCAACCGTAATGAAGCATCATGTTTTTTCATATATATCTTGCATTAATTTATGCCTGCTGATTCCGTTTGATTAGGTAATCTCTCTACTAGTCCCAATGTAAATACACTGTCTGCATACACGGAACACGACAGACACAATTATAATATGACTAAACATCTAACCGTTGAGGACCGTTAAAAATTACAGGTGTGCCAACTGCCATTAGTGCCAGAGATCGGCACAAAAACGTGCGACTATTTGCTGCCACGCAAAAAGTCAGGTTGCGCTTTTTGTGGAAGCCAGTTAGATAAGAACACTTGATGATATTTTTCAAAAAGTATACTACTTAAATGAAAAAATATATTTAGGAGTTGTACTTATATTAAGTACAACTGATAATTGTGGTTGAATGCCAAGTAATAGTCCGCGCGCGAATTGAATGAAAAGTTTTACATTTTACTGTGCTCCTGTCAATGCGGTCGTATTTTATTTGTATAGCTCGGCATTCACCCTAAGTGGCCAGTAATAAATAAGAGCAATTCAATTCAATTCAATTCAAAAAAAATATTGACCATAAAATCATACATAATAATATTACTTAGTCAACGTTAACATAATATTAATATTTTTGTATACTACCGCCCGTTCGGAAGTCGTGGGCTTAGGGATGGAGCAAAGAAGGGCAAGAAACCTCCCCCGTACCTCTTTTAAAATATCAGAGCCTTAAAAATACAATGTTATGTATTTCTACTTAAGTCTAAGGAAATACACCGAGGAGAGACGTACTGACTCAGTTCATCGCCCCTCTTTGGATTTCTGTGCGCTGAGATGGTAAAGACCATGCAGTTTTGTCATCTAAATATTCTTTTACACTGTAATAAGACTTCTTCAATAGGCCGTTTTTGACATAGTTTTTGAGCCTCCTAAGCACCCAATAAAGTTGGTCAGTAAATTAAGAGACACAGTCATGTACGTAGTAATTAAAATAGGAACGTATTTGTTGCCAGTTCTGCCGCTACAACACAAGAGTGCTAATTTCTGTTACGCACTGTCATTTCCTCCCTTTGTGACTGTGGCACTGTCTGTGTCATTGTCCCCCCATGTGGGAAACCGTGTCATCAGCGGCTTTGTTTATGCTGATTGTCGGATTGTGAGCTGGCGGTGAGCCAAAATTAGCAACGCGTTTGTAACTTTTGTGATGAGGAAAATTAAAGGTTGGTCGGATACCGAGTAACTAATTAAAAGTGAGGGACGTCATTCGAAAAAGATATTCAATATACAGAGGGGCATAAATTGCATTTTTCCATAGTTGCGGCGATTGAATAACTGGCTAAAAGTGGGCACATTCATGCCTCTGCCACCACGTATGGGATACGACGTGACGCTAAGTGACGCTAAGTGACGCTATAGACAAGCATTGGTTGTGGAATTGTAGATGCATACTAGAATTACCGTGATTGAGATCTAGAAATAGCGACTACAAACCATTGAACTACTATAGTAATGGTAGCTCAATGCTACAAACGTATAAAAAAATGCATTCCAAAATTTAATTTCTTGTTTCTGGGATTCAGACCCTGTGGGACAGATCCTCGATCACTTGACCACAGAAGATGTATGAAAATAAACTTTTACAACAAGATTTAATGCATTTTTTTTTTCAAAATGATGTTTCTATGCATAACATGTCCGTAAAGATAAGAGGTATCTACAGAGTAGAGGCTTGTGCCCAGCATTTATGATGATAATTATAATTTATGATGTTGCTGTTGATGATGATCATGATGATGAAGAAACTCACCTGCTCATCGAAGGGACTGAGTATCGACAAGGACTTGTCTCCGCTCTGGTTAGAGCTGGTAGTATTACTTCTTCTTCTGATCTCCGCATCTTCAACCCCGTTGATTCTATCAGCCACCTGATAAGGAAACCAAAGATGTCAATTTACTAAACATTAATTTATACTCTTTGTTAGGTTAGGTTATGTTCAGTCCCAGATTCCTTTGAAAACTAAATCATCTTCTTTAGAAACCTATGTTAACGACTTCTATTAGCGTTGCGTTCGACGCCTTGCTTCCCAAGCAAAAGGTCCCAGGTTCGAAACGCAGCGGGGAGAAAGAAAAACAAATCCCCAGGTCTTGGATGTTTAAATGATTATTCAATTCAATTCAATTTGTTTTTTTTTCAGGCATAGACCCATAGACAACATTTACATAGCATTGACAAGAGCAGAAACAGAAATAACAACCTATATAAGAAATTAATTGAAGGAGAAGATGAACTCTCGGCGGCTGGAGCACTCGGCTATCCACGCGCATGTAGACTGACCCAGTGCGCCAGCAGCGGCGAGTCCCACCGCCACCGCTCCCCCAGCACGCTTATGATGTCGCTGTTTCTGGTTCCCACAACATAGGGTATCCTAGTGTGGGGCTAAAAGTAAATGCGTGTGCCTGTGTGTACATGTTATGTTATGTCACTTCAGGCTTTTCCAATATGCGGTAGCAGACTTCGTACTTTGGCATAAAAAAAGGTTTCGCTCCGGATTTGAACTTGTATATTCTGCGACAGTGAACGGGAAACCACTAGAACAGTAGGAAGCCAAAATATTTTAATTTTTAACCGACTTCAAAAAAGGAGGGGTTATCGATTCGGTAGTATGTTTTTTTTGTTTATCATCATTATTATTTTTAATTTTTGTTACATCGAAACTGGTACTATTTACGAACCGATTTCAAAAATTCTTTCTTTGTTTGAAAGGGAAGCTTATTAGTTTAGTCCTATTTCTTGAAAATCAGGAATCGGTCCAGTAGTTAGGTTTCTACATGAAAAAACTGTGAAGTTTAATTTGTTTTTACCTGGATGACCGACCTTGTGTACCGAGCGGGGAGGACTAATTGATAGGTTATGAAGTCGATTTTTTAAGTTTTTAACTTCGTGAATTATCGTATGACAAACAAAGCATGCTAAAATAGTACCTTTACCTGTCCGTTACTGTTCAAACTCGCGTGGTTAGCACCAGGCAGGTCCGTCGGTGAGCTGTCATACACCGACTTGAGTTTCCTCAAGGTCTTAGGTCTCTCTGCAGGCATCGGCCGGAGACCTATGCCGTCTAGGGTCGTGGTGGAGCCTTTGAAGAGGCCTGTGGACAAAGGAGACAGATTAGACTAAATAAAGGGTTTCTAGGGAGCTGAAACAATTTGTTGGGAGATCTTGATAATAATTTTAAGATTAAAATAGAAAGGAGTGATTCCTTAATAGGGGTAGAGTGAGCTTATATGCACGTATTAGGGTTTACCTCAGGGGATTAAGAGACCGGCGACCGCGTGAATTTCCCATACAAACGTAATACAAAAATGATTTGAATTTGAGAACTAGTTCAAAGCATTTAGACTGTTAATCGGATTAATACAGTGTTTACGCAGGTTCCTGGTCGTATACCAAGGTTCTTATTCAAATTACTTAAAAATATTTTTAAATTGGTTGAAGAGGAACCCTGGTATACAGACCAGGAACCTGCGTAAACAGTGTATAAATTCGATTAACAGTCTAAATACGTTGAACTATTTCTCAAATTCAAAACATTTTTGTATTACGTTTGCATGGGAAATTCACGCGGTCGCCGGTCTCTTAAAATTAAATCTTATCAAGAAAATAAGATTCAATTGTTTTCTTTTCGCCTCGTCTTCAATGCAAATAGGTCATTGTGCTTGACATCCTCCAAGTTGACATGGCTATGGCTAGTGGTAGTAAGGAGGTCATATTGTGTAGTATCCAAAATGAGGATGTGTAAAATACTGTCAACTTAGAACGCCGAAACAAAAGAAAGAATATTTTATCCTTTTTTCGGCAGCTTGAGTGAATGAAAGTGGTCAGTG
The DNA here is from genome assembly GCA_963457715.1 of Argyresthia albistria. Lineage (NCBI taxonomy): Eukaryota > Metazoa > Arthropoda > Insecta > Lepidoptera > Argyresthiidae > Argyresthia > Argyresthia albistria. The sequence goes on from OY735259.1 coordinate 1,965,801, forward strand.
CTGTTCATTTTACAACCCCATTGTTCAGACAAAGCATTTTTAAAGGTGTCCAGAAAAAAATGTTTCATTTGTATTAATGTAAACTCAATAACAAATGAGTTTAATGTTACAACAACGTAGAGTTTAGTAAATATTGCCGGAAAATAGATAGTGCTAATAGTGTAATACAATATTGAAATGCCACAAAAGTGGTAAATGTGCCAAGGTTTCATTTTCTTCGTTTCTTTATGTAAGAAACTGGTTTTCATCGCTGTGCAAGGTTGGGTGATGAATTTCGATGAGACTATAATAGATACCTTACGTTATCTATGGAAGTCATTTGAAGAAATGAATGAATGCAACATTTGCATAGTAACCGTGCCAGAACCAAATTAATTAATAAAACTTGTATCCAGGTAAATATACTAGTCCTGTGCCCCTCGTTGTGGGTTATTAATGGGCTTTTACTAACGTTTTTAGCAAACTGGCTAAACGTGGGGTTTTTTTTTAATTATTTTGTTTTAGTAGTTCTCATTTTGGCCGCAGGCTCTGTTCTTAAAAAACTTTACTCCTGTAAAGTACTCAATGACCATGGAACTGACAATAACGCAGGACATACGGAGGACAATAGACCATTGTGTATTTTTGTGTATGGTGAGGTGACCATCCTTTGTTCACACTGATTCACACATCACGGTAAACTCATGTTCTAATTATGTCTGTTTTAGCTAAAAAAAAAACATGCATTTCATAACGCCTTTTCCCATTATGTAGCAGCAGAAGCACATTGCGACCGCATAACTTTACAACGTTATTCAAATAGTTTGAACCTTAAAATGACTAAAATCCCTTTTTATGACTCGTAAAAAGATGTCAAGAGTTTCATAATAACCGTTTAACTTAGCGATCGAAAACTAGCAATAGAATTTTATGCGTGTATGTTTTGTATATACCTTACAAAGAAAGGGATAAAAAACATACACGCTTAAAATTCTACTGCTAGTTTTCGGTTTCGGTCATGAACCGAGCGACGTTATTTCCTAAAGCATTCAGTGATGAAACTTTCAGTGCTTTCGTTATTCGCTTTCAGCGGGGGCTTTCATACTATTTACCTCATTTATCAATCAAAAAGATCAGCCCTTTATCGAATTCGGTTCAGTATAGGACTCTTTTTCACCACGCTATCGACAGCATTCCAATGATCTTTTGGCTTGCGGTGACAGGTGAAACTAACGCTTTTTGACAGGTTAGTTGCAATAATTTGCGTAGAAGTGGCGCCCCCCCCGAAGATAATTTGGCGTGTGAGTGACGTTTTTAGGGAGGCGCCAGTTCTACGCAACCGCACGCCATAAGATCGTTGGACGGCTCATGGCAGCGAGCAAGTGACAGATCCCTGGCTGTACAGACCTACCAACTTAGCTGTTCAGGTGGGAAAAATTGGTACCTACTAAGGAATTGACATCCGCCATCAAAGAGAATACATACTACTATGTCCGCTATTATGAAGACTACTATGACACTAGCGACCGCTATCAACTGAACAGCTAAGTTGGTGGCACTGTACCTACTGCGGCGAAGATGTCGTCGGTTCATCTGTCTCAGTTTTATCTTTTAAACTGAATGAATGAAATGAATGAATTCAATGAGGTGATTATCATCTCCTCGCTCCGCCTAATCTCATAGCATCCGTTCCAACGCAATTTGAATTTGAATAAAGATTTTTTTATGACCCAGATAAGGTTAAACTAAATTTAACGGCCAAAGATTGAACAAGACGTTCTTTGTTTAGAAAACTGGTAGTGCGCATGTTTTGACATAACATTTAAATGATGTTTTATGTTTGCTTATAGTGTAGGGTCAACAAGTCGAATGTTTTTAAAGCTAATGAAGTTCTTATGACATAGAGGTTAATATTTTAACCATTTTTTTATTATTATGAGTGACAGGTGTTTGACTCACGTGTTTGAGTTTACTCCGACTGCTTTTAAAAATAACACTGGTGAAGGGACATCTCATTTTCACAGGTTTCTACAGGCACTCTCAAAGGCGGACTCTCAAAGTCATGCACTTAGGAAATGACAGTGTTAGTTATTTGGGCAGCAGTTTGTGTATTCGGTCTTTAGCTAAGTTAGTTTTCGTCCATTGCATTAAGTGTGTATGATTCAGTTTCTCACGAGCAGTATGCAATACAATTTAGATAAGATTACGATTTTCCTCAAATGACACTGATGTTGAATACGTCATGATATCGACATCTTCAAAGGTAAGCATGACACGTTACATCAATGTCTTTTCTCTCAATATAACTGGACTAGTATATGAAAAACCCACACGACTAGTATAGCACCAGTGTACAGAAACTTCTGCACTATTATATAGTTCTTAATCATTATACTTTAATGTGATCATTATTTACCACTGCTTGTTTTAATTAGGTATTTACTCACAATTTCCCATCAGTGCAGCAACCATCAATATCACTCATCAATCTTCATATGTTTAACATCCTTACTCTACGTCCATCATCACGAATTAAGCACATTAAACCCGTATACATAATTTAATATCACTATACATATATCACAACATGCATCAAACTGCATGTGCAAACGATTTTACGAAAACACACAAATTTAATTTTGAAAATAGAACAAAAAAAAAAAAAAACGCGTGTAGCACCGTACACGTGTTAGAAGTAAAACTTCTGTAGCTAGATCATTAAGTGGTACCTATACTATACACCTATACCTACCTATACTAAAAGAGATTTAAATTTCCAATTTTGAGATCCAATCTCTGCTTCAAGTTACTTTTAATTCGTTCATCATTTTAGAAATCCATATCGACCCGTGTGACATTGATGAAACTCTTTTCTTACAAACTGTATGGATCGCATCGCACAACTGTCAAACATAAGTACCGGTTCCAACAAAGAGGTTGAACGAAGTAGTTTTTGGTCACGTCACTGGTTTTGGCCATACCGGAAATCAAGAACTCGTGGAAGAATGCTTAAAATAATTTTTATTTGTTAACGTTTCATCAGGTTTTTCTCTCACTAATTAACATTCTTTATTGTACGAATGTATTATTATCTTATCTGATTAGTTAAAAACCGTATTGAAAATAGTTGCGGTTTTAAAAGTCTTCAGCCGACCCTGACGTCACCGATTCCAATTTCCGTTACATTTCTTAGCCACTCGTGATAGCACCCGGCTAGTGGCAATTGAAAAGCAAATATATGAATAACCCACAGTTGAGAGGTTAAATAAATTTTACCCCCGTGCCCCAAGAAGTTTTACTTCAAAAAGATGTCTATACTCGAAACAAAAACGCACACAAAAAAATATTAGGTAAGTACATCAGTAAAATCACGTGAAATGGCGAAGAAATCGCTAAAAGGAAAACATTTGACGATCGAACACCACAGTCCCTCGGTCAATACTGAATCGATATTGATAAGAAAATCGTACAACACACAATATGAACCGTTCAACATCACTCAGTGAGGCAATTTAGTAATCTGAATCAATTTATGCGGAAGACAATTGTAAATTGAAATTCAAGATGGATGTATTATCGGTGTGTGAGGAGGTGGCTGACTGTCGGCTGGCGAATTGTGAGGACGTCCTTGTTGGGGCTTGGGGTACTAGATGGTGGTTTAAGAAACCATTGTTTTACTTATTATTTCTCGATTCATTTATTCGTTTCGTACAAAGATTAGGTTATTTATCAGAGAAATTCGTGGTCATCAGTCATCATCATCATCAATCACTCATAAGAGTTTATAAAAGTAAGATAAAGATTTTATCACTAAATTTTTTTCATGCAGTATCAATGTTCGGAAATTATTGTCACAGATTACAGTGTGGCATTTACTTATCACAACATTTTTTTTTCATGTACCTATTGTCGATATGAATTTACGAACATCATCAGTATATACATTCAAAATAAATACTAACAGAATCTTCTACTAGAGTACATTAAAGGAAAACATGCACATTTATGCTTTCATTTTATGCCAAAGTCGTGACACTGTTGTAATTGTAATACTTACTTCATAAAACTATAGCTACTAAACCCGACCCCATTTAAAATAAGCATGCTTAACCAAACTTGTCAGAAAGACGGCACCAGCAAGTGAAGGTGATAAGAGGATGATAAAACCCACAAGTCTAAGTGACTTTGGAATTCACTTTTTGCCGCCTTATCTGGGTTTTTTGTCTCGGCTATGTTAGTGGGGTGATAATTTCTGGATAACTATGTAAGAGTGGTATTTACAAGTGTTTGGTGAAAATGGACCAGGACAAGTTTCAAGAGTGATGGGCCAAGTCATTTTGTCTAAAGAGGGTGCTTAGGCTCGAAATGAGGACTTTGCCCAGCATCGCCACACCCCACCATCGCCACACCACACCATACTTTTGACGCATCGCGAGTTTGAACCTCAAAATCCAAAATTCTATATACAAAATCTTTTCTGTAGATATTTACAAATATACTCTTAGAACACATTTTTTTTTGCCTCTTCTCTACGATAATAAAATTCAAATCAAAACCTTCAACGGAAAATAGCGTCTTGGAACTATATAGCTTGGAACTATATAACTAAATAGCTTGTCCCTATCTGTTTTTATTACTACCGTTCACGATATGATATAAAAGCATAGTCATAGGCTGCGTTAAAAAATATGGATGGATTGCATGGATTCTATCTTTTTGTAAACTTTAATTTTAGTTCGATGATCAAAGCCAGTCAAGATAAAAAGTCATAAAACTGTGAAAAAAATGGGGCAATTTAAAACACATTGATCTGTCGACTGTTAACAAATGAACTAATTTATCTTAAGACTATATAATTTAACAGCTTCTCTATAGACAACCTTTTACTTATGATACTGATTAATTCAGTTTCAAAATCCAGTTTATAACACTAGAGTAATATCTTCTATGGTTGAGGAATAGAACTCAAACGGGTTTGTAGAATGGTACTTTCTTATTTTTAAATTAAGTTTTATTAAATTTACATTTTAAACGTAGATTTATGCAGTATAGTATAGCGTCACGCCTTTTCCCATACGGGGTGGCAGAGGCACAACTGTGCCCACTTCCAGCCAGTGATTCAATACTCCATTTTGCGTGACAGGGGGCTAGCCCATCGCCGCAGCTTAGAGTTATGATTATAAGAAACATAGAGCAAGATAGAGCCACACTCCACCACGCTGGCTCAGTGCAGGTTAATAGAGGGGGTATCGGGTTAGTCTTCAACCCGACTGTCAGACAGAAGTTACCAAGCTGCCCTGTTAGGGCCTCTGAGACAGCTTTACGACTACTACCACCGAGTAGCGATATAAAATGAGCTTATAAAATCTTAACAAGAGTCGCAGATGCGTCGGATATCTAGGTCCGGTTACACTTGACAGGATCAAGGTTAATTAGATGTTGCTGAAGTTGTTGAACGGGGCCTTATTATATATTTTTGATATGTAGGTAGTACGTATTGCATACAACTTTATTTGTGGTGTGTTATTGGTGTCTGGTGCATAATACATAGGTACCTAAGTTGCTTTGATAAACTATTGGATTTGTAACTGTGTTCCGTAAATTGCTAAGCCTCCTCGGCCCGTCATGTCTGTCCGTTAGTCCGTCTATCGGCCCATTCTGCGGGCTGTATCTCGAGAACCGTAATCTATCTATAGTTGAAATTTTCACAGAATCACTTGGCGCTACAGCAATTAAATACACACAATTTAAATAACCGGCCAAGTGCGAGTCGGACTCGCGCACGAAGGGTTCCGTGCCATTATCTATAAAAAACCGCAAAAAAAATGTATGGGAGCCCCCCCTAAATATTAATTTAATTATTTATTTTTTAAGTAAATAATATACTCAATATATTGTGAACATTTTAAGCGTCTACCTGCTACCATTATCAATATCGAGCAAAAATGAGCAAAAAAAAATCACGTTTGTTGTATGGGAGCCCCCCTTAATATTAAATTTCTTTTGATTTTTCGTTACAATTCAAACTTTTACTATTAGTTGTTATAGCGGCAACAGAAATAAATCATCTGTGAAAATTTCAACTGTCTAGCTACCACGGTTCATGAGATACAGCCTGGTGACAGACGGACGGACGGACGGACGGACAGACGGACAGCGAAGTCTCAGTAATAGGGTCCCGTTTGGCACCCTTCGGGTACGGAACCCTAAAAATAAAGGTGGAACCCGTACAGGATACATATATCTATTGCGGATTTTCTTGCCCAAATGAATGGAAACTTTTGTGTGTCAGTCCAACTCACATTTAACCGATTTTTAAGTATAAAACCTGTCGTAAGCAAACAAAAATGTCGCTTTTGTTACAAAAAAAAACTAAACCAAACGGTAACCCTACACGGGAAACTAAACTATCCTATTTTTACACCCAAATAATTTTCAATATCAGTATGTCATCCTAACTAATTAAGACACTAATTTCGCTGCTGTCAAGGTACAAAATCGCTTGAGATATCTGTTAAATAGAGTTATCATCATGTTGAAATAGTGAAACCCGATCTTTTGACTGTGGTTTACATTTTTTGTGTTTTAAAAATAAAAAGCCAGTGCCACATGTTGTAACTTTTAATCTCGATGTTTTAGCTGTTTTATAACCGATTTCGTTCTAAGATTTATCACGATTACGCGAGTTATCATATATTATGCATTTATCATCGGGCGTGTCAAACTCATATATTTATGAGGTCTTAAGCCAAGGACTTTTTGTTCTTGATTGATATCTCATTTGTAATAATAATAATGCTTTAATATATCCAATATTTTTTCTACGGATCCTTTCCAATACGTTCATGACAGATTAATTTGTGACATTACATACAAACATTTATTTATCTTAGGGTGTATCTTCAAACAAGGCCTATGAGTTACCAAGTCGTTGTTTTGGCATTGCTCTTATTCACAACCATTACAAAGAATTCTTCATTTTTTCGTACACCATGAATCATTTTCCAGTTCACTCGTGCCGATCGGCAGAGATCTCAGGAAACTGTGTAGAGCGAAGTCGGCAGCAAAATAAGCTTGCGATTCAGTACCGTGCGCACTACAAATAAAATTTAACAGACACCATTTTAGTGCGCCCTCTTTGATTCGAGTTTGGTTACGTCATTTATTCAGATCACCCTACAGTGGAAAAAATCGTACGGAAATCTGCATATTTACAAAGCTGAGGCGATGGGCCTAGTTCTAGTTATCATGAAAAATTGAGTATCTGTATCGTATAACTGGCTAAACGCAGGCGCATGTGCCTCAGCCAACCAGTATAGGAAAATGAGGAAAAGGCGTGTCATTTTTATCATAATTTAGTATACCCTCTCTTCCATTTGCACGTCTGCATGGCACAGGGAGCACTTGGATATATAATATAGGTAGTCTCTGGCATGGCAGAATATAGCGCAAAATATTTAAGTGACATTATTATAATACCTGATGTACAGCTATATTCATGCAAATAAACGTTACTTTACTTAACTTTATTCTCTATTCTTCTCTCTATAGCTGACACCATTTTAATTAAAACTAGGCTCTTTTACGGTCAGTTTGATGTGCTTCTGACTATACCAGAAATTTCATGACTCGTTCTCCGATTTAACACTATTCTGTGGTAATAGACACTAAACTTCGCTGAGAGCTACTGTTGGTTCTTTTTTCGACGGAATCTGACCTTCTTTCTTGATACTGGCTTTTGTGAGAAAAATTGTATATTTAGTTTCTTTTTTTTGCAGTAACCTTATACTTTTGAAATCAAAGTATGTTTCAAAAGTGGGACTAATTTTTTGTTACACAAAAAGGGTCCAATTTGACGATGCGATGGATTTTTTGCCACATTAATGGTAAAACAGTCATGCCCACTTAATTTACTTGATTGAAGGCTAGCCTTTCGCCAAAGTAAAGAATATTATATTATCTGGGGGCACGGAAGTGCCCCTGTCAAGTCGATTGATAAAAAAATCTCCTAAGTTACGAGTCCTACCTAACACATGCCCGTCCAGTCCCTTGGTAGAAAAAGGATGATTGTCAAAAATTATTTTATAGTTGGTATTTTTTCAATATCTACCATATATAAAAGCGAGAGTGGCTGGGTTTCGCGGAGAGATTAAGGTGGCAAAGCAAAAATTTCGTATATATTTTCGTATATATTTATTGCACATAAAAGACAAAAAAACAGAAAATACAGAGAAGTAATTTACAAAGGTATTTATAAGGCTTATCTCTAAAGAGAGATCTCTTGCAGCAAACCCAGGAAGAAAAAAGACATGAAAAATCACCACATTTTAAAACTCCCGACAAACTTTCTGGTGTTTACCCACCATTTAATAAATACATTTTATTTCTTGTAACGTGTTTTTTTTTGTGACGAAACAATTGTGGATTTTTGACATGATGTAATCTGATTTAATTAAATTTGATGTTATGTAATTAGTTGTCATACGGAGAATATGTTGTATTATCGTAAAAAAATAATACGGAGTATAATTAGTTTTCAATTATAACAGTTATATTCGCCCACCCAAACACTAACGGTAACCGATCCTTTTTCGGCTACTAACACCGCCTTAAGGATTATTTTCTTATTATGGCCATGGTCGTGAAAAGATCGCAATAAAATTATTAATGGCCGCCGTAAAAGACTTGGACAAAGAAAGGTCGATGACTATGCGCCGGTTTCCGTTGTTCTTTGAGGAGGTATATTAAGGGCAAGCCTTAGGCAATCAGAACTTAGAATTTCATCCTTAACTTATTTTTAGAGGAAAACAAAAGGTTGAAGCCAAGCTAAGCAAGTCTACCTGAGGAACATACTGTGCCATTTTTATAATGATTAGATAAATAACAAGAACACAAATTCAGATGCGGTGCAAAATTTTAAAATAAAACGTTGTGACACATTTTCTGGCAACTTCAGGAGACTTTTCTATCGAGCAAAATTAATAAAATAACGTTTATGGGAAAGCGAAGTCACGCTGACACTCAACTGAAAAAACGTACAGCAATAATACTCGTCATTCCGAGCGATTTGTGTTTTGAAAAAGGCTGTTTTTGCCTTAAGCGCCGTCTTAACCACGAATTTTAAGTACATACAGGTAACTTCTGTTTACATTTTTTTTGTTTCTCTTTGAAATCTCTGGAGTGGAGTTTTTGACTAAATAGGAGTAGGTATGTTAATCATACTGCATTAAAAAATCCTGTCTTTTTAGAACCGTGTCTTCCATATCCGTTTCCTAAACCTTTTTTTTATGTACGTAATTTTCCATATCTGCCAAAGCCGGTAAGTGTTACTTTTGAAATGATTAGTATGATTTATTTACACACACTAAAGAAAAGGGTAAAGGCCTATGCCCCACGGTGTGGACAGTGATGTGCTACATTATTCGGTTTGTCCTGACCCGAGCCAACAATGAAAACGGATCCCCCCAACGAAGTCAACGCACTGCCCGACCCACCCAACAACCTTGCCTGTGCTGGAGTTTTTTTAATTTATTTAAGGTTTGCTATTGTTTTTATTTGTTATCTCATCCAGCCAGGACCGTGGTTCAATTAGCACAAGATCAAGCTGGTATAGTGAGTATGTAAGTAGTCAATTTTGACAGAGACAAATCTGAGATCTGATGTCAGACATGTCTATGTAAGTTTCGTCAGTTTTCAAGAAAGATAGACTCACTCACACTTGATTGTCTTAACCTGAGCTTGTCTGACCTAAGTTTCACGGAATGATTAAGGTTGTGGACGAGAATCTCATAGGATTGTAATTTTTTTCTAATGCTAGATATGCTTTTCTTTGTTCCGCACAACCCCAGTATACATTGTGGTACAACTCAAGATTACACCCACAGTTGGTTTATTTATTTCCATACTAGTATTATTGGTCCATGATTTCCATGAACTTTTTAGGAAAATCCGTTGAAACCAGATAATGTGCATATGATATCAGGTGCCAACCGGCGACGCGACACTATAAAGTAACCTAAGCAACACCTAGGAACCCAATAAGAGTATTAAGAATCCTTGGACCAGATGATAAGACTAGATAGACTTGATAGGACTAATCTCGATTCTCGATTACTACGAATCTAAAGCAACTCGTTACCTACAAATCTGGATCAAGAACCTTCACGGCACAGATTTAGAAAGTCAACACAAAAACACAATGACACAAAAAAAAATGTAAACAATGCAACTCTTACACAATACCCCTTTTATTTTGTGTAAAGAAGAAAAAATAAGGCAATAAGGAACAACAATAGAGCTACTCGAGGAATAGATTGAAAACATGATAAGGCTTTTGCAGTCGTAAGAAATAATTATTTCATCTACCGACGGCAAAGCAAACAGAATAAGAAAAACTGTTACACAAACTCACTGCACTGCACATATTTTGCTAGATGTTGTATTTTAGAAAATGTTTTTCTCCATAGCTGCAGCAATCGGCCCACCCCCTGTGCCTGTAGACAACGTTAAGCTAAGGATAGCGAAACGAAACGATAACTTTTTATGTATGCGATTTGACATTTGGAATAGCTACGTGACGTCACCTTAGCGAAGCCAAATGTCAAATCGCATACATAAAAAGTTATCGTTACGTTTCGCTATCCTTAGCTTAACATTGTCTACAGGCACAGAGGCTATACGCAAAATAGGGTATTGCATAAAGTGGGCACAATTGTGCCTATGCCATTCCGTATGGCAAAAGGCGTGACGTAATGTAATGTAATATTCGATTAAATTTTTTAGACATACTGAATTTTTGGACGTCGGAAGTTTTCTCGTTTTTAGATGGCACTGAAACCGAATTTTCTCTCAATATAAATCACCGAATTTGTCAGTTTCTAAATCACAGAACCGTCCGTCGGTCGTCAGCGTAACATTATGCTCTTCATATATTTCATGTCTCTGCCAAGATCACAAAAACTTGTCGTTATAAAAAAGAAAAAAGTGTCAACTATATTCAGATCACGTATTGTGAAGATGATACAACAAGCTTCTGTGAAACGGCTTATGATATACTGAATGGGGTTTAAACGAAAATCAACCTTAACCTTCAAGAGAGAGGCTAATAATTTATATGTTAAATCTCTCTTTACCCGTATAAAACGACCACAAGTGTTTTGAATTCACGATAAACGTGTCATTCAATTCACAGCTTCATGCTTATGGAAATAAAATGTTATTTTGTATGCTGAATAAATCTGGATGAAGAATAAGACAGGCCTACAATGGGCAACTGAAAATAAACTCAACACCATAGTATTAATATACAATTTTAGGTGGCTGGAGTATTAAAAAAGATTTTTGGGTGACATTAACAATAGTCATACAATTTTACACCTTTAGATGACCTTTATATCTTTTTCGGGGCAATAAAGTATAATTTTTGGGCCCTTATTTGATGAAGGTTGGCACAATAGAGAGTAAATTACTTTGTTATACTTGCAATACTGCATTTATTTAATGTGATTTATCTGTACCTTATAAGTTACAGATTGCTGTTGTACACCAAAATTGGTAAATTTGTTGCATTCAATAAAAAAACGTTGCTCCCATAACTACACACCTTTGACGGATGTGTAGCAAGCAAGTTTTTTTGTTGCAATGGCCATAATATTTTTGTTTGTTAGGTGTACACGACCGTATAATAGAGGACCTATCCCGTGAAGTTTTTTATATATGTATTTTAATAAAAAATTAATGTTTTTTACCATAAAGTACTAACATATCCTGTGTAGTTCAAAAATTATATCTGGCAATTTATTTTTAAATTATCGCTATTATATAAATTAGCACAGTATTTGAAAAAATATAAGAAACAAAAAAGAATATATAAACATACCCATCTGCACGTCCGTAGCACAGTCGGGAATGATTAAGCCGTATTCACACCTGCGTTTAAAAAAAAACACTCACTACTGACACGCTATCGAATGCCGGCTACACACTTGTCAATTTTCACTTGCACTCATTTTAGCTTTTTTGTTCACAACCCTCGAAGAACCTAAAAGTAAAAAATATATATGTTTAAAATTAAAATAAAACACAGAAGTGCAGAATAAACGAGTAAAATGATGACCAAAAGTTTTACTAAAGCCATAATTTTGACACAGTTTAACTGGCTCCCGAAAGAGGATAAAAACTTGGAATTATAAATAGAAAAATAAATACCTCCAATAAATAAAATGATTGTGGTTTATAGTGACTCCAAAAATACGTCAGTCTCTATTGTTTTTACAGTGATGAATGCATCATGTCAAAATGTGAAATCTTGGGACGTATTGACGTAACAGCCGGTATCCCTTGCAAGTAGTTTTTGTTTATCGAGGGATATTTATGAGATGTTTTGAAACCAAACATCAGGTCTTCTGAGTAGCTTCTAAGCATGAAGTAAAAAAATACATTGCTAGCCTGCTCATCCGAGTAGCTACAAAATTGCATTTTGTGCCGTTAAGTAATTTTTCATGATCTGGTTCATCATTTTATCATTCATCATTGTTTATAAGATGAAATTCTTTTGCAATACCTAGGTACCTAGTTACGAGTGTACGGTTACTGCAGGGATTGTTTACAAAACGAATACATATAAACAAAGTGAGCCAAAATGTGACTGATTAATTTCAGACACCTCTAAACGACTGAGTGGATGTAGAACTCAGGTAAGTAACTAAATACATTTCCCCATTTTCCATCTTATGCGGAAACACCCACTGGCCAGAACATACAATGCAAAGCCATCGTCCGAGAGTTCACTGTTCAAAAATAGAACGTTCTAATTTTAAACCTAAAACTGGCAGTTGCGTGTTGAAAACAGGCATTCCAAATTCGAATTATTTTTATATTTCGAATCCTGCCGTTTCGTCACGTTCAAGGTCGTGGTTTCTTCCGTCAACGAATGAATTTAACGGTTTTATTTTTGTATGCGTTTAGTTTTATTTTATCGTATTGGGGGGAGCAGTCTAACATCTGGCCATAACGATGACTGTTACAGATTAGTGGTTTGTTTAATTTAGATTTCAATTTGAACTTTTGGATAAATGATTGGAGAGCGTGCTCTAAATATTATATGCAAGCATGTTGTAAATGAAAGATTTTGTAGTCCCTAAACGGATCAAGCTAATTTTGTATCTGCCCTGCTGACAAGCTGACATATTGTTTTCTAAATCCGCACAAAGAAAAAAGAAGTATTTCAGTAGACACCCTACTGTGAAGACAGTACTCTCGTAGGTGTCATATTAAATTGGAATTTCAGTCTAATTTTGGTGGCAGAATTATCTCGAAAGTAACCGAAGTGACATTAATTTGATGCTTAGAATAGGGTGGCTGAAGACGTTGACAGTTAAACTAGTGTTAAAATAAGCAATCTGGTTTGTTGAAAATAGCCAGAACACAGACACTTAGCTAACTAACTTTGATGTAAAATTTTGGACATGAATCTAAGACCGATGCTCGGAAAACTATAAAATAAAATTTTAATCACCCATTAATAAATCCATTCTCAAAATTGGCAGAGAGTTTTATGGAAATTTATACCTATGGTTAGATCTAACACTATTCAAACATATTAAATAAAATAAGTAAAGAGGAACAAGTCAATGAATTCATATTTTGTTAACGAGGCCGAATCATCCAGGATTTATAGTCTCGACCCAAATACAAAATCTCACGAATACAAAAACAAATAAACAAAAACACAAGCCAGTCATCCCGAACAGGACAATAATATAAACAAATCGTTGGGACACGTGTTTTTCGGCCACTTTTTGTTGGAAATGATGACAATAAAGTGTTTTTATGTGAACATAAAATTTGAAACGGTATCTGTTTAAGTTCTTGTTTAGTTGGGCATGAAAACGGAGACTGTTTCGACTTATAGAGGATTATTTCTCAGATCCGTAGGTTCTTATTGCTTGAAAATCACCTAAAATTAAAGGAGCTTAAACTTCATAAAGTGTCCAGGTAAATGCATAGATAGAAAGGAGGATGCAAACTCTACGGGTTACAAATGTGTACAAAAATATGTATTAACGTGCCTTGTATTTAAACTAACCTAAACTAAAATTTGCTCAAGCTCAAGCATTCAGATCGCGAAAGTGGTGTAGATCCTGCCTGCCGCGATTGCATAGCTAATATTGCGATCCCATCAAACATAATTGGTGAATGGTACTCTACATACCCATCCCAGCATGATATCGACTGGATTACATATTATACATTGCCACAACCTTCATTAAATCCCTGCAGCGATGCGATAGCTCTCTTGCACGCAAAACTGAGTTTCTAAACTTTGAATAAGTGAATTTTGAATTTGAATCTTTACATTACAGTAGATTTTTAGTAAATTGAGTAATTTCTTAAGATAAGATTTATCGATAATATTTGGCTCTCTATTTTCCGGTTCCTGGACATTTCCTAGCACTGTTTTGAATTAATCTTCAATTGTTTCAGAAAAGCTTCAGAAGTTAGAAATATCATTTCGAGATAATCTTGCCTTTGAACATGTGATTTGTTTTGATGTAATTATTTAAATAGTTGAATGAAATAAAAAATAATTAGGTAATAATTCACCCCTCTTTCAGAAACTGGGGTTGTAACTTTTGTGTTGCGTCAAAAAACTTCAAGATAGATAGTCCGTTTCCAAGGGTGTGCCTCTGCAACCCCTAGTAAATGAAGTGACGCAACTATGTTTAGAATCAGTGTAATTCAGAATCAATCCGTTTATCTATGTTTATAAGTACATCGTGTTTATTTGCGAACCAGCTAACTGAAGTAGGACACAGTGACCGTATTCAAAGTCAGTCAAGCAAAGTCGATCAATGTAGCTAATAAAAATGCCTGTAGCCTTTTACTTTTCGAAATTAATCAGAGCGTATCAGCGTACACACATAACTTGGATGCATTTTGCGCTGAGTTAATTTGGCTCTGAACAAGTTATCACCTCTCTCTTTCATCCCACTTTACAATATGCGAGAAAGAGAGACCACAGACAGGTCACTCAGAGCCAAACAAACACAGCGCGGCCTAACCATCACGTAAATGAAGTTCTTGCATAATGTTGGTAAACGGATGTCTCATGTTTTCTGTTTCTGAGATGAATTTTTCACACCTGTCTAATATCAACGGTTCTTATTTTGATAGAAAATATTGTGAGAATCTTTATCTCCATTTCCATAGGCGATGGGCTAGCCTACGTCATAACACAATGTAGTATTGAATAACTGGTTAAACATGGTCATACGGCATAACCATGTCTGTTTTCTGTGTGTCTGGAACTTATATCACAAAAGGTACAGAAACGATCAGGAAATTCACGGTAGTGCATGAAAAAGAAGACATCTGAGTGATAAACAATTAAATTACTTTCAACTTGAAAATAATAGTAAGATCAAGCCTGAAAGAAAGCAGTAAACCACAATTAAACAACTATTTTAATAAACAACTGACCCAGTTAAGACGAAGATATGCACAAATGGAAATACGGCAGCATTAGATGAAAGACACGTGATCCATCACGAAGATGAGCAATTTGACAGGCATTTCAATCGACGCTCGGTTAGCCAACTGACTGTGTTGCTATACTAATCTTGCTGTGTTGTGGGTATCCTAGTGTGGGGCCAGAAGAAATCTTACGTGCCTGCGAGTAACGGTTGTTATGGTTTTTTTTATATTTTAACTTTTGACGGTACATGTGTACTAAAACAATATAGATAAGGCCCCTAAGGACTCTACATTTTTGTAATACCTCATCTTTCTACAAATCTTTCCTATCTAGTGCCTTCACGTAATATACCTAAAGTACCTACTTATATACCCTCGACACCTGACACTTGTCACCATTATTTCCCAACCAGCTATCATAAAAAAATGTAATTAGTAGCATTCACGAGTCTGTTTATGGCAACACCAACGACATAGCAACACGCCACGGAAAGCTAACACCGCGCCGTGTGCTGACCACTAATGTTATAATTATGATGGAATAGCCACGAGCCAGACACTTGCAGAGCCAACTACAGCTGTTCATGTGAGAAAACTTGGAACTACGGTCTCGTCATCTCCATCAAAGAGAATACAGCTATCCAACGATCTTTTGGCTTGCGGTGACAGATGGAACTAACGCTTTTTGACAGATTTGTTGCATAGAAGTGGCGTCCTCCCTGTAAATGTCACTAACGCGCCAGAAGATCGTTGGAAGAAAGACTGTTTATGATATAAGGGTGGATTTTACCAACGAAAAGTTGTGCGAAAATAGCTATCCCGGGGATAATTTGTATGACAATGACAGTTCAAAATGAGGTCATTCTATGAAAAAGTAGAAGATACGAGTAAAAAATTACTCCTCGTTACTAAAACTCGCTCTAAGTCCGCCATTATGAAGACTACTGTGCCACTAGCGCCGCCGCTATCAACAACTTAGTTGGTGGCACTGAGGCATACCGATAATGAATAGAAATTGCTGTCTTATTGCTGTATCTCGAACAAACAGAATAGACACTTCGATGTATCGCAGTTCCACTAGAGCGCAGTACTGACCGCAGGAATTAAGGTGTCTAGTTAATTTGTCCGGGTGGTAGTTATGTATTGCAAAAGAAATGCAACTTGTAAATTCCAGGGTGGTTTGGTATGCAAAGAAAGGAGTGGTGAATAACTCTAGGTAATCTGCAGAATGATTAGGTAATCTGCTGAATAACGACCAAGCATACGGTAAAGTGCATAAAGCAGATTCTATCTTGAATAAAACTCTGAATTAATGTAATAATTCTCGATTGTTAAGTATTAATAATTCACTTCTTGTCTTTGATTAAAGTAATAAATCAAAAAGTCAATATTTTTCTGTAGTGTAAAATTAAATAAAATTTCGTACTTTAACGGGTCATACCAGGTAATCTGCAAATTACCTAGTTAATGTGTGCACATTGACGGGTTCTGCACTCTAACGGTAACTAACACATACAGCTTAACCTTCCAACTACACACAAATAAAGGTATCATTCGATCTTATCAGCTACGTAATGCCATTCAGTGATCCCATTATGGACGCAGCAACAGAATAACATCCGGTACTGGCTATTCAGCGAAACCTATTGTCATGATTACATTAACTCGGGAATATACGAGATGAGGGAATGCATCATATCTTTACCCAGAATAGCTGACAGAAGTACAGATAAGTTTACGTTTACGTTTATCATATTCAAATCACCTGTTCTTATTAAAATATCTACCTTGCTATTTTAAATTGAACCTAATGTTTTTAACCTGCTACCATCATGTACACCAAACATTATAAACAGTAGAGGTTCCCGCTATACAGGCTGTGCCTAGTGCGGGAGCCGCAAGCTAATCTTATTTTGATCCCCGTGCCTGAGTAGAGCATCTCACCAACTCTAATGTATTTACATACACTTTTAGGTGAAATAAATTATTTTGTATTTGTATTGTACGTATTTTTCTCTGATATTCTAAAGTTGAATTAGGTACTAATCTCGCAGTTAAAAGGTTGACAATAGGCTAGTACTATAGTGATGTAACGAATCTTCGCATGGCTTTTGTTGAATATAGTGTAGGGTAAGCGGCAAGACACTTTAATTTTCCGTTTTCAATCTTATGGCCCAATCCCCAAAATATTCAAGCCATAAACTAAATTCTAGCCATAAATAATGCGAAATTTAGCTATAATTACTTCATAATAAGATAACATGCAGTCTATCGGTGATAGGAATGCAGTGAAATTTAAATTTAAATCTGTTAACACACACTCACGGGACAGGACACAACCTTCGCGTTCGAAAGTTTGCCTTCAACTGGTCCCTGTGAACTTGGCTTGATAATTGGAAACGATTTTATTGGTTACGGGGCGTGGCTAGGCCACCGGACAGTGATGACTTTACTGCATTCTTATCACGAATAGACTATTCTTATCACGAAGCGACGACGCCAACTTTACCCAAACCCTTTAAAAACAATACAACCTTATTGATAACCCCCCTGATAACTTTTTTGAAGTCGAAAAACGTACGAGCATAGTTTTCCATAGTATCATAAACATGTAAAAAAAATGTGAAATTCGGACAAGCTTTAAGGGGTGGAAAACGTTACCGCTTATTGTATGGAAGCTCGCGAGTACACGTTCCTCATAAGAGCGAATTTTACCAACGGAAGAATAACTTTTACTCTAGAGTATATTCTACTTTTTCATAGACACCAGATCAGATCACCTTATTTTGAACTATCATTGTCATACAAATTATCCCCGGGATGGCCGGGATAGTTATTCTCGTATAACGTTTTGTTGGTAAAATCCAGCCCAAATAATACAAATTCGCACTCGAATATCGGCGACAGACATTCATTCTTGAATAGACATAACAGACATTCATTACATTACTAGTAGCTGTGCTAATAGTACTTACCTACTGAGTAGCCCGTCAACTGCACAAGGC
This sequence comes from Argyresthia albistria, assembly GCA_963457715.1. Taxonomy (NCBI): domain Eukaryota; kingdom Metazoa; phylum Arthropoda; class Insecta; order Lepidoptera; family Argyresthiidae; genus Argyresthia; species Argyresthia albistria. The sequence continues at coordinate 1,984,259 of OY735259.1, forward strand.
ATTTTAAGAACCAATTGCAGAACAAAATAGGAAGCTGCACAAATTCCTACCAATTGCTGCTAATTGTTTTAATCGGGCGATTGTCCTCGGACGATTACAACAGCAACTGCGATGCGCAAGATCCAAATGCAAGGGAATTTAAATTCTAAAGCTATGAGTTTAGAGACTGTTGTACAGACTGTGGTAAATAGCGGAGACAAGCTAAACGATGCCGATGGTACAAAATACGAAGTTCATCAAGGAAATGATTCTATAGAAAAAATGTATACTTACTTGTACAAGTATGGGACGTTTATTTATGCAAAACATGCTTTGCCCTTTCCACAAACAGGTAAATAGCAATAATGACGATAGCAGATAAACAGAAAGGGTTATTTTTCGGCATTTCATGTACCCAAACGTTGACAGAAGATTGATAAATCGGCCGTAAATGTACATACGGGATTAGCTTCCATCGATTCGTATCGAAGTGAGTTACAGATAATTTAACAATGCATTACAATACAATGATGCAGATACCCATATCATAGCGTCACGCCTTTTCCCATACGGTGTGGCAAAGGTACAAATTGTACTCACGTTTATCCAATTATTCAATACTCCATTTACATTATACAGTTAGTAAGATTAAAACTATTGTTTTCATTGCGAACTAGACCAAAGCGAACCAATTCACCATACTTGAGTCCCACTTGATTCGCTCTATTCATCTAGATCTCTTCTCAAGGTTGTGACCTGCATCATACACGATACTATAGTATTATAATATCTGTGACGATACAGACCAAACTCCTCAGCAAGGTCGTCAATAACCATTTTATGAAGACCTTCGGTAGTTTTCCGGTAAACCCCTAACAGTTCATCATTATTTAGAGTAATGCAGGAGGAAAGGAAGGTCAAAGTAATATGGTTTTCAGACTGCGTTGACTCATTTGTGGTTACGTAAGGAGATAATAAAATAACCATTTGTGCATGATTCTTTTGTTTCTTAAAAGGTAAAATGAAGGATTTTCTATGATACAGTACAATACAGACATTTATCACATTTGTTATGTTTAAATCATCTTTACTTTTTAACCGACTTCCCAAAGGAGGAGGTTTACAATTCGTCCGGATGTTTGTTTTTTTTTTTTTTTTTTTATTTTTTTTTTTATGTATGTTCCCCGACAGCGCCTAAACGGGTGGACCAATTTGGAAAATTATTTTTTTGTTTGAAAGGGTTTACCTTCCCATTGGTCCCATTGACACCAGGTCAGGATCTGATGATGGGATCCTGGAGAAATCGAGGGAACTCTTCAAATATTATAGGCAGACCTATAGCGATTTTTGTGTTTTTCATAATAACTCGTGCAAATGCACATGGTAAGCATAATATTGTGATGCGGAACTGCTGATGAAGACCACATATGGCCACCAGATCTGCTCAATACTAGGTACAAATACAATGCGTGGCTGACGGGCAGGCAACGCATAGCCTAAACCGGTGGACCTAGAGCCATGAAACTTTGTACAGGGGTTCCTTAGTAGCGTGGGGTAGCACTGATATGGGATTTGACTAAATTAATTCCCCAAGGGGGGGGGGGGGATAAGGGGTTACAGTTTGTATTAAACTCAATCTAATCAAATAGGGTTTGTGGAAGTCGGTTTTTTCTAAAGTTTACTTTTTGTTTCAATTATTAAATATCTACTTTGCTATTTTATGAACCTAATGTTTTTAACCTGCTACCATCATGTAACCAAACATTATAAACAGTAGAGGTTCCCGCGATACAGGCTGTGCCTTATTCGGGGGCCACAAGCTAATCTTATTTTGATTCCCGTGCCTAAATAGAATATCTCTACAACTCTAAAGCTTTTTACTGTATTTATGTACTTTTAGGTGAAATAAATTACGTTTTATTTGTAATTGTATACGTACATCGTCGGGCTTTCTATTGCATATGGACCATAGGTGGTCTATTCTACATTGTAGGTATTTCTAGCCTTTTTTCCGGCCACTTTTTCGATAGTCCAAACATATTATTGTTATTTTCTATCTAGATTCTAGCTTTAGGCCTCAGGTATAAAACTAACCCGTTGCTTGCTCCCCGTTCCCTGTCTGACATGAAGTCTGAAAGAGGTTGGGTCTAGGTGGGATCCTGTTTACGCCTCAGGTTTAGTTTGGTTCGGCATTGCACCCTCAGGAACAATCGTTATACTATTTCTATTCCATTTCTATACGGCCTATGCACACACACACACACACACCCTCACACGTACACACGTACACATAAAACATGCCTCAATAATTAATATTTTACCATAACTATTCATTAGTATTATACCTCCCTACTGTTGCAGTGCCCTATGGACAGGGTCCATAAATTGTACCTTTAAGAACAAATGTGAATTTATGGAAGCAATAAACGTAACTTGAACTTGAACTTGGATAGACATGTCTTCCTTATGTCAGCGATAGAAAATAGGTTATTGTTTTGTGGAAAATAGCCTCAAAAATAGCGCTCGACAGGTAAGGTAAAAGTGACATGTTGTAAACTTTTTGTTACTAATCCCCCACATTTTTTCCATAGCCCATCAAAGCGCACTTCCTCTCTCATTATGTTTGCCTAGTACCTGTTGGCATCCGGTGGCGAAACGAAGACGGCTCATGAAATTACACTCTAGTCTTAAACTCCTGGTAAAACAGGCTTTATTACTCTAGTTGTAAAACTTATTTTGTTGTGGGTTGATCTAATCAATTAAATTATTTCGACAAAACACAGGTTTCAGTTTTTACTTAATCCTATTGCTCTCTTGCTCTCACATCTATTGTTCGCTATTGTCAACTTTTTGAAAAGTTTAATTGATAAACAAACCAAGTAGCATAATAAGCATGGAATACAGAAGTGACTAAATGAGGGCACAACTAGTTGTGCTACTCCACACGTGAGAAGTGACACTCTATTTAATGTTAAAACAAATAATAGTTAAGAATCATCACTCTCCATGCAGTAGCCGTCACATTTTTGTTTAAAAAAAACACCGTAAACGAGTGGGTTACCTCCCACCCACGCATAGTACGCACGTGGTCTATTATCTCCATTGTTATCTGTATTGTCAACTACTCTATGATCAATGTAGTCAACACGAAGTCAACACGTAATGAATTGATCTCCGAAACTGCTATTATGGTTACTTATCATATACACAGATTGTCCCATACGGTGTGGCAAATGACAGTTAATGGGTTGTTTGATGGTTGTCATGGATGTTTTTAGTCATATTCTGATTTCGTCACGTTTTCGTTTAGTCATGAATTAGTCAAGTTATCTTTTTGTCTTAACATTTTTTGTGCTTGTTGTTCTTTTCGACCAAACTATTTAACCCAGGTAACTAGCAGAGATCGAGAGCGTTATCTAACAGCAGTTGATAAACATAAGGTAATAGAAAAGTACCAGAAGCAGACAGGCTATTTAAAAACGTATTAAAAACTAATTAAGGCATTTGACCGGTTAATGGTGGACCAAAAGTGATGGAACGTTGAACAAGTGATAAACCTGCCGAAGGACAAACAGGTTTGAATAAAAAAAACTCATATGAGCAAATGGGACAAGAAATACTAAAGAAAAAAACTTAACACGAACTATGATTCTACGAGTAGGTGTGGTGGATTAAAAAACAGCAGTCATTCAACCCAAATGTATGGATTATTAAGTGAGAACTGTAACAAGAAGCCCAAGGTAAAATATTAAAATAATTAATGAACAAACGAACTATGAAGAAGTTTACCAAAACCAAAGGTAAACTCAAACTGGCGACATTAACTTTTAAGAAATTACAAAAAAAAATAGTAGGCTCCAGAACTAAACATGGCATCACACATAATTGATTTAAGCTATCCTTCAATTGCGACATCAAATACAACAAAAATCGTCAGAAATCCAAAGAATCAATAAAATTCGTTTCCCGGATCATAAATCCATAACGGAACAGCAGAAGCCAGAATAAATCGCTCTCATCCGGTGAGACCCGGTGCGCGTGAGTGCCGGAAACTCGCATTTGATAAAAACTCGGAGAACAAGAAGGTATTCATTGATCTTCGGTGATGGGACGCGCATGTGTCCATTTGTTATGGGAATATTTTCTTAACCAACTCTTTCTGAGATCATACCACCGTAAGGATTCCAAGTTTCTAATGAAAAAGTCGGTATGTGACATAGGGACTTTGGAAATTATTTAGAATCAGAGAACCAGATAGTCAATGGAACATTTATTTTCCAAAGAAAGATGTAAGGTCTGTAACAATCTATCTGGGAAAAGACATTTGTTTTATATTACCAGAACACAGAATAAACTAGACTAGATTCACCACTGGCAGTAGTAAATATGTAAAAAGTTAAAGTACTCAAACTTTTAGTGAACTAAATTATTAAGCAATAGCAATGGGAGCGGATATCGTCAGGGCCTAAACCAAACTGGGCGAACCCACGAAATGACTGATTGCATTATGATAATAATATCAGTATGTAGGTGTATTGCATGAATTGCATCTGGTAAGCAAAGCAAACAGTGCAAATGTCAATGAACAGTAGGTGTATCGTATAAGAGACAATAATAAAGATATGTTAATACATAACAAAATATAGATAGATACAGAACAGAAGGCAGAAAATAAAGTACATAGCATATATAGAGTACAAGCTAACGGCGCTAAATCCATCTAAAATTGTCAAAAACGAAATCGATTTCTTGATAAAAATAGGTACACATACCAAACCCAGGTTTGGATATACTTACATACCATATTCTTGAAAAGATCATTGCTCTTATCACCGGTAGAGTATTGGAAGAGTCAATGTTTACTCATATAATACTACCATTTGGCAGCTTAGAAAAACAGAGTCCCAAATCTAACGTGCGTGACTCATAGGTTCCATTTAAAGCAAATAAGTATAAAGAGTACTGAATACAGGAATAGTATCCAAAATCACAACTAGCGATTGGACGTACCGAGTATTATATTAGAATACCCTTTACCTTTACATTATCTTTGTAATAATTGACAAATCGAGCACTGTTGTAATTTTAGTTCCTTCAGCAGCTTCGACAACTGCTCAAGAAAGTATAGGTAGTTTTTCTCCACTTAAAAAGCATCTAATTTTTATCCACCGACATAACCCATGACTACAAACAGGTAATGAAACATTTTGTTATTGAACCTCCGGAATAAAACATGGCTAACAATGATACTAGTTACTTCCATTTGTTTGGTCTAGCCGCATTTAATTTATGATGTAAGTCATTAAATTTGACGATATCTTCAATGGCAAAGGTCGTGGGAAATGTTAACAACTGATTAATTACGTTACCTAGTACAAACTGGGTACAGCAGATATATTTGAAGTAGGTAGGTATGCCAGTATGCCATGTAATTATTATATTTACATAACAAAGTTACTGTGTCGAATAAATATTATGGAGTAGCTGATAAAATAACTTCGTATCATAGGTATAAGCTAGGGAATCTAGGGTTATAAGTTCATCCATGTAATTATAACACAATGAACAATGATTTAATACTACATTTCCATAAAGAAGAATAAGCTGTTGTAATTACGTAGCAACCTTGGACAAGTTTTGTACAACTGTATAAACAAGAAAGTAATTCCAATGTCATCAATGTTTTGTTTGTAAATAACCATAAACATATCCCTATCTCTGTAAGAAGGTAAGAAGTGCATTGAAGTATTTTATGGAGTAAACCTGGAGTAAACATTAAACCATAACCACCGAGACAATAGTGTCATTTACTTTTTAGTCACAATAATAGAAAAAATAAATGCACATACCTATATAACAGTCCTACTAAACCAATAATTGTGTACATAAATTTAACCGTAATAATTACACGAGTACCTACCTAATTAAATTGAATTAATTAGGATTTAGGATTTACTTCTAACCAATGATCATCATCATTGGTTAGAATGAAACACTATTTAGACATAAATATCTAGAGTCGCAAATACTCCATCAACAACTAAAACAGATTTGACAAAAACTAGAAGGTTGATAGGTAAATGAAGAGTAAGTTCTACTTAGGCATAGTCGAGTTCATTAATTAATAGATGAGCAAATCCAAGGCTTCAAATATAAATGTACATAGAATGGTACATAAATATCTGAGCAGATTCATCAATAAAACATACCTATGTGAATCTGCTCAGATATTTATGTACCATGTACTTTTATATTTGAAGCCTTGAATTTGCTCATATATTAATGAACTTGACTGTACTTAAGTAGGTATGTTAACAACAAAAAATACGTATGAATCATCAAATCATTCATTGACGTATAATTCTCAAGTCACGAGAAAAAATAGCGACACCTGTGAGAAGACCATCAGTCACTTTATAATTAGATACAACACTGTAGTTTAATTAATATAAAGTTGCCTTTCAAATAAATCTTGTAGAGATCTAGTTATAGGTCGATATTTTGATAAACAGTTAAAAATATCAGCCAAACCACAATCATTTTATCAATAACACACTAAATTATTAATTCAAAGATAAGAATTTAGATACCAACCCCAACAAAGAAGTAAATAAGAGCAGAAATGACAATCCTGATTTTGATCCACAAAATCACAATGAAAGTACACTATTACCAAACTTCACTATTCACAGGAGGTGATCTATTTAGAAAGATCGATATAGATCCTAGTGGAACAGAGCACGCGGTCGGACCGATCGATGCGAGAGCGCAACTGACAAATTTCGATTGTAGCCTCATGCGCAAGAGTAAGGCTCCTCGACCAAATGTGATAGATGCCTGTAGACTTAAACAGTCTACCAAGTTAATGGCCGCTTGTATTTGGTTGGGTGTTGGTTGTGTTTATTCAGTCGAGCCGTATGTATTTTTAGCAATATAGGGGCAGGTAAGAATGCTCACTATAGGCCAAGGGCTCCTATTGTGAAGATTTTAGGGATTTGCTTCGTATTTGGAAAGTTCCGTTAGATCCTTAACTCCCTAAACAAGGGAATCGACCCTCTTTGACGATGAGGTAGCCTCTAGCCGCAATGGCTCTACCTTTCACAATACACCAGTTTAATTATGTTTCACTGAAGTTGTCTGGTTGTTGAAGGATTTGTTTTATGATGCTTTGGTAACTTTTCGTCAAAATAAAATAAAACAGTATTGCGAAAGCGAAAGCGTCTAAGTCTAAATACAGATTCAATTTATTATGACTTTACGATAATAATATTATATCGTATTCGATTAATTCGTTTGACCTAGTATTTAAGACTAGGCAACCCGTTTTGTGTAGTAAGAATAACTTTAGAAACTTTATCAAAGTTAACTTCTTTCAATAATTGAAACACACACACACGCACACGCACACGGGTAGATGCAATTGTGATACAGCAATATAAATATTTGATAATGATCTCAATAGAATAGAATAAGTAAGTATGTCGGATAGAATGAACGTAACTCCCAGTATTTCAATATACTCGTATTATACACAATTCGAGTAAAGGTCTGTGCCCCTCGGTGAGAAGTTGGAGACACTAATGGGCCTCATTAATTTGTTTATTAACATTTCAAAGTTTAACCAACCATAACATGTCAGCTCTAACAATCAGGACTAGCAACAAGCCCCGGTATTTTGTACAATCCAGACAGAATTGATCATCGATCCGCCGGGATCGATCGCGTGGAACGGAGGAGTTGGAGGGGAGGGGGGCGATGTCAACGCACTGAGTGCTCCAGAGAGACTCCCGCGCAGATGCGGGGGCATATTGAGTATTGGGATGGGACGATGTGAACTTAAAATATTTTCCCTTTAAAAACAGATTGTATGTAGTATTAAGCATTACTGAGCAAAAACCTGGTATACAAGGTTACTTTCAGTTGACTATAATTTGGGGCATGACAAATCCCTTGTCATCATGAACATCTTTCCCAAAGAAACAAATGTATTATTTTTTGTTGAAAATCAGGACATTGACCCTATAAGCTGTTTACAATGACCCAATCAGATGTTAACAAGTTAATACAGGGAACCTAAAATACACAAACAAGTAACTATGGGATATTTGCATTGTTTTACTGTGCGACCATAGTTTCTAGAAGAAAGAACTTCCTAATAATTGTTCAAAAGCCGTTAGAAGATGGAAGAGATTTTTTAATTCCTTTTAAATTCATTCAATATACAAAGTTCAACATTGTGGACCACACGCAGCGTAATGCGTTAATTAATACAGATCTTGCCATATGTGGTATGTTTAGTTTGGAAGTTCCATTCAAAAGGTCACCCCTTCCTGGGTCAGATGGTTGACCTTACTACCTCCATTTAGGATATAATGATGATTGGTCTCGATGATTTGGAGTCTTCTGCCGAATGCAGAGAAATTAGGACTCCTGTATTTGGTAATAATTGACTGTTAAGTTGGAGATCTAATATAAGAATGATGTTTTATTTTAATGGAGTTTTATATCTTAAAAGCAATAAAGAGTGGGTTTTGGCCATTAGCTCAAATGAATGGATTGCCATGCAAATTTAAAACTATACTTACCGATATTTCCAAAAAAATAACATTGAGATACCTAATAAGCAAACAGAATTTGAGAAACACACAATATTTAATAATAGATACCTAATAAATAGAGCAATGAACTCAAAGTAGAAAATAAAACGTTTGTCTTCTCGTTAAAATAGAAAAACACTAATGAAACACAAGACATTTTCCTGTAAACATGAATATGTATACAATCAATCACTCAACACATCCATCGTTTCTGACGTTGGTTTGTAGGTCATTACGGCAAACACACCTCTACCTCAAATTTGTCTTTATTACTTTAGTGATTAAAGCTGAACGACACGCAACACAGTCAGGCAACGGATTTTGAGTCTATAAAACTTATGTTAAACTGCGAAGACATAAACATGTCATCAACATTTACATACAGGCACATAATATTGCTTCTGTCTGGCCCCACACTAGGATACCCTGTGTCGTGGGAACCAGAAACAGCGACATCACAAACATGTAAACATCTAAGACCTGCGTTTTTTTCTTTTTTTTTCCCAGCCCGGGACCTCTCGCATCGTAGGCAGATGCGCAACCGCTGCGCTATAGACGCCTTCAGATAAAGAAATCACACAAATATTTTCAAGAAAAACAATATTGCCAAGACGAGGCCATAAGCTCACGCTACTGTCAAAAACTTATAGATCTCCTATAATAGAGCCAAACTTCTTACTCTACTACGACTACGAGAGCCCGGATTTTACCAACGAAAAGTTATACCGAGAATAACTATCCCGGGGATAACTTGTATGACAAATGACAGTTCAAAATGAGGTGATCTGATCTAGGTGTCACTGGTGTCTATGAAAAAGTTACAAGTTATCCCCGGGATAGGTATTCTCCGTATAACTTTTTGTTGGTAAATTCCCGCCTAAAGGCTGGATTTTACCAACGAAAGAGTAACTTTTACTCTAGAGTATCCTCTACTTTTTCATAGACACCAGTGACACCTGGATCAGATCACCTCAAATTGAACTGTCATTTGTCATACAAGTTATCCCCGGGATAGTTATTCTTGTATAACTTTTTGTTGGTGCAATCCAGCGTTGTAGAATTTGTATTAGGGCTTCATCTGGCTCGTCTTGGTTGTACGTTCCATGCAAGTTATTTTCCGCTACCAGCTATTATAATGCCTACGAATAAGATTCAATGGTTCAACAAAAATATACAATTCGTCAACTGGCTAAGAAAACCTCTTTATCCATGCAAGTCAGTATGACGAGTTTAATCGTCACAGACTCATTATCCATGACGTCACGAAGTCGCGACAGTCACCAAGATACATATAAACATGGCGTCTCGCAAAACTGTAGCATCTTATGTTGCATGGAATAGAGGCCAGTTTAGTGTATAGTGATAGTTTGTCGTGAGAAAGTGTCGTGAGTCAGGCGTCTGGGAAATGTTGACTCAGAAATTCAGAATGGGTCATTCATTGCAATTGCAGTCGGGATTTTCAGAATTGGGATCCATATTTTGTGAGATAGCAGAAGCTAAGGTGGAGGTGAGGGACTTGGCTAGGCTATGACAGACGGTAGATCAAAGCAGTCACAGAGTGTCAAGTAGACACTGTCGGCTAACAAGGGCGACACGGCTGGTGAGTGGGTAGACGACTCTCCTGAGGGTCCGACGATATCACCAAGTCGACGGCATGTGGCTCGCCAAACGTTTGTTGTATTCAACAAACGTTCGCATACGCAACCTATGTACGATGATGGGTCGCCACAGTTTCGCAGCGGCTGACCAATCACATCTCTCTTACCTCGTCCCCCGCCGCCGCCCGTAAATTGGTGAGTTGTGTTTCAAAGGAAAATGTATCTATGCGCTCTCCACTGGATAAGTGCTCCCTGACGGCATGTGAATGAATGGATGAGGTTAGCTAGCACAGAATCGATCGAGCGGATTGGCGCTATAGAGGAGAGTCCTAGGCCGAGCAGTGCCCAGTATACTGAAGATGAGGACCATGGTTATCAACTTATCTTTCAAATATCTACCTATAGACAACAACATACATATGATTTTCCCTATACGAAGTCGCAGGGCGAGGTACACTGACACAATGTCACAGAAGAGATAATAGTACTCCGTCAATGTGCCCACCTTTAGAATGTGCCCACCTTTACAGCTTTAGATATTGAAGATTTTCTCGCAACGTCTTTCCATCACAGTTAGAAAATCGGTATAAAATCTTATAGTAAGTACTTTTAAGGGTTCCGTACCCGAAGGGTGCCAAACGGGACCCTATTACTGAGACTTCGCTGTCTGTCCGTCCGTCCGTCCGTCCGTCCGTCTGTCTGTCACCAGGCTGTATCTCATGAACCGTGGTAGCTAGACAGTTGAAATTTTCACAGATGATGTATTTCTGTTGCCGCTATAACAAAAAATACTTAAAATCAAAAGAAATTTAATATTAAGGGGGGCTCCCATACAAAACACGTGATTTTTTTGCTCGATATTGATAAGGTAGCAGGTAGACGCTTAAAATGTTCACAATATATTGAGTATATTATTTTTAGAAACTAAGAAAGAATTTCATTAAAAGAACACAGTTTTACCAATCCTAACGCTTATTTATTTAAATTTAACAAAACTTGAACAAAAGGAACAAAACAACACCGATAAAGAGAACTTCAACTAAACAAAACTGAATTGATTTATAACTAATTAACACTTATTACACACAAATTAATCTTTAACGTATTCCTAACGAAATGGCTCACGGGATTTTACCGAAACAACGATATGTACAGAGCTATTACGCGCAGGACGGTTAGCGAGCAAATGCCCGAGGCAAGATGGCGGGCTTCTTTATATAGGCAGCCGACCGTCTAGTGGCGCCTCAGCAAGAGATGATGCTAAAACGGCTTCTCCTGACAAAGAGTCGTCCTCGACTCGAGCTCGAGGAGCGGTGGTGTCGCTAGGGAGCGCCGACGATGGAGCAGCATCAGTCGGCTCATTCGAGTCGTCATTGTCTGAAAGGAGAACAAACGTTATAGAAATGTGTTAACCTGAAGTGGGTATAAGCACACATTTCCTTAAGTCCTTCATTCACACAACTTTCACTTTTTCCAAAGTCATCAATCATACAGTTCCATAGGTCATCAACTCATCAATCATACAAAAATTCGAACTAATTCGATGTAACTCTCACATACTTCGCACCTATCGAGACGTCTCAAGAGCTAAGTAAGTAAATCAAACAGGCCTTCTTTACCACACGCGTACACTCCGTCCTTACTCCGGTGTCGCTCAGCACTTCAGCAGTACACCAGCACAGACAGCTTCCAGACAGCTCCTTACTAGCAATCAGTCAGCCACTAGGGTCCCAACACATGGTGACCAGCTAGCGAGGTCCCAACACATGGTAACCAGCTACCGAGGTCCCAACACATGGTAACCAACAGCAACACGAGGCTTTCACTGCCTCGTGTGTCATGAACAAGACACACTCGTTCATCAAACTAGCATGACGAGACACGACACACGCGTCACGTCAGCTGTTTAAGCTGAGCAACATGAGGCACAACGAATCTGTCTCATGTCTCCACACACGTGCGGACACACACACATACACACACACAGTGTATCGCTTCCAAAAAGTCGATGCCAACATCAGCAAACTTGTCGCTGATCAAGGCACCATCTCTCACTCAGTCTGAAACACACAGAGAGTTAAATTTACTCACAGTCAAAGAATGCGGCACACGTCTCTGGGCACCACTCGCCTCGCCATGGCACCATATATTGTGCTGCTGCCTGGGTCGTTTTGCCATAGCCTCCACTGAGCAGCTTCAGCTCGTAACGGCCACTCGGCAAAACCTTGGTCACCTTATATGGACCTCTCATTCCAGGATCCAACTTTCCTGTAGACTGGGAATATTTTATTACAAAAACCAGGTCATGCAGTTTAAATTCCCGTGGTGTACATCGTTGCCGATTAGCATATTCATCCTGTCTGGCCTGATTGTCCTCTAGAAGACGGCGAGTCCTGCTCCTGACGACTTCACGCAGAGCCTCACGATTTGGTCGAGAATCATCAGCTGCTAAGTCACGTACCAGGGCACGAATAACCGGCGTAGTTGCGTCGGTGCCGATCAGCAAATTTAGTGCTGAAGTCTGGGTGGTCTTCTGTTTGGTGATGTTAAGGACCAGCTGCAGTTTCCATAATGTCTCAGACCAAGATGCATTTTTATGATTGACCTCAATACGAATCATATTGAGGACTGTTCGTACGTACCTTTCTACCTGGCCGTTGGCGTGATGCATTTCGGGTGTTATGTGATGCAGATCACAGCCAAGCTCATTCAACCATGAGACGAAGTCATTTGACTCAAACATACGTCCTTTATCTGCGACCATCAAAGTAGGGACCCCAAAAAGCGATACGGCATTGGTAATAGTTCGTTTGAGTTCAGCCACATCTTGTCGATAAATTGCATAGAGCAAGCAGTACTTGGACATCGAATCAACTACAATAAGGACGAACTTGTAGCCGTTTGACATGGGTAATGGACCCAAGGCATCCACATGAACGGTGTGGAATGGAGTGTCCGGTTTCTCCCAAGACGTTATGTGCTGGAGGGGAGCACGAGGAACGCGTTTCTTCGACATGCACACAATGCAATGTGAAACATACTTTCGTACAAAGTGTCGGAGCCCCGGAAACCAGAAGTGTTTCAAGATGAGATCTAACGTTTTGTCAACTCCGATGTGCTCGTGCTCGTCGTGAAACACCCGGAGCAAACTCAGCCGATGACCTTTTGGAATGTAGCACAAAAGTCTGGGTTCCTCACCTACTTGTGTGTACTTGTAGTACAGCAGATCATTTCGTGCGACGTAGCGGTTTGTATCCAGGCTGCCTTCTTGTAACTTCTGAAGAAGGTCCTGTGTCTCGCTGTCGGCGGCTTGAGCTATTTGTGCCCAATTTCTGGGCCTGGATACTTGGTTTACTGAGATGGGGTTGCGACTGAGGTAGTCGGCGTGTTGCATCATGACTCCTTTCCGGTATTCGATGGTGAACTCGAAGTCTTGGAGGTATATCCACCAGCGCGCTACTCGCGGCAACAAGTCCTTCTTCCGCTCCGTACACTTCAGCGCATTGCAATCGGTGACAATCACAAACCTGAGACCCACTAGGTAATGACGAAAGTTTTGTAGCGCCTTTACCACGGCAAGAGTTTCCAACTCATAGGAGTGGTACTTGCTCTCAGCTCCTTGAGTCACCTTGCTAAAGTAAGACACTACGTGTTTCTTACCATCAGCATGCTGTTGTAGAAGGACAGCCCCGTAGCCTGCGCTGCTGGCGTCTGTGTGAACCTCGGTGGGAAGCTCGGGATTGAAGATAACCAGGACTGGTTCACTGGTTAGGCAGCGGATTAGCTCCTGGCGAACCTCTTCCTGCTCAGGACCCCAGTTGAAAACCACGTCCTTTCTTGTCAACCGAGCAATAGGTGCAGTCTTAGTCGCGTAATCCCTTATGTATCTCCGAAAATACCCAGCAAGACCAAGGAATTGTCGAACTTGTCTCACGTTAACTGGAGGGGAAGAGTTGGCAAGAGCCTCTACCTTACGCGGGCTTGGCCGTACCTGACCCTGACTGACAACCCTTCCTAAGTATTCGACTTCAGTGGTGAGAAAGGTGCATTTTCGTGCGTTTATCGAAAAACCGGCCTGTGTTAGTGTGTTTAGCACTTGACGTAGCAATTCAATACCTTCAGGGATAGAGTTACTGAGCAGCAGTACATCATCAACGTAAACAAGAACGTTGCCTGTGTTTATACACTCGCGAAGTGTATCGTTAATAATCCGTTGATAAACTATAGGAGAGTTTGCTAAGCCATACGGCATTTTCAAATATTCGAAGTGTTCTTCTGGGGTAACGAAACCAGTCAAGTGAATTGATTCCTCTTTTATGGGTATTTGATGGAATCCTGTCGCCATGTCGAGGCTAGAGAAGTATTTATGGCTACCCAGTCTGTCAATATGGTCGTCGATTAAAGGGAGAGGATACCTATCCTTTATAGTTATTCTGTTAAGGGCCCTAAAGTCAACGCAAAGCCTATCTGACCCATCGCGCTTCTTCACTAGTATTATTGGGCTTGCATACTCTGACTCGGACTTTCTAATTACGCCTTTGGATAAAAGATCGGCAGTGATCTCCCTAACTTTAAGTTTTTCCTGATATGCGAGTTTGTAGGGTCGGTAAACTACAGGAGTGGTACTAGTGAGTTTAATTTCCATTTCACCGGTTTTAACCGTCGTGGTAGCCGTACCGGAAATCAGAAAATCCTTAAATTCGTCAATCACTACCATGAGAGCTTCATTTTCCTTTCCTTGCAATGGAGTATTTATTTCGACCTGATCGGTGGGATTAACAGTGTTAACGCAAACCGGTGATTCTATGGTACGCGTAAGATACTGACAGTTCTTGGTCCTGATGTAAGTGACCCCATCGCGGTTAAGCACGTCTGTACCGATTATAACAGGAGTGTTCATGCATGCGGATGGTACAACAACTAGATCTGCCTCAATGGAGATATCTCTAAACTGTAATGTAGCCGTGATGTACGACGTGGCTATTATTTCTGAACTACTGATACCCTTTAGCGCACAGCGTCTATGTTTAAGCTGACACGGAAGATATTTGACAGCATCTGACGAGATCAAGGACACGTTAAGAGAGCCACTATCGATGAGTACATCCATAGGCACACCCTCTATGACAGCCGTTGTAATGTCAGTGTTGCCTTCGGGATGGGCTGAACGATCAGAGCATAGATTAACATTACGTTGATTTCGAGGTTCCGAACGCGCTTTTGCGAAACACGTCTCCACAGTATGACCCGGTTTTTTACAAAACGTACAGGTAGTCGCAGTATTACTTTGTTTAGGAACCGAGTTAGAAATTGGGGCGACCTTGGGCTTCTTTGGACAATCACGACTTATGTGTCCGCGTTGGTTGCAATTATAGCATTTTCTATCACCGCTTACGACCGATCCATGAGGTACTGGTCTCTTAGATGCGAGTTGAGGACGTGCATCTGGTTTATATCGAGGCGCCTTTACGTAGATTGACAAGAAGGAAACCAATTTGTCAGGCGTCAATTCTGCATTGGCAGCAGCTGCGCGTACTTGAGCATTATCAATGCCACGGATAATGATGAGCGTTCTCAACTCATCGCTAAGCCCCTGAACTACTCGTAAACGCAATAGTGTTCGACGCGCGTATTCCGCATAAGTACTGTACTTATCAGACGTGGTCTGCATAGCCGCGTGTAGGATATTCGCATAATCTAATTTCCCGGGACACAGCGGCTTAAATTCACGCTTGAAATTAGACCAGCTCCGGTCGTTAGTGACCCATTCCGATAACCACATCTTAGCATCGCCTTTTAGACACAAAGCCACTCGAGACAAAGTTTCATGATCATTCCACCTGTTAGTATCCCTGGCGCGATCCACCTCATCACACCATGAATCAAAATTGATTAGAGCAGGATCAAAATTCGAGACAAAGTAGTGATGTGACTTTACTGGCTGTACAGACTTGAAAGCATCGGCTATCGCCTGTGCAAGGGTGGACGCCTCAGAACGCAAAGCGGTGGAATCAACTGACTGTTGACGAACCTCTGGAACGGGTTGGGGGGGCACAATAAGTTGTGGTGAAGACTGTTTGTCGTGCGTTTTGGCTCCGGTGGTCATTGGAATATTTTCACGCGCGACAGATTCCACTGGTGTAGTCAGACGCCTACTCCGGCGGTCACTATTTCTACGACGTCTGTGATGGGACCTACTCCTCGAACGACGAGGTGATCTAGTTACCGAACGATGATAACGTCCTGGGGCAAACGACCGCCTGCTTCGGGATCCGCGGGAATACGATCGCTCACGTCGGTCGCGAGTATTGCTTCGTGACCTTGATACAGATTCGTTTTTTGAACGAGTTCTGGATTGCACCCTACATTTATCCCTAGTTCTAACTCGCGAACGCGACCTTTTCCGACCACGCGAGCCATTTCGTGAATGATATTTCAACGGACTACGAGATCTACTGCGCGGCATTTTGTGAATGAACCAGAGAAAGTACTCACGTGAATTAGTTCTCAATCAGAAATCTACTACAGATTTTATGTGAACAACCGGAGATGTAAATTTGAAAACGTGTGGGTAATTGTCAAAATAAAAATTTGATTTGTTCCTTTTGTTACCGTGGGCGTTTTTTGATTTGAATCCCACTTCTGATTTTAGAAACTAAGAAAGAATTTCATTAAAAGAACACAGTTTTACCAATCCTAACGCTTATTTATTTAAATTTAACAAAACTTGAACAAAAGGAACAAAACAACACCGATAAAGAGAACTTCAACTAAACAAAACTGAATTGATTTATAACTAATTAACACTTATTACACACAAATTAATCTTTAACGTATTCCTAACGAAATGGCTCACGGGATTTTACCGAAACAACGATATGTACAGAGCTATTACGCGCAGGACGGTTAGCGAGCAAATGCCCGAGGCAAGATGGCGGGCTTCTTTATATAGGCAGCCGACCGTCTAGTGGCGCCTCAGCAAGAGATGATGCTAAAATTATTTACTTAAAAGATAAATAATTAAATTAAAATTAAATTAATATTTAGGGGGCTCCCATACAAAATGTTTCTTTTTTGCGGTTTTTTATAGATAATGGTACGGAACCCTTCGTGCGCGAGTCCGATTCGCACTTGGCCGGTTATTATTTAATTATTCAGGAAATCCATTCAACGTGAGTCTTGATTGCATGTTGTAACTAAGTATTTTCATATTTTCCAATTCCCTTTTGCATTGTACACGTATGTACGATAGGGTCAAGGGGTCAGAGAGGTCCCAAGCGCGAAACCAGTTTCTAAGGGCCTTCGGTCGAGAAGATGGCTTATTGAGAAATGTATTCACACCTTTGTTAGTTGAAGCGAGTGTGATTTATTCTACTGGCTATGGAAATAGTTTTGTAATTATGTTTGCTTTGAAAGTACAAAGCTCTAGAATGGCAACTGATGAATGGCGGGGATGGGAGGAATGACATAAAGTAAGTATAATACATGTCACAATCGCGACTACAATAACTAAAGCAATTGAACATATTATGGAAATAAAAACCTACGGTAACATGAGCTGTCGGATTTCAGTTCTAAACTTTTTTCCCCTTCCAGCAAACCCAGGATGGACAGAGAATATTAAAATACAGAACAGGTGTACAAATTGTACAATGTCATTATTACACGAGTGCGAGTACATTCGTAAACACTGTAGCTGGATTCTATTGCTAATTGGTATTATTGGTATAATATTATATTATATTAAATAACTCTGAATGTGATTGCAATTTTGATATAATATTTAACAAACTAGCGATTTAGTTCATTCAAATACTGCGCAAACTCACAATAGTAATCAAAAAGTGCTCTGAACTCATCCATCATTCTTCAAAATATCGATGCTCCAGACAACAGTACTCTGCCTAAACTAAACACTAGTAGAGTTAAAGCACGGTTTGTAAAAGTAGATAGGTATCAGAAATAGATATTGTGGCACAGTGAAACTTGTGCAGAACAAAACCGCATCAGTCGCATCCTTTAGCCGTTTCATAAAGCCACAAGTTACTATTTTACAAGACTAAAGAGTAAATATTTTGTCTTGTCGTCTTTTACCTCTGCCAAAACGTTTGTGAAATGGCTTGCTATGCTAAGAATCTAATTTGGTAGAATGGTGAATTTTTAGGCTCATTTTGATACTTACGTTGACGTCACAAACGTAATGACGTCTAAGCACATTTTTATTACGTTTATATTAGGTGGGAAAGTTATAAAATGGAAAAACTATACAATCAATACTTATTCACTTGTTACATTGTAACTACTGTAGTTGTTTTATAATAAATGCTTCTTGCAAAATCGCAAAAAGCGCATTAAATCCTGCGCCGGCGGCGCCGCTGCGGCCGCCATCTTTGTTTTATTTTTATTTCCCTCATTGCAGGCAGTTTAATGGGCAAAAGGATATACTGTTAAGCGCAGTTCCGTACTGTGAGTATGAGTTTGCCATTGAGTAAGTATAGCAGTGACCGGCTAGCCCTCTTACTAGCAATAATGGAGAATTTAATATCTGGCTAAAGGTACAATTGTGCCTCTGGAGTATTATGTACGATATCAATTAGCTGCATTTGCTACAATATCAATTCACTGCGTTCGCCCCTCTTACCCCCTTATTAATAAATAACTGTTCAGGTTGTATATACGGGTGGCGGAGCGGGACAGATCAATACAGCTATTTAAGGGGGTTTGTCTTTACCTAGGACAAAAAACCCTATTTACGTGACAGGGGGCAAACCCATCGCCGCAGAAGAAGAGAAGACGTTTTGTAGAGAAAACACAAATAAAAGTAAACTCGTGCGTAAAGTACGATCACGATTCGCAAGGATTTCTCGAGCGACTAAAACCGAAGTTAAAGGCAATTTAAATTATGTTTATTGTGTGTGTGACATTGCTAGGCAGTAGGCAACCTTGGTGGTTTGTTTACAAGCTGTAATTTTTTTACAAAATGGCGACAACCTTTAGATACCCAACTAAAGTAGCTATAGTAACAGTAAACATTTTATGGGTCTCAGCCGATCTTTCAATCCCTAGATAACTTATAGCTGTCTGTTTACATGAGAAATTTTGACACTTGACAGGCACATCAAATAAATAATCCTGTTTTTCTGGGCGTTGACAGATCGCTCCTAAAACGAATAATAATGTTGGTTCAACGAAATATTCACAGGCAGGTAGTTAAATGTAATAAATAACCGTACTATATAAACTAGTGGTTATCAATTTCTCATTCAATGCAAGATTTACACGTTGCGTGCGTAGCTTTCATTAGTGTATGTGTGTGCGTGTGTGTGTCTGTGTGTGAGGGTGTATATGTGTGTGTGTGTGTGTGTATATATCAGGCACCTAAACTTAGAGAGAACCCCGGGTTCGATTCCTGACCGAGAAGAAAAATAAGTTTCTCAACTCTTAGATATATTTTTATTCCGACTCTGCGATTGAAATATCGTGAATTCTTTCAAATTTTAAATGACAGCTCCTGAATCGCATTCTGATTTAATATTAAGTAAGCAATCATACTAGAGCATACATTTGACAGTGGATTGCGATATAAACTAGTTGACAGAGAATAAACCGACCGTTTTCCACCAAACTTTATATACCTACTTTAACTAATACCATGTATACTTATGTATGTGTAAGTCATTATTTGACGTTTATAATTTGTGTCTGTTTAATTCTTCTTTCAAGTTAATATTAACCTGCTGTTAATATAACCGCCTCGTGTACCTATGTGCTAATAACACTCGTATAAATCTCTCTTATTATTTGAGGTGTAAATGAATGGTGTGTTTAATGATACTTGGCCTTATTTGGGTCAAAATACGGATACAGACAGACGCGTAGCGTAGATAACTAAGAGAAAATGATTGAGTTAATAATATAACTTCCGCAGAAAACGGTAGTTTTATTCTCTGTCCTGACACACAGGTCGCCCTAGTTTGGGAGTTAGAGCCACAATTATAATTAGGAAATAAGATACAATACAATAAATATATTTCATTTCATTTCATTTCATTTCTGTCTCTGTTAACTAGAAATTTCTATCGCCGTCCCTTGTAAAATGTATTTTCTAAGTATGATTGCTTACTTTACATTGAATCAGAATGTGATTCAGCCCCCCTAGACAAAGTTAAAAAAAGTTAAACGCTAACGCTAGCGAAACGAAACGATAACTTTTAATGTATGCGATTTGACATTTGGCTCCGCTAAGGACGTCACGTAACGATTCCAAATGTCAAATCGCATAAATAAAATTTATCGTTTCGTTTCGCTATCCTTAAATGCAATAGAGTAAGGCGTATGTTAGAGATTTATAATAACGGTCGGTTTCTCCAATATTAAAGTTAAAAGTGGTTTAAAATCTGTAGGGAATAATATATTGTTATTATCTTAACAATTCTTTGCTTGCCTGTACTTTTTACATCGTGCTCCAATGCACACTTCAAATCACCAAACCCGACGAACATAATCCCATACACTGAGAAAACGTAAGGGTTGAAAATAAATAAAATACTGCTAAAAATAACCCAGCATGTTTGTCAATATAGCACCTGCAAAGTTTGAAGTTAAAAACGAATAAGTCAACTTTGCAGTCACTATTTATTAAATATTAACCGTGAAAATGGGTTAAAAATCTTTCTTTAATAATAACTTAGTAGGCTACATTAGTAATAACAGAGTAAAGTAGACTGCATTTAACCAATTTCACTTTGTAGCTTGAAGCAAGTTACTCGGTCTACTTAAACAATTTATTCGGTAAGTATAACCGGCCTACTCGGTAGTTACAGCAATGCAACTTGGTTAACTTAACCAAGGCACTCGGTAAGTACAGCCAGTTTACTAGGTAGTTACAGCAATTCAATTTGGTTTAATTAACCAATTTACTCGGTAACTACGGCCATTTCATTGTGTAGTCACAGCAATGCTACTTGGTTAATATTACCAATTTACTTGGTAACTACAGCCAGTTTATTGTGTAGTCACAGCAATGCTACTTGGTTAACTTAACAAATTTACTCGGTAACTGCAGCCAGTTTATTGTATAGTCACAGCAATGCTACTTGGTTAACTTAACGAATTTACTCGGTAACTGCAGCCAGTTTATTGTGTAGTCACAGCAATGCTACTTGGTTAACTAAATGATTTTACTCGGTAACTGCAGCCAGTTTATTGTGTAGTCACAGCAATGTTACTTGGTTAACTTAACGAATTTACTCGGTAACTGCAGCCAGTTTATTGTGTAGTTACAGCAATGCAACTTGGTTAACCTCACCAATTTACTCAGTAAGTACAGCCAGTTTATTAGGTAGTTACAGCAATGTTACTCAGTATTAGGAACCAATTCACTCGTAAGATAAGGTCAATTGACTTAGTATTATGAATAAAAACTATTAATTTGCCTATATATTATTATATTTTTAAGTGCAACATTATAAGATTTTACTATCTTATAATGTAACATATTAAAAAATACAATTAAAGGTACATAAATAGATTTTATTAAAATACGAAGTTAATTAACCATACTAACGATTGAATTGGTTTAGAATACTTGAGTAACATTGCTGTAAAGCTGCTGTAGTTACCGAGTAGCTAAACTTTGCCTGTAAAAGACATCGTATCAAAAAAAGAAACCACGAGTTCTACTCATCAATATAAACGACTTTTACTAAGGGAATCGTCTGTGGAATCGAAATAATTTCGACTATATTTAGAGAGCGAAACGAAATCGTAATAAAAAAAAAATAACCAAAGATGTGTCCCTTATTAAGTTGTTTGTATTTACAGGTAGTTAGGAAATCTTACAGGGAGTAAAGGAAAATACAAACTTATGTAAGTGTAATATAAAAATATATTTTTGAATGTCAAAAAATTAATACAGTCAACTATAACTATAGTATAAAAGGTCCCTAGTGGGGAAGTTTTGGGGTAGTTAGTACTAATTTATTTCATTCTATATGTATTTTGGGGTGCTGAACCCGAATCTGAGGTTCCTTCTCCGACTTCGGATTCTGAGGGCCGCCAAACGTTTTTTTGGCTGTTCTTTAGACGCACGCTTGTTACAGACATAAGTGTAGGTATCAACAACATGCAGGAAATGTTGGCGGTTTCCTCGGATGCTGGAACAACAAGAAAGGTTATTTCAGTTTACGAGTAGTAGTATACATCTAAATAAAAAACAATTTCCGAATGTATGAAAGATCATCACATAGTATTCAATAACATACTTAGTAGTTTTAATAATAATAGTAGTATAGTAGGTACTTAGTAGTAATATATATGTTACGGGTAAAGCCCGGGTAAACCTAGGTTTACCCGGGTAAAGCCCAAAGACACAATGAAGTTGATTGAAATTTCGGACTTTAAATCCTAGGTCTACCCGGGTAAACCTAGGTTTACCCGGCCTCCGGACTTTACCCGTAACATATATATGTATATAAATTTAGAGATTACTTACAGTCTTGCAAACTGATGAGTTCATGTAAGAATGTGTCCTTGTTGTTACTTTGTCGCTTCTTGGCCAGTTTAAAAACTTTTTCTTTTAGAGCAGGAAAGCTCTCAAAAATATCTGTGTAATTTCCAGCATACAGCTCTTCAAAATCTTTTTCCAACTGTAAACAATTTCATAAATTAGTCATTTATTCAGATTGTCATTGTTATTCTGGAACCGGAACCCAGGACCCTTAGCTTCATAGGCAGGGTCACTACTCACTCGACTCAGCCATTCGGGTCGTCAATATAATAATTATAATTATTAGGATAATTGTTAGTTAGTTACATAGGGAGATGCACTCAAGCAAAAAAAAACAAACTGATTAAAAATAAACTATTTCAATACTAATTATTCAGTGCCTGAACGAAGGAGACAATTTTAGATTGAAAAAAAATAAAATAAAAATCATAACAATACCTAATTTGAAAACTGCTGTTAAATATTAGTAGTAGTAGGAATATTATTTAGGTTTAAGCTATTTGAATTAGGAAAAAATAAACACAGACAAAACTACAAGTAGGGTTTCTCCAAAAATTGATATTAGTCCCTTTTGAACAGACACTGAACTCGTGACGGGACAGAACAAACTTACAATTGAATTATTGCAGTCTAGGTTTGCTTTCTGCGCCTCCAAGTTCCTCTAAAATATTGTTCTTGGCCCCAGTTTTGGGATTAAGTCCTTTTAGTCTGTCTCCTCAATAGGAGGAGAGATAGAGTTGTTATCTCATTTTCTGTAATGAAAAGAAAAAAGCTGCAAGGAAAAACAAAACACCACACTGCTGGAAGCTGTGGCTGTCAGCCATGGCTTACAGCCTGTCCCTGGGATGGAGGAGTCGGCTGAAAGCGCCGCAGGAGAATCAGGCACGGCATAGGCTCTATATGTATAGTCTAGTGGCTAGGGCCCGGCCACTGCCTCCTGTCCGGGAGGCCGTGGTTCGATCCCCAGCTGCCAGTTTCAGTACCTATGTACTTTAGCCGTAACCCCCACCCCGCAGGCTTAGCGTAGTAGGTAGATAAAGTGGGGTTTTGACGATAAGAGTACGCTCGGACCGAGTGCACTCGGATGACTTTGAGAAACAAAATGGCGTCGTCGAAGAAAAATAAAGCGGAGATCATAAAAAAATGGACAGAACGGGATACGGTGCGCTTTTTAGAACCAGAAAACTGTGTGAAAACCGCAATCCAAGTGAACTCATAAACGACTTTAAACGAGCTAGCTCGTATGAGTTCGTCCGAGTGCACCCGGTCCGAGCCTATTCTTATCGTGAAAACCCCACATGCAAATGCATTTTCACGGGGTTTTTTACACGATGTCAAATGGCGTCTATTACCCTTCCGCTTTTGCAGTGTTCTACCACCAGTTTTTCCATGACTGAGGGATTGTATTCCGTTTGATATTTATGTGACGAAAACCTGCATCTAATGTTGTTTTCGTCAGTCATCCATGCATGACTGCATGATGGTTTAGTTTAGAGAAATGGATGATGGCTTACTCCGCGTGCTAGGTAATGGACGCCATAGATCGAAACCAATGAAAGAATCACATGAACTTTACTGACCTCTGAATACTTCAATATAATCTTGCAGCTTCCAGGCCGTTAGCAGATTTCTCACTTCTTCGTCCATGCCATGATTTGCACAGAGTAATCTGAATCACGATCACCAATATCACTAGGCGCGCGCGCGCGCGACGCGACCAACTTTACAAGCAACCGGGGGCAGAATGAACGAGTGAAAAGACCACAGCGCACAGAGTACAGAACAGAGTGAATCGGATCGAGTCGCTCGGTTAAAACTGAATAAGTATCTCGATTATTTTTCGACTCTGTTAGATTTAGATGACACAGCTTGGGTAGCAATAACCAAGGTAGTTTGCAAGAATCTACCGATGCAATTTACTTATTTAAAAACACACGAGCAATTATTTAGAATTAAATTAGTACATGTTATCTAATAATAATCCACCTGGTTTATTAAAAAGAACCCAGTAATTACTCGTTTGAAATCAATAAACACTCCGATTAGAATTAAATGAGTTCTACTTGACTGTCATTAAACAAATATGTTTGTAAAAAATAATCGATTTAAATACTAATTTAGAACCAACAAAATGCTTATTAGTAGTTGACAAAACCACTCAGTAGTTATGGATCAAGTTCGAAAGTGGTTGGATGTACCAAATATGTTACTTGAAAATGATTAATTTTCTGTTTGATAATAATCAAGAATCTTTAACAATATTCACCTGTCTATTCTATGCCAAGTTAACTTGGAGTATTGTAAATAAGTCTTAGTTAAAATATGCCGATATGCTTTTAACCGGGCCAAAAAGGTCCTCGGTTAGTAATTTATTTTTTCAGTGTAATTAACTTTTTATCAACATAATAAGGTCTAAATTCTAACTTCACTTTGTGAGCCCTTCAAATGGATTCCAAGGGAAAGGGATTTTTTCAAAGGTCAAAATAGTTATTATTGCATACCTACTTACATTTAAGCATACTTACATAAAGCAGTGATTTAATCTCTTATGTCTTAGGAAATTATGTAATTATGAAATTTTTAGAACATTTCAAAATTTTAATAATCCAATCCACATAGGTATCGTGTATCATGTACCAATAATGTAACGAAAAAATGCATTTATAAAAAAAAATGTTTACTAAATTAAATGAAAATATTGTTATAAAGAAATGCTTCATTCAAATATCGTGAGAACGAATGAGCGGACTACCTATATTCGGTATGTAATGCGTTTATTTTATTTTATTTTATTTTGTTTATTTGGGACGAAAAACAACTACACAATAATACCAACCATAGTTATACCAACTAATGTCTTATTATTGCAGTAATATTGCTATTTTGAATCTCAAACCACTTTTAATAGTCATCTGTCGGTCTCCACACATACATCTACAGTGAAATGTTGCACACACGGCATATAATTAGAGTATAGCCTGTCCATCTGTCAGTCCACTAGGTCAATAGTAATCTACTGATAATGATCGATAATTAAAAGTCACTCGTATGCAAGAACTCTGAGTGTCTGACAGGCAGTTAGTTATGTATAGATTAATAGTAATGAATAATGATTAGAGACTGTGAATACTGTAGTTGTTTTGATTATGTAATAGGTACCGGCTTATCATTATGATATGAGGAGTTATGTATCAGTCTAAGCTAAGGGATTGGCTAGCTCAGGTCGGACTAATAGTATGAAAATGTTGACTTACGTATGACACACATTCCAAGAGCGAGTTTTACCAACGAAGAGTAACTTTTTACTCGAGAGTATCTTCTACTTTTTCCGTAGACAGAGAAAGGAATAGACGGAGTGCACGCGTACACCTTTGAGATGGAGATAGAGTTGGTGCTCAATAAGCATAAGGTTCAAAATCAGAGATTTTCTGCCACTCATCTGTCAAAACAAGAGCAAACAAGCATTTGACAATTCTGTGGCCAACAACAAAAACGCATACGCGGGTAAGGGACAGGTGATCGTTATTGTTTCTCGCTTACACAAAAATGATTCGTATTATGTCATCTCTTTCTTTTCTTTTTTTTTCTGACGATGTGCCATCTCTATACTATACTCCCTTTACGACTTTTTCATAGAATGACCTCATTTTGAACTGTCATTGTCATACAAATTATCCCCGGGATAGTTATTTTCGCATAACTTTTTGTTGGTAAAATCCACCCTAAAGGACATACCTACTTACTGTTCAACTAATTTTATTTAATGACTTGAAACGTAAATTAATTTCAGATAAACTTGGAATCTGATAGCTCGTTATCAATGATGTTCAAAGGGAAAATTGTTCATAAGAAATGTACATACACGGTAAAATATAGACATACAAGATTTTTTTTAAATTTACAGGTACTATGATCTTTAAAAATCGACGATGTAAATACGCTAGCAAACATAACACAGCACTATTTATCAACATTCCAATCTTTTGTCGAAAAGTTCACGCTTTCCCCTGATTTTTCTCTATTGACACGGCAAACACTGGCAACACCGCACTGCACGCGCCACGCGCCAGCGGTTGCTGGTTGCCAGACTGCAAACAAGAAAAATACAACGTTTCGAACCAAAGAGTACGCAACGAAATGCTCTATCAATATTTGGCTGGAACCACCGCGAAATTTTATTTCGGCGCTGATTTTTTTCACACGAAAAGGGCAGGTTTTTTGTATGCCGTTTTGTCGACGATAGTCAAATAAGTTGCAATATAGATTTTTACTTACCCTTTATTACAAATAAACTCGTAGTTATTGGAGAGGTTTGACGCCCATCAGCACTGCATATTTTAGCACAATTTTTAATTTAGCACAAGATTTGGTCCTGCCTTACTTAAAACCAGAGACTATATATCCAATTGACTGCGCCTGCGGGGGAATGCGACTCGCCAAACGTTTGTTGTATTCAACAAACGTTTGCATACGCAACCTATGTACGATGACGGGCCGCCAGACAGTTTTGCAGCGGCTGACCAATCACAGCTCTTTTACCTCGTCCCCCGCCGCCCGTAAATTGGTGAGTTGTGTTTCAAAGGAAAATGTATCTATGCGCTCTCCACTGGATAAGTGCTCCCTGGTTAAAACACTCCCCAGAATATTAAATAGCGCTTTGCTCGGCTTTCGGCCTCTCGCGTTTTCAAACTCAGTGTCTTTTGAAGCATATGACTCGACCTGCCGTCTCACATTTAAGATGTATGCAATACAGTAATAAGCGTAATTCGCTTTGCCGGTCACATACTCAATTAGTACCTGCGAATCCCGGCCCAGCACATGGCTCGGACTTCGGCCTTGCATTGTTCTAGCTAGAATATGCTAAGATTTTTATTATGTAGGTATGTCTGTGTATTTTTATTACATGGGGAGGCCTATACTCAACAGTGAGTTCTCTGACAGGCCGATGATGAATATGATGATGTTGTCTCGGCCTGACCTGAGAATGAGTATGACGACTTCTGCCCACTTCGCTATAGTGTATATTAGATGTTTGAGGCGTCGCTGATTCTGCAGGCCTGATACCAACTCTTGAACGACTCTCTTTTAACAGGACTGCCCTGCTTTCCTCCAACATTTTAGTCCAAAAAAACAGGGCAGTACTGTCATCAGAATGCATTAACGTCGATTAATATGCTGCTCTGTTTTTGAACAGCTGCAAACGAGAAGCAAGCAGGCATTTTGTTTTCCTTGTGAGTGTTAGGCACAGAATTCAACCTTTCAGCCTACACTACGCATTTGATTTGGATTTAGATTGATGATGAACTTAGATTCGACCTTATTTGAACGAAATATTTTTATGAAGACGCGCCAAAAAGTGTCACGTGCAATGAGTTTACTTACTTTTTGATTGTCATTTGAATGTATGCCTTATTTTCATTGTACTAAAGTGAAATTTTAAGACATTGTAGTGCCCTTACAGGGTTCATTGTTGGATATAATTTTGTAAAAGTGTACCACAATGACGCAATAAATATATGAGTATGAGTATGAAATTGTCAAGTCAGCACGGGTATGAGAAAAGTATGAACACTCGGAAATACGCGATTTTACAGTAGCTTCATCGATTTTTTACCCTCAAAAACCCCTATATTGCAAATTTCAACGAAAACTACAGCGCTTTTTTCTAGAACTCCAAACATATATCGTTACATACAATTCCTCGCTACGCGGCTGGTCCTCGCCTCGCGGACACCAATGGGGGGTTGTAAGGCCCCCTAGTTCTATACTATCTCAGCGTGGGGCCGGAACCCTGTTCCTCTATCACTTACCAGCGAAGGGCCTCTCTTGAGCATACTCCTCCACGGTGTCAGTCGCGGCGCTCCCGACGGAGGCGGCGGAGGCTGCACGGGGCAGGGGGGACTCCGACGTGTAGCTGTCTCGGAGCGCCGAGAGACGCTTGTACTCCTGTCGAGAGACAAGATCGTGCTAATCCCACTAGAACTGTAAAATGTGTGAGATTGTGTGTTTTGGATGTAATTTCTTCAGTAACAAAGCTTACCCGATTTAGGGAGAAGAAACGTTTACCCCTGGTTTCCGAAACGCTGATCAAAGGTGACGGTTAACTAATCGATGAAAAATTCAAAATAAAAACATGTGATTCTGTGCGTGATTGGCTGAAATTAGTTGATTGCTCTGTGAGATAATAGTAGCACTTGAATTGCGTCTTGGAAACAGGGGGTTAGTCTAATATTAAAGTCTCCATTTTGCATGATAGGGGGCTAACCCATCGCCTACTTCACCATGACCTCCAATTTATTGAAGTAAAGTGCCACAAAAATATATGACCCGTTAATTAGGTCGTGTCAATTTGGCATTATCATGACGACTTCTTTTGGTCTTGGCTCCTCTTGTAGATAGATAGATAGATTAATTAATTTATTCATTGAAGGGTATTATCATTTTATTAAAGGTATGTACATTTTCTGATTCTATGATATCCAGTAAAAGTACTAGCAATACCATAGAACGACTCGCACGCTACCGTCACGCCACCCTTCAGGTGCATTCTAATCTTATATGCACTCAGTTTAGAAATAGATTCTTAGGGCCGATCTTTCAACCCTCAGATATCGTTTATCTGAGGGTTTTGACATTTCACAGGTATTTAAAAATGACAATCAAAGTTGTATGTTTATCTGGGCCTTGAAAGATCGCCCTATAACTGAATAAAGCTTCGGGTCAGTTAATTATTTCTTTTCTACTTACGTTTTCAACTCCGTTTTGCCCTCCGGACTCCAGGTTTTGGTTGATCTGATTTGTAGTT
The DNA here is from genome assembly GCA_963457715.1 of Argyresthia albistria. Classification (NCBI taxonomy): domain Eukaryota; kingdom Metazoa; phylum Arthropoda; class Insecta; order Lepidoptera; family Argyresthiidae; genus Argyresthia; species Argyresthia albistria. The sequence goes on from OY735259.1 coordinate 2,013,746, forward strand.
TATTTCGTGCATCATTGGAACTACAATCCTACCTACTGTGTCGGGATCGGGATACATCAACGTGACTAGGTACTTAGAAATAGAAATAGAATAGAAATAGAAATATATTTATTTGACAAATAAACACAGGGATATCAGTAGAGGTTCCCGCGATACAGGCTGTGCCTAGTGCGGGAGCCACAATCTAATATTACTGTGATACCCGTGCGTGCCTGAACAGTGCATCTCCCCAACTCTAATGTATTTACATTTATGAACACTTTTATATACACGTTTAGGTGAAATAAATGATTTTGTATTTGTATTAATAAAAATAGTACCTACCTACAGTTTATGGTTAAGGTTTAAATGTCAAAATGGTTTGAACTCAGCATATGTTACGTGTAGCAGTGAGCTGCACGTATACAGCAAATGGCAAATAATTATCATCAGGCTCTAGTTATGTAATTTCAACTTTGTACAGCCTGTAAAAGAAACATGTTCAGCTTGGCAAGACAAGATAGAAATTAATTAATTTAGACTTCTGCGTGTTTTCTTTACTGACATTGTGGGCTATTCTTGAGGTGTGAAAACCACTAAACTAGAGGAACTAAAGACACTAAACTGACAACCTCCAAATCCGACAGCTCTTGCGCGGAGGCCACAGATTCCATTTTAAAACACACCATTTTAATTAGTTTAGTTCGTATAGTTCGTGTCGCCTCCCGAATCGCAGGCAGTGCCTTTAGTTCTTCTAGTTTAGTGGTTTTGACACCTCCCAAATAGCCCCTATTATTTAGTTTGTCAATCAAAACAACAGGGATAAACTAATTTGTGCCATTTATTTTATTTCTAGGATTCTTGCCAAGCCAAAGCACCTTTTCAATTGCAGAGGTTGTCAGTGTATATTATGTATATTATGAATTATCGAGATAAAGTGAGAGTTTTTCAGAATTATATCCATTTTGATCCACTTTAACTTGATCGATCGAGCTATTTTATAGTTGAACATCTTACTTTTACTTTCAGAATAGTTGGAGAATAGAACTGATAAACTAAATTAATAGCGTAGCACTTATGGAGATTCGGTTGGATATTGAAATCCTTGGCAAGAAATGCTACTAGACATTAAATGATGGCAACATTTGCAGACTACTACGGGTTTTCATTCATTCATGATGACATTTCAATTTCAATTCAATTCAATTTGTTTATTGAATTGTTTGATGAAGGTGTTACATTTCGCATCGCTTAAGTAGTATGTAATTTTACCCATAGATTTGTCAATCAAAATACGCAGTGGTGCCCATTGAACTCTAGCGTACGTACGTACGTAGTAATGGTAGCTCAATGGTGGTGCCCTAATATGTCACATATACTGCCATTATTTTTTGTCTAGCATTTCTTGCCAAGGTGTAGCTTATCATACATAATGTTGTCTATGAAGATAATTATGCCGGCCTTCCACTGCGAGCGGAACGGAATCCGTACGGAGTCATTTCTCGCAATGGCGAACTGCATACGCTTCCACTGAAAAAGAGTTATTTTGTATGCAGTCCGGTCCGCTCAGCTCGCTGGCTCCTTTTCCGCTCATTACCCTTTTTAGTGGAAAGCCGGCATTATTCTGACAACCCGTATAAATATGATTGACACTAATCTTGGATGGATCAACTTTGACTCAACATGTATTTTTTTCTATGGCATGTCGGTTATCCTGAGAGCACTAATTTCATCTTCATGATTTATCTATCTATCTATCTATCTATCGTTCTTGTTTGGCACTTTATGACTCTTAGGCCCTACATATAGAATTCGAGTTACCACTACAGTCTATTCGTGATAAGAATGCAGTGAAATTTAAATTTAAATCTGTTAACACACACTCACAGGACAGGACACAACCTTCGCGTTCGAAAGTTTGCCTTCAACTGGTCACTGCGAACTTGGCTTGATAATTGGAAACGATTTGATAGGTTACGGAGCGTGGCCAGGCCACCGGACAAAGATAACTTTAGTGCATTTTTATCACGAATAGACTATAATCTCGGATTAACTAGGTACCTATATAATTTTCATGGATTTGTTATTTATCTATATCTCGTTTTTAGTAACACATTAGGGAACGTGTACCGTGACCCATATTTTGCTATTTTTGGCCCCTCCCTCCTCCCCCCCCCCCGCATGACCACTTAGTCTGAGCCAAGACTGCTATATAGCGTCGTATTTTAAATAACCCCTCCCCCCCTCCTAAAATGGTCACGAAGTATAGGTATACGTTCCCTTAGCATGTCAAAAGGGCGTCAAAGGGACCGATGAACCCTTTCCTATAATATAACGTATTGCAGTATCATTTCAGTCTCACGCGAACAGATTTCCTAAATGTACCTTTACCGTATCACATCTTGTGACATACATATACCTCGCAATAAAGGATTAAAAAAAAAACATGTGTTCTAAGTATATTTGTAAATATCTACTTACAGAAAAAAAAATGTTTTTTTTTTGTTATATGTAGATTAAAATTAATCAGTAGAAATAACCTCTCTGGCGTATGACACATAGGAGATAGTCCGAGAGAAAGATATTTATTGTATTGATTAATTTACCAAGTTTCTTTCAATTTATACATAATGCATAATTTATACCGTAGTACGTTATTAAAACAATTGAAAACACCTTAATTCTGGCAAAGCACATGGTGAAATAAGGCAATATAAAACAAGCAAAACGTGTGATTAAAATAATTTATTGTGACTATAAACTAAATAAAATCTAAAATAATACACTGAAAGCCTTAAAACATAAAACTAAATTTAAGAAAATTATTGGTAATGGTTTAAAATTGGTATTTTCAAATCAGTCCATCAAATCAAACTTTTTAGGAATTCATGTTAATTTAGAATGATGTAACATGTACTCTTATTATTCTAAATCCACGTATCTAGACTATCTATTAGTATTTGTTAAATATATACTGTCATATTGGCAATTTTATTCACAAAAGGCTCAAAATTAGCATTAAAGTCAGAAATAAACTAAATTCTAATTCAAAATTTGTTTAGTTATAGAAGACACCTAAATAATACCAAAATCCACATAAATTGTGTCCATATTGCTTTTAAATCACTATATTGTAATTTTGGATAACATTTCAGAATGTTGGTTTAAATGCCATTTGTCGAATAGTAAAACTTGGTAAAACTTAATGACAAAATGACAGCTCAAACATAAAAACGATAAAAATAGTGTCAAAAAAATTGTCTATAGCACCTTAATTTCTAAAGCATAAAAGTATTATTTACAAAATATAACAAAAATAAAACGTATCTTTAACTTAAAATGTAAGAAAAATACTTATAGAGCACCAAAATTGTTAGGACTATAATATCGAAACATAGTATTCCTTTACTTCATTTTACTTTTCAATTCAATTATAAGTATCTTTCTCTTTTGATAGAGTCAATTGACCAGAGAGATTTTGACTCCTGTCTCAGATAAGACGAGTGTAACCGGTAGATCAATCCCGCTGATTTACTGACCAAGTTATTTACTCAAACTGAGTCTCCCTGCGATTTTTTCCTAATCCTTATCTCTTCAATAACCTCCATTATACGCTGAAATAATTAAAAGAACAGAATTTTGAATTAAAATCATATGACAACTTAAAATAACTTATTACTCGTTTGGCATGCCCATGCTGCGTGCATAAATCATGCTCTATCTATACAATACTGTGGACGTTAATAGAAACACAAAAAACCTGAGTCTAAACTCATTTAAGTATATCGGTGATTCGTTACGTCAAAATTAGAGATTTTTTCATTGATTTCTACTTATTATGAGTTACAACCCCGATTCTCTAGATGCATTAATAATTATACGTATAAAAGTATAAGATACGGCCTACACTACAAGCATAGAGCAAGTCACTAAATAAACAAAAAAATACAAGCACTACTTAATGACAAACAATTTCGTATTTGTTAAAATACTCCGAACTAGCCTGACTATGCATACATTAAATTGACGTTTTACAAAGTTTATAACCTAGGAAAATATGTCTAGACGACTAAGTTACCTACGTCATAAATTTAACTCTTTAGTCGAGACATACTTTTCTAGATTTCACAGTTGCAAAAGTGGTTTTGCTGTTGGTGCTAAAGTTTATAATGGTTTCTGGAGGCTGAAAACAAACCGGTTACTTCACTATCATTTCCAAAATCAATTGAGAGTCAAAAGAAAAAATGCGCAGCTGTAAAGAAAGCTAAAAAGATGTTGAATGAAAGATATTGAATTGGAGCTGTAATATGGGAAGTCATAAATAGAACCAGTTCAAGCCAAAATACACCTAACGACATCAAGTGGAAAGTAAAAGGACCAGAAAGGCTCTCAGTCGGCATATTTCAGCACCCATATTGAAAAAAGATAGAACTGAGAAATAAGTTTCATACAGCTCTAGAATCCGTACTTTCTCTGTACCTTATTTCGAGCTTTTTACCAACAGTCAAGTAATCAGATTCTTTAAGCATAGCGCTTTATAACTGAATAAGTTCCTGGGGCAGTATAACGGTGTGGGACTCGAGAGGAGTGTGTTTTTGGTCCGTCTGTCGGGTCAGCATAGCATGTCAATGGGGAAGAAAACTGTTAAAATACGTTCACGTAGAGGGCACTAAGTGTTTGTATGTAACCAACACGAAAGCGCTTCTTTCAGCATGAATCACAGACGAAAAAGAATCGAAGAAAAGAAAGCAAATAAAATGATATTGTTTAATCGGAGCAATGAATCGTCAATATCCATAAAACTTAGCTCTTGTTCGAAATGTTACAAACACAGACCCCAAAAAGCTTTGTAATCTTCCCCATTTTCACAGGAACCTACTATGTTATGGCACGACACTTCGTTATGCGCTATTCGTTATGCGGCTACGCTCTGTATTCGCCCTAATATTTGCTATGTGAGCGAACACCAAATATGCCCTTCCTTATGCGTGCGAATAAAGCAAATATAATAAGCCCTCCACAATTCGTCGCATGCGGCCCAATAACGCGCATAACAAATAACGCATAACGAAGTGTGGTGCTGCCATTATAGCTTAGCCGAATATCTAAGCGCAGTAAAAAAAAGACAGGTACAATAACAACAGTTATTTAGGAGAACTAACCTGACTCAACGGCCGAATCCTTTCGTGAATACTGTTCTCCGCCTGCCTGGCAGACGGCGGCGGATGCTCAGGCGTCGGCGGCTGATCATAGTGCGTTGGAGACAGAGGTATGCCCACCATCGGCACTTCAAACCTCTCACAATCAGGACTGTTCATCGACGGAGTCTCGTCCAATAAACTTTCTAAGGACGACCGTTCTTGCGCGGAGTATTTCCGAACCCTTTCGTTTTTTGGATTATAGTTTTCGAAGTCTCTACGGAGTTTTCTTTTGGGGTTCTGTTCCATTATCGTGACATTTTCGTAGGTTGTTGTTATGGCTACTGGTTGGGGTCTGTTCTTGAGGTTGAGACTGGGTCTGGGCTTGGGTTTTGGGGCGATTTGGGGTGAGTGGTGATACTCCTCGTATTCGGAGTAGGATAGCTTGTTGTCGACGTATTGGTCTACTGAGCGGCCATGCTTGAGGTAGTGTTTCGCGCCCTGGAACAATGGAGACAAATTGTAAAGATTTGAGAACGTTTTCATCACATTTGTCTTATCAAGGTGGCTAGCAGACAGTGGACCAGGGTGTCGGGGGACAGATTCGAGTGGCATGCTTTGGGAGACGCCTATGCCCAACTGGCTGATTATGATCTTATCTAAAACCCCTTTATTTTTCCGCATTTGGTCGCTAGCAACATAATGACTTGATGAGATTATTTTGAAGCCTCCTCTTTTATTCAACAGTGGGGTACCAGCTTGTGAGTAAGAGTACCTAAGTGTTCTATGTAAATAAGTATTTTCTTTAGGTTGGATTGGATCTTCATCGAGCAGCCATTGGATAATTTCTTCGTCTAAAGAATGGAGTTCTGAAGTCTTTGAACCCTTAATTCATAAAAAGTCACATTACCTTCGTCTATGAGTTCTGTTGAGGATGGCACCGTAAGACGCTTTTGAGATCTTCCTAGTATTTCGTATATATTTATTGCACATAAAAGACAAAACACAAAAAGATACAGAGAAGGAATATATTCTAAAGAGCAAATACTTGGCCAATGTAAAATGGACTTCCCTCGTTGGTCTTATTCCATATTCTCAGACTGAACCTCTAAGAATGAAGAAGAAGAAGTTCTTTCCTAACTTGTATAAGCTGCCCTTAGCAAAAAAATAAATACACTAACCTTAAGCCATCCCTAAGCCCTACACATTTAGCTGATTTACGTTGTTCTTAGCCTTAGGTGTATCTTAGCTAGGACAAAACTAACTGGCACTAGTTTTCCAAGGATTTGTTTCAAAGAGCAGGGCCCCTATAAGAAGCAAATTGTCCACGACATGTCATACGAAAATGACATTATTTTACGTCTACGCTTTTGATTCTCATGGGTGAGAATTGGGTTCCAGAACCTAAATTTCTCTGTAGGACTGGTCCACGCACCTGTATGTCATCCAAGTCGTCTTGACTCCGCGCATGCGCTCTCAGCTCATAACTATAGCCAGAAGATGGCGAGTTCGCGTGTGTGGGTGACACAGACAGGTTGCGACGCGGCGGCTTCTTCGGAGGAGTGGGCTAAGGACAAAATAGAAGACCGTTAGATTCTGAAAGACGTTGAAGGCATGTTCCGCCTGGCGAAAGGCCGAGAGAATTGAGAGCATTTTTGTTGTCTCTATCCTTAGTTACTACCTATTTAGCGCTACTTGGCAGTATATAGTAAAACCCCTCCAGACCAGTTGCATCATTGGCCAGTACCAGTTTATCCTACTTGTATCATTGACAACCCCTCTACCAATCCACACTGAACTAGCGTGGTGGAGCCCATAATTCGTATCCGGGTAAAGGCCGCACAGGCCTTCGATGGGGGTATTATTGGGCTACATGAACGCCGGCTTTTGATGCGTAGGATTTAGCATTTGAGGTCTTCCTCAGGGTTCATCATTTTAAAACCATTTATAGCGCTCAGACCATTTAGATCTCCTAACAGGTATTGCCACATCTCAACGTGCTGCAAGGATTAGAATAATATTAAATTAATCCACGATTTATTAGTTTTATTGAAGTTGCCTGGTTAGTGGTTACGTTCCAAGAACCATTTAGTTTAGAGGATTACTAATTAATTGAACACCTTAATGTGGTAACTAGCGTTTGCATTGCAATTTAAACTAGTTTTGCAGGATGCAAGTAAAATAATCACATTAATTTATTGGCAACGATCATATAAGAAAAGTATCTTTGATTATTTAATATAATAGGTTTAATGTAAAACAACTTTCATATCCTTCTAAACTCTGAAACAATCGCATAACCTACACTGTATACAACAATGGCTATAATTTTTTGCATCGTAGACAGAAGTGTTGTCAAAAAGGAAAAGGGCAGTATATTATGTTTAGCTCTGACCCGTTCTGGTTTCACAATGCCATCATTCATCTTACGACATTTTCAACCAAAGTTGCAGATGCTATGTCGCAGCAACAAGTGGATAATCTGACAGAGCCATTCAATATCGTCGCGAGGACACGCGCAAATTGTCAAATGCGCGCAAATCGTCTGCAGCCGGCGGCGGCGGCGGGGCAAGCAGGGATGACGACTACATGGAAGTTATTTTGATTGCATGTAGAGTGTCAAAGCAAGGACCCACAGACAGAGTGATTAAATTTTACAAAAATTGACACTGGCATTGGTTGAGAAAATGATAAAATAGGAAACTCAATCGTCAAAGTAGAACTAGCAGGACTAACAGCAGACTTTAATGAAATAGACATCCAAAGTCATGGAGACAGCAGAAACAAGTATCATTGTGAAGGGAAACATGGTTGCATGCACTTGTTGTTAGTCCTGATGGTACTGTAAGCAAATATATGGCGGAAATGACCTAAACCTAAAAGCGACTGCATTCATTGAATGACTCTAAATACAGCATAGGATTGTAAGACCGTTCTGTAAAGTGGAGTTTGCGAATAGAGGAAATGTTTTACTAGATTAGCCAATATTAGAAATGGGATAGTGTGCAGCACAGCAAACTTTACAGTTCATTCTTAGCGCTCTTTTCAGATTCAAAGTCAAGTTGAATGGAATTTAACAAAATACACTACTTGTAAAGCAATGGAAGACTACCTACCACTATACCGGGAAAAATTTGCTTCTTGTATGGAAGCCATAAAATAATAACTTCTGTCTGTCTGTCTTTGATGCTGTCTACTCTGAACCATGTACGATAAATACAGTTTGGTTGAAACCAAAAAGAGATATGGGACAGAGAAGTATGGCCAAACTGTCTCACAAACAGCTAGTTATCTAACAAAGCCCATGGCACCACAAGATCCACATTGCACAGCTGAACACTTTACAGCGTTTCGCCATGCGCGTAAATAGGGCAGCAGTTGAGATAAACATTGTTTTATGGACTTGCGCGCGCAGCTCATTAATGAGTTACCAAAACGTTGGTAACGGGAAGCATTGTACTGAATCTGAAAAAAACAAACATAGCGTCTAGATTTCCCTTGCCGGTTGGCTGAGACACAGAAGTATCCACGATTAGGGGCAAATTTTGTATACTGAACATTAAAAATTCGTTAATTCAAGTCAGATTATAACACAAGTAGTTGGACTCCCCTGGTAAGTTTACAAAAAAACCTGTGTTAGGGGAGACAGCAACTTCCTCGTTGTTATTGTACAATAAATTAGTACATTTTGCCAATTATGGAAAAAGTTTCATTTATCCTTGGTACCTGACAGCAATTTAAAGGATGAATGAACGAGAATTAAGTAACAATGTTGTCTCTTAACTTCCTTGTTTAGCAAAGCAAAGACCAGCCTGGATTTTCTTGCACACATAACATCAAACAATTATCTCCCAGTTTTCCAGCAAACAGAAACAAACAAACACTATTTATCCCAATTGTGGGGCACAAAGAGTGCACATCAAAGCGCTGGTGTATAAATCAGATGCGCATGAGTCGAATGTTGTCAGGCGGGCCAGTGTGGCGCCAGTGACAGGGCAGGGCGCGAGTTATGAACGAAGGAGGTTTTCATTCATTCTTTCTTACTTCTTTCAGAAATTCACTAGTTACCACTTCAGACTATTAGTAATTTCGTAATTTATTTATTTTACTCACAAAGGCGAGCTTATTCCTCAAATACCTTGGGCCCAATTTTCACCCATGCGAAATTGAAAGCGTAAATTTAAAATATTTTCGTATGACATGTCTTAGACAATTTGCATCTACAATTTCAATTCGCATGGACAAGACTTGGGCCCTTGGACAGTAAAACACAATGGAATAAAAACATATCTGACAAAATAATGCAACACAGAACAGGCAAATAAAAAGAAATATCCGATGAATAAGGGTTATACTTATAGCTCATCAACATCATTTCAGAGTTTCAGACTATTAATTTGAACTACTACATACTATAATAGTTAGAGCGTCGGTCGCCGCCGGCGCAGCGCAGCGGTGGCAGCAAACGACAAATCCCTTCATTTTCTTAGCGGGTCAATGACCGCTATAATTATTGCCATGTTATCGCGCGCAAACTATACCTCGTTCGCTCGTGCAACCCTAGCGCAATCACAAGGATTTTTGTTTCCGGAAACGAGCTACCAAAGACGCCATTTTCTGGATTCCTAACCTGCGATATGCTTCGATAGGCTTTTCTCGTAAGAGAATTGCCCCCCTGACCAACTGCACTATATCGCTTACGTTTGTACCACGCCATAACTCCAGCATCACGACATTTGATACAAATAAAGCAGGGATCGGTAGCGGCCATTTAAATTAACTGTAACCAATGGGGCAGATGGATGTGTCACGGTGCGTTGATTAAAGAAAATGGAATTCTCGTTCAATAATTAAACACTCGAAGAATTATTAAAAAGTCGTCCGTGGTTGTAGCTTGCTTCTCACTTAGGAGATGTTTATTCGAATCCCCTTGTGGCCATGTACCAATAAAACAAGTAATTTATTTTACGTCCAATAACCGTATGTGGACATTTTCTAATGGTGATGGAAAACAACGTGAGGGGACCTTTATTATCTACTCCTTAGCGGCGGCGATGGGCTATAGGTACCTATATATTTTTAGTCTTGAGGATGACCAACATTTTTAAGAAACCGACTTTCTTATTTTACAACGAAAATACCACATAATCGAAGTTCTACATTCGATTTCAATGTAAACAATATTTCCGATAAAATCGACCTAATGGCCTACATAATAACGATGAGATAGATTAATAAACAAAACATATTTATAGGTTTCCTCAGCGAGATATTGATGAACAGTGTGATGACCCGAAACGAAACTGATGTCACGCGAACACGTAACAAATAAAACAAATATAGCCGAATGGATAAAAAAAGTATAACAAAATAAGCCATTCTGGGACATTTGTGAGAGATACTTTTCCAATTTCCCACATGTAACAATTAATAGAAAGATCATATTTACTACTAGTGCGGTATAATAAGAAAAAAATATTGAAAAAATGGGTTGACTTTGGTTTTTTTTTTCTAACCAGAAAATTTTATCCAAACACGTTTTCCAACATGAAAACCCTAGATTATATAGTCAAATTACTTAAACCGGAAATTGATTACGATTTGCCGAGTATTTCCTGAATACACAGAAAAAATCACTCCTAAATTATTTAAGTAGCGTAATCCAATTTTCAACAGTTACTACCTAAACCTACCTACTTTATAGCGTGGGGTAGCACTGAGATGGGATTTGACAAAATTACGTCCCCAAGGGGGGGGGATTAATAATAATAAAATAATAAAATATGTTTATTCAATGACCAAATGATACATATAAGTTTCGGCTGGGGCCTTCTATTAAGTAATAATACCTGTATCAGAAGACCCCAGCTCCTTCACGTCCGTGACTGACTAACAAATTAAATGGTGCTACTTTTACTAACATAACTTAAATTAAAGTTTAAAATAAGACAAAAAAAATAAAAAAATAATAATAATAAGAGGTTACAGAATCTAATCAAATAGGGTTTGTGGAAGTCGGTTTTTTCTAGAGTTTACTTTTGTTTCAATTATAAAATAAACAGTTTGTAATGAAGTACATAGTAATACTTAGTTGTACTTATTTGTTGTTTTAAGTTGGAGTTATTCTGCTGACCCTACTAACTCACGCTGTGACCGAGTTAAATTGCACATGAAGTTGTGTAATTGTATTTCTCTACAAGTGTTTACTGTGAATTTAAAATTTATTTGAAAAAGCTGAATCTTAAGACTGTAAAGCAGTAATGAGACGAGGAGCAGACCCAGAGAATAGGGTCACGATTCAAGTACATATTTTGAAGTTGACTCGCTTCCCTATCTTTTTGCTCTCTCACTAACCAAACTATTTTAGGGTTCATCGTTTTAGTAGTTCTACTAGACTGTTTGTGTGGAGTTGTGAAAATTCACTCAAGCCCAACTATAACCAGAATTAAAGTATATCAAAAGTATAGATAGCTTAGCAAGTATATAATTATTACACCTAAGTATAATTCGCAGCTTTTCTATTGGCGTTGAGCCAAAGCGCCAATAAGTCAGTTGCTATTTTCGTAGATTCCGTACATTCCCCGTAAAATTAGCATAGATGAGATAAGATAGACAGATAGTGGAATAAGAATAAAAACAAGTAACTACTTTAAAAACGAAAAACACTATCTTTATCAATCAATAGGTCTTGTTTAAACCAATAAAATGAGCCCAAACACGATGGTACCAGTCTTCCGTCTACCACCTCCTAGCTCTATCACAAGCTGATAATGATGAGAAGATTGCCAGTATTTGTATATGATATGAATACGACTTGTCACGAAGAATCTAAAGAGCCCAAACTCTATGGGTATACAATAGTATACATGTAAACATCCTAGGGTTCCCCCTCCCACCTTCCAAGCGGAAACTGATGATGACGATGATGTCTTCCAAGCCGTATCCGGCCACAGCGATTGCTTCATGGGGTACCTGGTTAGTTTAAGATGGCGCCTTAGGCAAAACAGCCTTTAGCAAAACACAAATCGCTCGGAATGACGAGTATTATTGCTGTATGTTTTTTCACTAGCTTGTTTATCACGAGTGTGAGCGTGACTTTGCTTTCCCATAAACGTTATTTTATTAATTTTGCTCGATAGAAAAGTCTCCTGAAGTTGCCAGAAACTCTGTCTGTCACAATGTTTTATTTTAAAATTTCGCACCGCATCTGAATTTGTATTCTTGTTATTTATCTAATCATTATAAAAATGGCACAGTATGTTCCTCAGTTAGACTTTTTTAGCTTGACTTTAACCTTTTTAGGGTTCCGTACCCGAAGGTTGTCAAACGGGACCCTATTACTGAGACTTCGCTGTCTGTCTGTCTGTCACCAGGCTGTATCTCATGAACCGTGGTAGCTAGACAGTTGAAATTTTCACAGATGATGTGTTTCTGTTGCCGCTATAACAACAAATACTAAAAATCAAAAGAAATTTAATATTAAGGAGGTCTCCCATACAACAAACGTAATTTTTTTGCTCATTTTTGCTCGATATTGATAATGTAGCAGGTAGACGCTTAAAATGTTCACAATATATTGAGTATATTATTTACTTAAAAAATAAATAATTAAATTAATATTTAGGGTGGGCTCCCATAAAAAATTTTTTTTGCGGTTTTTTATTGATAATGGTACGGAACCCTTCGTGCGCGAGTCCGACTCGCACTTGGCCGGTTATTACAGGTTTATATACATTTCAATTAAAATAATAATCATTTAATGTTTCTTTTTTTAATTTAATTTCCTCTAAAAATAAGTTAAGGATGAAATTCTAAGTTCTGATTGCGGCCCGTCCTCAAGGAGCGTCGTTCGTTTGCCCTCATATGAAATTATGTAGCCAATCGTGGCAATAAAACTACATGCAACTATCTGAGACTATCTCATCTATGAACTCACAGTCTAGTCGCTGTATCATCAAACGCGTGTTGGTGTTACCCAACACGGAATTAGGTTATAGGGCCCTTGACACTACAACCGCAGCATGTGAGGAATTTTATACGGTTTTTGACAGACCAGCGATTTATGGTTCCACCTATCGTTGTGGGATATTTATGGTGTCTTTTATGGATTTAGGTAAGATTATAGAGCTTTGAATGTTATTTTATTAGAATAAACATTATAACTCCTTATTTGAAATGAAAAAAATGATTTTTTATTTTATTTTCTCCCAAAAAGAAAAACATATTGTAGGTATTATGTATGTATAGTAGGTAGGTCAGGCTAGTAATTTAACTTGCTATCTAAGAAGCAGTGGGAGACAGGAGTCCAAAATAGGTTAACCCCGTGCCATGGATCTCTTGTACCATGGATCTCCTGTAATTTGGTTTGCTGGAAGACATCACTTATTAGAGATAAGCTCGCCTTTGTACACGTTTTCACGTTTTATATTGTCTTATTGAAATGTTTGTGTGCAATAAAAAAATTATGAAATTATGAACTCCAGCTACTTTTAATTAGTTGTCTTGAGATGTATTAAGTTCAACATCGCGAGGAAACCTTCAACCTCCATCTGGGGCGATGGATTAGTCTCTTGTCACGTAATCTGGAATATCTGGCTAAACGTGCGCCCGCGCACGGTTGTCCCCCTGCCATCCCGTATGGTAAAAGCTGTGACGCTGCGTTATGTTGATTTTGAATGTCAAGTCCGCAAAATATGTACTTTTTTTCTCTAGAAGTAATATTTAACAGCCCTTCGATATGATGGTAAAAAAGCATTTTTATAAAATAAGTGAATGTAATAAACAATTAAAAGAACTTACAACAAAAAACAAACACGAAGCCCCACTCACAACACAATCACAACAACACACATCACTATTACTTAAGGCTCAGGCTAGATCGATTCTAGATCGATATTAAATCGATTCTTGACTTTAAAACACTATCACAATGCTACTAGAGCCATTCTTGGTCGATATTACAATAAATTCTAGACATTCACTGTAGCAGTCCAAACAAGCCGGATTTTCATCGATTTTCGGATCGATTCCGAGTCGATTAACTATCGATTCTGCGTCGAGTCGAGAGCTAACGTGCGCGGCTGCCGACTACGCGAAGGAACTACTGAGTGAGCGGTGTAATGCGCTGACCGATAATGTTAAGCCGTATTAGCTGGGACGCTTGTCCACTTGGGATACGTCGAATGGAAATTATAACATGATGATCTTTTTTCCTTGCCTATTCCCACACAGTCGTACCAACGGTGTGACCTAAAGGCCTCGCCTGCGATACACAGGGCTAAATACATAATAAATCAAATCGCATTAGGGGTTGGAACTTCATGGGCGTGAACTGTCAGAACGGGACTTTTATTTTGTAAAGACTTTAGTAACCTGCAACTTTGTGAATGACTTGTATAATACTGTCTCTTCTAAATATATGTATAAATGATTGTGCTGTTAGTCTTCATAAATAAATAAATAAATCAAGGAAGAAGGATGAAAGGACAGGACCTCGTGTTCTCGTTTCGCTGGTACTTCTTTCTTCTGATTTCGGGAGGCCTCCCAATCTACAAATTTCACCGACCGATTGTATAACACCAGTAGGATTTGAGTTTATAGATGTAATATTTATAACCGAAATGACCGTTCATCCGAGTATATGAATTATTTTTCATAAAAAACCGTTCCAACACCGCGCGCGAATGCAAGCTAAAGAGGCAGAGTGAAGTTTGCAACGAAACGAATTAACTGCGCGGCGGATTGTACGCAGTTCAAGCGGCTGAACCAAACACACGTTAGTCTGGATGAGACGCAGGGCGACCCAGTGCAGTGGCCCGATTCTCGACCATGCAAACCAATGCGTTCAGCTCGCGTCCGCGGTGGCGATTAGCTGTTTTGTACGAACGTGCACTGCACAAGATATAAATTCGTAGACAATTTACTGATCGCCACCGTGCATGCCACCGCGGATGCGAGCTGAACGCGTTAGATTCATTGCATTAGTTATGGCAAATCACCGCGCCTTCGATCTGGCCGAGGCCATATAACCATAGTATAAATAAGAAATAGTAAGTTCACTAGGCCCCTGTTCGCATGATATAATACTCTTGCTCAAACGGCTAGGGTTGTCGCTTAGCGCCGCTAAGTTAACACGTGCCGCCCGCGGCCGGACGAATGACGTTGCTTGCATAGCCCTGTCTCGTACGTAGCACGCAAAGGACGCGAGATTCGGCAATGTGTGCGTGTGGCGGCGCGTGCTTATACGGAATGCAATGTAGCTGTGTGTGTGCGGCTGTTCGCGCTGATTTGTTTGAAGTGAACCTGGTGTGATATAACATTCCGCTGAGGCGTCTAAAATAAAAACTCACAAGTGGACAACCGGCCGCGCCTATTGCGTTGGCCCGGCTCACAACACGTGGGAAGCTCAAAGACAATTATATTTTCACACACAATTGTTCTCCACGTTTTTCTGCGAGGAAAATAGGCCGACGATAATATTCATTTGACTGACGAGCTTAAAATAATTATTTCGTAGTTAGTCAATTAGTTAATAAATAAACATGGGCCTAATTCTGCTAACACCTAGACCGTTTAGTGACGCGACGACTATGACGATGCTTTACTTTCTAATATAGGTACCTATGGCCTTTGGATTTGATGTATCCTTTTAAGATGGCGCCCTAGGCTAAAACAGCCTTTAGCAAAACACAAATTGCTCGGGTATTATGGCTGTACGTTTTTTCACTAGCTTGTTTATCACGAGTGTCAGCGTGACTTCGTTTTTACATAAACGTAATTTTATTAATTTTGCTCAATAGAAAAGTCTTCTGAAGTTGCCAGAAAATCTGTCTGTTCACAATGTTTTATTTTACAATTTCGCACCGCATCTGTATTTGTGTCGTTGTTATTTATCTAATCATTATAATAATGGCACAGTCTGTTCCTCAGTTAGACTTGCTTAGCTTGGTTTTAACCTTTTTTAATTTTTTTATTTAATTTCCTCTAAAAATAAGTTGGATGAAATTCTAAGTTAAGATTGCCTAGGGCCCGCCCTTAAGGGCTGTACCCGAAGGGTTCCAAACGTGATCCTATTACTAATCCCCTCCGTCTCTGCTGATCGTCCGTTGTTTATCCGACACCAGGTTCCATCTCATGAACAGTAATAGAGTCTGGCTGGTCTTATTTGGACGCGTGCTTTTCTATAGCGGCCACACTGCTGTTTATATGCTCTTTGGTCATCGTGACAATGATGTATATAGGTCACCGTCAAAGTATGAAAACCGTCATCAACATACATTGTGTAGGTAAACTGACCAGTAACACTGTGAATGACAGATTTAATTTTTTGCCGGTAACATACATATATCTATATCCGGTGACATATATGGTGTTACAAGCATAAGAATTTTTAAATTTTCCGCGCTTTGCGATGTTCAATGTGTTCAATTCTAAATAGCCACACAATAGGTCGAGAGTTGAAATTTTCACAGAATATATTGCCGCTTACACCAACCAATTAGGTATAAAGAACACGAAATATTAAAAATGTCCCCATACAAGACACGTGTTTTTTGTACTTTTTCTTATACGATGGTGCGGATCTCTTTGTATGAGAGTCCGACTCGCACTTGGCTGATTTTTGGGCATTATGCCCAACAGCTATAGTTTCAGACACTTGCTCCATTTTGCGTCACAAGGGGCCAACTCGTCGCCGCAGCTATCGAGATATAAAAGTTGCGTCACGTTGTTTTCCATCGTAATTAGAAAGTCCGCATAAGTAATGTTAATTATTGTGAAACTAAACACAAACTTTGGACTGACGCCGACATATTTATAGAAAAACACAGCATTTTTGATCTTAAAAATAATATACTAGTGATACTGCCGACACAGGGAGCACTTATCCAGTGGAGAGCGCATAGATACATTTTTTCCTTTGAAACAAAACTCACCAATTTACGAGCGGCGGGGGACGAGGTAAGAGAGCTGTGATTGGTCAGCCGCTGCGAAACTGTCTGGCGGCCCGTCATCGTACATAGGTTGCGTATGCGAACGATTGTTGAATACAACAACAACAACAACAAACGTTTGGCGAGCTGCATTCCCCCGCAGGCGCAGTCAGTTGGATATGTAGTCTCTGTGCCGACATTGCAGATGTTTACATAAAAACATCACAATACAATGTCGTGAAACGTTACTGAGCTTCAAACATAACATAACATTGCGTCACGCCTTTTCCTATAAAACGGGATGGCAGAAGAACATTGCGCCAACGATAAAATGCAAGTATATTGATAACATTCTTAGAATCAAACAAAAAAAAACCCTCCCAATCCCTGTGAACTTAGGCCTTAGACCATTCAAGACTATCACCCCACTTCCAAAAAATATGTGATTATTTTTAATTTATCGTATGTGATTCTTGCAGTAGTCCGTTTGGTTCTTTGGTCAAAATTTGTGACGGGCAACTACGGAACCCTACATTGCGAGTAGTCCGATACGCACTTCACCGTTGTTTTCCTCACAAATCAAACAAACTACACACCTCATCGCGTTTCGGATTACGACAAAACTAATTAATATGTTAATCATCGCCATTTTCAGGCCATATTTCATAAAGTGAACTACCTCCATTTTCATTTTCGCTAGCGTGTCCTCACGGTACATTGCGTGCACGTTTATAAGTGTGAAAGTGGACTGTTTATTAGTTAGGTCAAGCAACAGGTCAGGGGATGCAAACATTGTGAAATTGTAGCTCGACATTCCCAGGACACTGTGGCCTTTGCGGTCGAGGAAGAGAGAAGGGAGAGGAGGCGACATCACTGTAGAATAGTACGCTCGTGTAAAAACAGTCACGATGACGGACTTCATTTGAGGAAACCGTCATCAAAGATGGGTGAAGTATGAAATCGTTTCAGAATTTCAAAAGTATTCCATGAATATTCAATTTTATCAAGGGTGGGCGTTTCAAAATCTATTTGAAGAAAGTGTTTAGTTCGTTAGAAAAAATGGTCTTTATGAATGTGACGACTGCATTTTAATCCACTACTGGTAAGAAGATCCTTCCTCCCCCTAGCCTACAACACTGAAGTATCCTTTAAGAGCTGACTACATACATACATACATATGCTCACGCCTTTTTCCCGGAAAAGGGGTAGGCAGAGACTAAAGACCTCCACTTGCTACGATCCTGACAAACATCTCTCGCTTCCTCCACATTCATAAGTCTCCTCATACATGCTCGCCGGTTACGGGTACTTCTTATTTGCCCCTTCACTAATAAATCGCCAATTTGGTCTTTATAGGACCTTCTTGGGCGTCCCCGACCGACGGTTCCATTCACTCCCGCTGTATAAATCTGTTTCGTCACTCTCCTTTCATTCATCCTTTCAACGTGGCCAAACCATCTAAGCTGTCCTTTCTCTATCCGAGTCACTATATCTTCTTTCAAACCGCAACGTTCCCTTATTACCTCATTCTTCAATCTATCTTTCAGAGTTACTCCACACATACTCCTCAATGATCTCATTTCTACCGCATTTATTCTGCTTTCATGCTTCTTCTGCCATACCCAACATTCACTCCCATACATCAATGTCGGACTCAACACTCCATTATGAATAGCCAAACGCGCCTTTTGCGAGACTGTTTGGCTACTCATTACGGAGTGCAATGCCCCATTGATTTTGTTACCCGCACTTACTCTTCTTTCGATATCATCCTCACATTTTCCATCTCTCGTAAACACGCTTCCCAAATATATAAACGCATTCACTTGTTCCACTTGTTCATCATCAATCATAATCACACATTCAGTTACTTCTTCATCTCTTTCAAGAACCATGACCTTTGTCTTAGTTACGTTCACTTTCATTCCCTTTTTCTTAAATGATTCATTCATGAGAGTTACCATCTCCTGCAACTCACCAACCGACGACGCAAGGATCACTTGATCATCAGCGTATAAGAGGCACTTGATGAGTAACTCTCCCATTTGCATCCCACAATCACGTTCTTTCAAATCATTTAAACAACTATCCAAGAATAGATTGAATAGCCATGGCGATGCCACACAGCCCTGTCTCACTCCACGTTCGATGTTAAACCAGGCCGTGTAGGCACCGTTAATCCTGACGCATGCACTGGAGTCGTCGTATAAAGATTTCAGTGCACGAATCATTTGGCTATCCACTCCATACATGGATAGTGTTTCCCACAAATCATTCCTCACCACTTTATCATATGCCTTCTCTAAGTCTACGAGTCTAAGAGCTGACTCTAAAGCCATTAGGGGTTTGGGCTGAAGCCAACAAGGCTATTTGTCAGTTCGTCACACTAGGGTTGGATTATGACATCACTTTCGTGAAAGCTGCCGGTACTTTACTCGAATTGATAGACTCGTAGTAAAAAGGAATGGCTAGTTCGAAAAGGGGAATATTATCTTCAAAGGCAAAGGTTTTGTACTGGCTATCTTCACTAACTACTACTTTTTACTATTTTAATTCGAATTCAGTATGAATTTTGTTGTAGTTTGGATGTTTCTGGTGCCTGGTGCCTGAAGAGCCGGGAACGCAGCAAAATCGATGCGTTCGAAATGTGGTGCTGGAGAAGACTACTCAGAATTTCGAGGACGCCCTAAGCTTCTTCGTCACATAATGCGCTCACCTAGGCACCGAATGGAGAAGCACATTATAATGGGTCAAATGGAAGGCAAACGCGCTGGCGCGTTTGCCTTCCATTTGACCCATCCAGAGGAAGTGCTCCAACTATGATGGTCCGACCAGATTAAAGAGGCGACAGGGGGTACGCTACACAGCGCGTACCATACTACGCAGAACCGCAGAACCGTCAGCAATGGAGGAGAGCATGCGGACACGATCCTCAGCATTGAGGGACCGACAAAGAAGAAGAAGGATGTTTCTCGTAAACTTATGGTAACTTTATAGTTTTAGTTTTACTTGTCGACGAAGGAGTTTCCTTGCTGAGAATTAAACGACCCATTAAATAAAATAAAGAGTCATCTCATTAACTATATGTACAGTGTGCTCTGGACACATTCAATAAATAAATTGATTCATCTGTCTTGCAATGTCGAATCATGAAACGCTGTGATGTGGTAAACGGGTCTTAAGTAATACAAAATACAATACATGTTATAATTTCAATCAAATCTAAAAAATACACAGCTCATGAAGATTTTAGCCTGGTGCTATGTACAGGGCCTAGATTCTGGTAGCGCAATTACCGCTCCATGACATTGACCGGTCAGTGACAGGCCCAGAAAGGTTCTGGTTACTTGGTGGCTTCAACTAGTCGTCTGTAGACGCCGTTCGAGGGCTGGCATGTAGCATAAGCAATCTTCCTAACACTTAGAATGCAATAAACATTTGAGTTGAGTTGAGATCCTCGCACATTGCGGGCATATTAAAAACCCATTATAGTTATGATAATAAGTAAAAGACTCACCGAAACCTTGTTGAACTCATGATGCTGCGCCAGATGAAGCGGCGCGCAGCTCGACGCGGCGCTGCTCACGCTCAGCGCGTCCCCCTCATTCCCCCCCTCAGCCTCCTCCCACCGCCGCCGGCCCCCGCTGCGAACACCGCCGCCCCTCAACCGCTCAAGCGAAGCAAGCAAAGGCACACCATCCATCGACTCCTCTGACTCCTCAGGAATCGCTGACGCTAATACTGACTCATTACTTCCAAATTTGAAAGAATCGCTGTCAACCCAGGGTCGCCTGACTGAACTTGTTTCGCTACAACTGACAGTCTCGTCGGAAGCGTCAGTGGCGGAATTGGAATCGTCGTCAGAGGAGTCAATGTTTTCCTGACAGGTCGTGTAAGATAGACTGGAGCGGATGGAATGGCAGGTTTGTAGAGATGTTCCAGAACTGGTCTGATTTAGGGATTTGTTAGATGGCAGAGAGTCGAGGCCGTCGGATATATCTTTGATTGAATACGGGCGAGAGTATGTCGAGGACAAAGTACTGTATGGTAAACTGGCGTCATTGACAGTATTGTTGACTTCTGTAGTGGCATTTTCAAGAGTGACAGAGGCTGCTGACAACGGTGCAATGGTGTTTGGAAATACTGGTCTGGTAGTTGTCGGAGCAGGAGTTCCGAGTAAAGTAATATCTGGTGTTGAAATGCTTTTATTGATAACCGAGAATTTAACGCAAAGATTCTGGGAAGAACGTTTTTCAGCGTGATAAACACATTCGCCGGTGTCACAGAAACATTGGAAAGATGACAAGTTTAAGTCGATCTCTCTCTGTAGATCTTCAATGTTTATTGTAACTTTTCCTTCATCTTCCACAGTGATTGCTAGTAAATCTTCGGCGCTCTTGTGGAATTTACGTGGTGATGCTTTGCAGAAGCAAATGGCAGTTTCATTTGTACTCTTCCTCTTTAAAGATTCGTTGTCTTTGTCGAATGTATCTCGATTAAACATGGTAATAAACTCCTGCAGTGTTGGAGCTTTGTAAATGCAATGACCAGTGCCTCTGATATGATAATTTGTTAATGTTTCTGTGCTTTCTTTCAAATATTTAGGTATTAACCTTGCATCAACTTGTATAGTTGAAAAGGTCTTATGCCTGAACAGAACTTTCTTTTTTGTATTGTCTTTCTTCTTGTTGGGCAAAGTACCCGTTCTAAAGCGTTCTGTGTGATCACCAGCTTCAGAACTGCAGTCAACATCGTCTAAGGCACTGTTTGCATCTGAAGAATCTGAATCTATTGACTGAGATTTTTGAACACTTATCTTATACTTTCTGTCATCTGAGTGTCGGAATGACTTGGACTTTACTGAGAGCAGAATATCTTCAAAGTTGGCTTCATCTTCTTCAGATTCTGAAGATAAATTGGAAGCTCGACTAAGGCTTAAAGCAGACTTCGTACTAGCAGTAACTTGACTGATATTTTTTTCAGACACATTTGAAGCAGTCCTTGTAACACTTACGTTAGAACTATTGGTACTGACGAAATTATTTTTTGTATCGGCAGCAATGTTACTGCCAGTAGAAATAATGCCTTTGGTATTTTCAGGAACATCACTTGCTTTGACAGCGCCCTCACTAGATTTTTTAGGATCATTACCATCATTTGTTTCAACGGGGACGATATTTCTTTTAGGTGGTTCCGGTCTCTGTCGTATTTGAGGTTTTGGAGTGACATTTTCGTAGACAATTCTTTTCTCGGTCTCTATGGGTTTAGTTGGTATGTGGGTTCTTGCTGCAGGAACCGGAGCCCGTCTGAGAACTGGCGTGCGAGGTTGTGCAATTGGGGCAGTACTAAGGATTGGTGCTGAAGGCTGTAAGGGAACTGTTTTAGTGACATTTGGTGCAGTTCTAAGAATTGCTGAAGAATCCTGTATAATTGGGGAAATTGAAGGCTGAACTGGAACTTTCGCTGAAGGATGTGTAACTGATGGTAAAGGTTTAGCGGTTTCAGCAGAGGTTTCGGTTGGGATATTTTGCGAATTTTTGTTACTAGCGCCATTGTCCCTGCGAAAATTTTCTTCTACATTGATTATTTCATGTGCTACCACATGGCTTAGAATATTTGGCTTTGAAGATTTGTAAATATTCTCTCCGTCATTTTTTTTATTAACCTCATCATAAGACACGTAACAATCATTCACTATATTATACGAGTCCGCTGAATTGTTAGACTTTCTAGCATTGTTTTCTTTCTCATCTCTAGGTTCAAAAATGCTGAATGTGGAAATCCGATTGATTGCTTCTGTTGGTGTTTTAGACACTTTCAAAACTTTATTATTATTTTCTGTCAAGTCAGATGCAATCGAATCGGAATCTGAATCTTTAGTGTCACCAGGTTCAGTACTTTCCGCGATATAAGGTAAGGGACAGCTGGCGTTACTTCTAGTGCTTTGGTTGATCTTCTCATTTCTGCTACTCAATCTTCCATTCCAGTTCTCGAATTCATCATCACAGTTGACAACTGCAGCCTCATCTCTCTTCTTGAAAAATTTGCTATTGGCAATATTTAATGTGCCAGTGCTCGATCTATTTTTCAACTTCTTAGATATATCTGACTCTGATGCTGAGTTAGAAATGTTAGGAGCAGATTTGAATATCGATCTGAAGCCCATAGACCCTATGACCTTCTGGACAATGTTTTTGTGATTATGTTTTGTTAGTATGGAAGAAGACGATGAAGATAAGCCAAGGTTATAATTTGTGTGGGTCTCTGGCGGTTTCCTGTAAAACACATAAGTAAAGGAATAAAACAACGTGCAAATCAAATTGATATCTAAGAAAACTAAAAATAATTGGGTGATACGAATGGTTGAATAACAAAAAAGTAGGATGATTGGATGAATATAATACGTTAGCAAACGCAATCGCAAACACACACTAGATTTTATACAACAGTTTTTTTTCTATCAAAGAGACACAAACTTTTCTCTTTGCTGACGGTAAAAACATGGGTTTTCTTTACGTTCCTTTTTGTAATTAATTGTGAATGCTTCGGACTTGGTGAAAAGGCAGGGTCCTTTGTTTGTCATCAAAGGACCTTAGACGACCCCGTGTGATGTCAGTCGTAGGCAGACGCACGGAAGATTTTAATGAGCACCCAATAGAAATACTACCGTTTTCTAGTATTCTTTCATTTAAAGAATATCAAAAAAAATTGCTGAATTTTGTCAAAGAAACAAATATATCTTGGTTTCAATCAATTACTGAAGCTACCGGTACCGAACTATCCAAAGAAGTCCCCGCCCTAACTATATGACCCGAGCTAAGTTTCGATACCATGGATTCGTAATCTAGATATAGGTACTATATTTCAGTTATAGACAATCAATAACATAGTAAAAACAAACCAGAAACGTACGTATATACTACATCCACCAAGATTATTAAGACTGCGAAACCTTACAGTCAAACGAATTCAAAGTTATCTCTGTATTCACAACTGACGCAAACCATTTCAAGTTCCTTCGCAAAGACTCAAAACGATGTCTTCTCAAGTCGTTCCGAGTCAAAGGTGAAGCCAGACTTATAGTGCGCCTAGGACTTGGGACGTATGTCATAATTGAGTCGGCAGACTCTCCAATTAATGGCGAACGTTTAGGGAGAAAGATTCCTCGAGTAAATTACTGAAGGGAGATACCGTGTAGGCGGTTCAAGTTAAATGAGTTGAGAGGGATATTAAATTATCAACTGGTTTTTTTTTTTGCTGGATTTAGTAACAGACTAAAATTCTAAATAAGAAAAGGTAAGTTATCAGCTGGGACTGCCTGGGACGGAATGGCTACTAAGTAAGACCGAGAAATCTGGGGGAGCTTTTACGACCTCAACTTGTCAATTATTCGTCCGCATAGCGCGCTCGGCACGCAATGGATCTAACCAGAGACTAGGGGAATGCGGCTCGCCAAACGTTTGTTGTGTTCAACAAACGTTCGCATACGCAACCTATGTACGATGATGGGCCGCCAGACAGCTTCGCAGCGGCTGACCAATCACAGCTCTCTTACCTCGTCCCCCGCCGCCCGTAAATTGGTGAATTGTGTTTCAAATGAAAATGTATCTATGCGCTCTCCACTGGATAAGTGCTCCCTGGATCTAACGAATTACCGATGCTTACCCCGGTGAAACCAGAATGCAGGCAGGATCTCTTTCAAATCAATAGAAGAAAGAGATTCTGTGCCTATGTGCTTTAGAGCATTTCAAAACATGGTCCAAATAGGTGCGGGTTTATAGGGGTTTATGCGGGTGCCGGTGATAGCAAAATGATAACCCGAATTGGATATAAGTTGGACAAAGTTATCATATCGTCACACTTTCTCACATACGGGGTGGCACAGGTGGCACAGGTGGCAGGTGGCACAGGTGGCAGGTGGCACAGTTGCTGCGTTTAATATTCAGTTATACAATTTACCGTAACAGGGGACTAACCTTTTTGAGAAATAGCGGTAGTATAGAAAAATATTAATATTATATTGACGTTGACTAAGTAATATGTATGATTTTATGGTCAATAATTTTTTTTAACTGAACTGAACTTTGAGATATAAAATAAAGTTTATGTTAAAATCGGTGTTCTTCTAAATACGCGTAAAGTATATCACTTGTACCACAGCAATTCAGTCACAGGCTGTTTACGGAAAACCACGACGGGCGTCTAGTTAAGCGGATTTTCACGCTCCGTTGGGCGTTTTTAAAAGCACCGCGTGTAAAGGATGCTTTAGATTTAAAGACTTGGTCGCAATTATTGTGAAGATGTGCGTTTGGGTGATGATTTAAATGTGAATGATGGTGGTTGCATGCTGCGGTTATGTATGTTAGTTGGGTTAGGTAACAAGCGGTAAAAGCAACGAAATGAGATAGACAAACACAAAACAGACACAGGACAACACAAGATACCCTGAAAAATTGTATGAGTTGATGGGAGTTTCAGGAGGACATCAATTTAATTCGGTTGGCTTGGTTTTTAAAAGTTATGATGTTTTTAAAGTAAAAAAAATATATATTGGGTATTATGATAACGTCATCATGAGCCAATAGGGGGAGAGTATTTATGAGTAATGTGACGCTAAATACCTAATTATAGGTTCATGTTAAGAAAATGTACAATTATTTTTTGTTTACATTGAGCAGTTGGCCTCTTGGTAACACGTAAAAGTTTAAAAGTGTTATTTAATTTAAACCACATAAGACTAAAACGATAAATATGAGATCTCTTATTTCAGTAGGCAAGACTCTGCTTAATGTAAAATGAACTTTATACCAAGGCGGCAGAACTCACATTCCGGCGGTGTTCGGGTAACCGGTGGGGCTGCAATCTTGCACTGGGAAGGGGGGTAAGTCCTCCTCACTTTCATATTCGGTGTGTTTCATGTGATCTGTTAACATAAAAAAACATAGGTACAGACTTTATAAGATCTTTTATCACTTCAGTGACGTTTCCTACCACGGAGGCGCCAGTTCTACGAACGAACCTGTCATCAATTTGTCCCATCAACATGATACGCAAAGAAATCTCTTTTTAGAGATAAGCTTGCCTTTGTACATTGTCTATCTATTAAAGGTTTTCTGTATGTCATTCTTGTGTTAGTACAAGAATGACATACAGAAAACCTATAATAGATAGACAATGAAAAATAAATTACGAATTACGAAATTACAAATTACAATACGCTTACTCCGCATTTTTTTCTTCAAACGTGGCTTTGCACTCGATTTTGATAATATCAGCGATGTCTAGGCCTTTTAATGAAAATACAGCTACAATACCTAATCATCATTGGCCTTATTTATGTATATTACAGCTGTTATGTATTCTGAGTCACAATTTTCTCTTGCGACTGAACAGACCGATATGAGATCTGCATTGCTTATCACAACAGTCACAAGAAAATTAGGCCTGAGGTAATGTACGTACCTAACTATGTTACAACTTCAGACTAACTGCTTTATCGGTAGGTATGTTCTCCCAAAAACTGCACAGTTCAACAACACAAAAATCAAACTTGAGTGTAATGAAATCACTATGAATTATCAAACACAGTGCGATTTGTCCAAGGTTCTAGTTGGAACTGACGAATGAGTCACATCTAAACTGAGATAACGCGGTGTAATTTTATTTTTATGTCAGAGATAAAACTGTAAAACCTAACTGGTTTGTGACGAGTCGGCAGTAATTGTTTTGCGGTTTGTCGCTGTGATAATTACCTAGGATGGTCCTATATAATTTAATTGATGTGGTTAATTAAGAGTCACGCACACAAACAGGAATTAAATGAGAGGTTGATCAATAAATAGGAGAAATTACAATACTTTCTAAAATTCCTTGGCTCAGACTTTGCCATACTATTACATACAGCGCCTCAGTATACATTCAAAACGTTTATTTGGATATTATTTACTGATACAATGCAGCCTTCGATTTCACACTCCTGACTATTTTGTTGCGCATGGCTCGGCCTTCGGCCATGTATTTCTGTGATGATTTGTTTAATTTTTCTTGACGCATATATCGGCTCTTTGCGTCGTGCTATAATCATAATTTCATTTCAGTTGCTATAATTTTATTAAAAATAGTTATTTATATAATTTATTTAGTAAACCTACAGCCTTTCTAGCAACTGTGGTACCTATGTTTTAATTCAGCTTGACTTGGATCGGCCTTCGGCCTCGCACGCTTATTCTTACACGTTTACAAAATCGGCCATGGGCTTCGCACTGTCTGTATGTCCTGACATATTTGTAATGCATGGCCACGTCTTCACACTACTCTTAGATCAAGTACATTTTAACACATCGCTCGGCCTATAGCTCTCCGCCTCTATTAGATCATATGGTAAAGTTTCCGTTGCTTGGCTCGGCCTTTGGCGTCACGAGCGCGAAATGTCTATGATTAAAAATACACAGCATCACGCCTTTTCCCATACGGGGTGGCAGAGGCTCTCCCACTCACCTCTAATAATCTTCCGGACCCTCCTCGTCGCATCCCCCGGATACTCGTCGAGCAGGTCGTGAATTGTCTTGCCCATCCTGTTGGCGGCGTACAGGTCAGCCCCTTGTCGCAGCAATACACTGACAACGGACGCCTTGCCGTAGATGACTGCTTCGTGGAGGGAGGTGCCGTTGTGTGTGCGAACGTTGGGGTAGATGCCGGCGGCGATGAGGGTTGCTACCACCTCCCTGTGAGTTGTAGGTCAAGGTTAGGGAACGTAGCCATACTTCGTGAGCCGTTTTTGGTCACCTTTGACCCCCCTCCCTCCACTCGGTGACCACTGTAGTACGGAGTACTATTATCTCTTCTGTGACTGTAGGTAACCAAGACTGTCACTGTCATGTCACGATAAGTCACGTGGTATGGATAAGTTCCCTTAGGGCCTGTCCCAAACGGCCTCGGTAAGGTCTGTGTGATAGATCAACTGTCATTTTAACAACATTTATGACTTATCTGTTGAGTGGGTTTATCGAGACTGTTGGTAATCGAGCTTTAGTGTTGGTCGCTAGCGAGAGGCTAATCGTAAAGCACCCGTTGTTGAAGTGAATCGAGAATTTAAAGCTCTTAGCTCTGAGAGGTAGATGGAAAGAAAGAAAGTGGAAATTACATAAATGTCACGGCGAAACTGTCAATATGTCATCACATCCATCATCATAATTATATCATATCATAACTCATAACTGGGAGAACTGTTTATTATGTTATTAAAAGAGCAATTGAGTTAGTCTATGCCATTGACTGCCATGGTAATAGTGCATGCACTATCAGACTCGAGTATTTAGCCACACTCCACCAAGCTGGCTCAGTTTGGGTTGACGAAGAAGTATCAGGCTAGTGGCCAACCCGATCAATCAACAAATATTAATAAAAATATATCACAATACGGTATTGGCCTCATTTTGGAAGTAGTTTTAAAATAAATGTTGTTACATTTTAAGCGCAACACATTAATATTTCCAGGATATCTTCCGTAGTTTCAATAAAAAATAATAATATAGTTGAATTTGAAAAAAAAACGTGCGAAAAACGCTGTATTTCTAATGGCGCCGGTCACGCCCGCCATCATTATAATTTAGTCAAGCAAGATGCCAGAGACGAGCGTGTGACGTCACCAAAGAGATAAACGTCAAACAGAGCTTTTACGTCACAGATTATATTTCGATAATTTATACATTTTAATTCCTGGAATCCGCAAAAATAAGGAAACATCTTTTACTCTAAAATATAATGAAATATGTATAGATAGATTTGTACGCAACTCTCTGAGAGGATTACCACATTTGTCGAATATTTTTAATGATGACCAATACCGTATACAGATACTCATCGAACCAAAGTCTCCATCATTCAGAGAGCAAATCTTATGAATATTCATTCCTACATTGCTAACGAATCGTCATTGTTCCTGAATTTTAGCAGAAAATAACTCAGTTTTTTTTTCCACGTTGGTTCAATTTATTACAACATTTTTTATCATCCGACAAAGCATCTTTGCTTGTTTTACATATTTTTTCGCATTAGCAAAGATCGCCCGACCAAAATTCGGAATTGAGAAATTTCCCCGATGCTTGTCAAATCACAACAAAGCCGTGCAATTTGGAGCTCGATGAATATGTATCGTGTAAACTGTACAATCAGGCAAATCTGGCGTAGTAACAAACCACAATTTGTGCCAGGCATTATTATTTATTAGAGATGTGAGCAAGACGCCTGATTCAGGGAGCTCTGGTACAATGCGGAAACTTCAGCGAAAAATGTAAACAATAGCATAACATAACGCGTCTCCGTGCTATTGGACTTTGGAACAAACTTCCCAGTGCTATCAGGGACAGTCCATCATTCAACATTTTTAAAAAACGCTTGAAGGAACACTATCTTTCTCTACCTTAATATACCTTAGTATCTATTTATATATTATATTTTGTTTTTGTTTTTATCTGTATTTATGTATTTATTAGTAAGTAGTCTATTATTTTAATATTTATCGTTGTGCACTTATGTAGGTCTACCCTTTACCTTTCCATCTCTCCATCCTAGGTTTGCTGGAAGAGATCTCTTATTAGAGATAAGCTCGCCTTTGTACATGTTTTTTCTAATATTAAGTGTCTGTATTATATTTTCTGTGCAATAAAGTATAAAGTAAGTAAAGTATAAAGTATAACGCCATTTCCCCGGTGTAACAGAGGCATAACTATGCCCACTTTTAGCCGGTTACATACTCCATTATGCGTGACGGGGGGCTAGCCTATCGCCGCAGCTATAACAAAAATTATAACAAAATATGGCTATAATTGCCAGTACAAAAATATCAGGTAGGTATCGATGGGTTAGGTACCTATACCAACTTTGTCATAATTAGTTCATGAATCACGCCACGCTCTGTGGTTCAACATTTAAGTTTTTTACCTGTTTCGTAGTCCAGGAAACGTAACCATGTGTATGAAAAAGTTGAAAACACTATAATTAAATGTGGTAAACGCTGGTTTCATTCTATTTCATATGGGTGGACGCACACCAATGTATACCTTAAAATACGGTAGGTGTTTCATTGCTGGTCAAAATAGATAGATACAAAGGTATAATAAACGCTCACATCTTCTCCCGGAGGAGGTGTGGGTACGTACAGTTTACATATCTGGGTAAAAGTAAGAATATCGTGCCTCTGCCAACCCGTATGGGAAAAGGAGTGACGCCTATGTGTGTTTTATTTCTTTATTTATTTGCTCGTTTGCGTCATTTCGCCAGTTTTTCAGCTATAGTCTCTTCACTTAGACAGTGCCGACATCGACATAACAGCAACCCACGTGTTCGCAACCCAACCCCTCAACCGTACAGGTGGAAAATTTACAGCAGCTAACCGAAGAGTTATATAGATACGCAAGGATGTGGTAAACTGTAGGCCAATGCCGGCTGAGATGGTAGAATTTGACGGTATTTCTGATGGAAATATTGCTCTTAACATTAAATCAGGGCCCGTACTCCGACCTCCAACCAATGCGGGTTAGCTATACCTACGAAACAATATGACCGTTCTAAAACAACTAAAGGTAAAATAAAGTTCCCTATGGAGTTTTCGATTGAAATGGTGATGTATGTATCTGAACTACGGAGCACTTATCCAGTGGAGAGCGCATATTATATACCTTTTCCTTTGAAACACAACTCACCAATTTACGGACGGGGCGGGGGACGAGGTAAGAGAGCTGTGATTGGTCAGCCGCTGCGAAACTGTTTGGCGGCCCGTCATCGTACATAGGTTGCGTATGCGAACGTTTGTTAAATACAACAAACGTTTGGCGGGCCGCATTCCCCCGCAGGCGCAGTCATTGGATGTATAGTCTCTGATCTGAACGGTATCGGATTTGAATCGCAAAAAAGGTTGGAGTAACGGTGCTCCTAAACGGTCCAGGTTTTGCTGCAATAAGTAGCCGGCAACTATTGGTGTCCCTCTTACTCACATGTTAGAGAAAGACACCAATAGTTGCCGACCACATATTGCAGTGAAAATATGGCCCGTTTAGGAGCACCATAACCACACCTCGGACACTCCATAGAACGCTCGTAAAATAATCACCTATTACTACTACATAACCAAATGATGTTTGTATACGTGCAAATGTGTGCGTAAACTTTGCTAGGGCTGGTGGCGCGGCAAATGCAGCGATATTAAAGTATGCGCGTCGTCACTCGTCCGGCGTTCAGCCCTGTCTATTTATCCTGTAACCAATCTTTTGACACCAGGGGTGGGGTGCGGTATCTGAATCAGCGCGGGGAAGGGAGTGGCCGTTCTGTACGAAGTACTATTATCTCTTCTGTGCCATAACAACAACACTGTAACATTATTTTCTTTTACGAATTGCGTCATTTCAGATTCCACCTAGCGCATCCAATCACACATTCAGCGCGTGAATTTGCGACAGGACCGATTGGAGCGTTAAACGAACGAACCAACCGGTTATGAATTTGAATATGAATCCGGTGAATTTCGGTGTGATTGTTGCCTGCATGCTGTCACTAGGTGTTACTGTTAGTATTTCTTTTTAGGGTTCCGATCCTTAAAAGGAAAAAAGGAACTCTTATAGGATCACTTTGTTGTCCGTCTGTCTGTCTGTCCGTCTGTCACGACTCCTTTTCTCAGGAACGCGTGGAGGTATCATGTTAAAATTAATATCGATTACTCAAATCTATGGTCCCTTGGAGCTGTGAAAAAATTAAACTTCTAGGTCTACGCAATCAAAAGATATCGCGATATTATGTCATAAATTTGCTGACTTTGCTGAATTTGTATGAACTCGCGTGGAACTCGCAAGGGAATCTAAACCTAGAGGGTACTTCCCGTTGTCCTAGAATCATGAAATTTGGCACGAAGCAAGGTCTCATAGCACAAGTAAAGGGAAAAATCTGAAAACTGCAAATTTTTGTCTTTCTAACAAATTATTCAATGTGGTTTACATGGATGACATCACACTTTAGTTTTTTTTATGTGGAAACACGTGTTACGCTTTTCAAGTCTGATCGAAACCCTTGGTGCACGAGTCCTACTCGCACTTGGCTGGTTATTTCATGATAAGGTCACAAAATAAGAGTCCTTAATTAATTAATTGGCCTATGTTCAATCATATTTTTAAGTTATAATAATGTATATCGTGCTGTGGACTCAGTTCCCAAATAAACAAACAAACAAACAAATTGGACCGATGAAGTTGAAAATTGGTACACATATCAATATCTGTGACCCAAATACAGAGGTGCAATGTAAATATATAGGTAAATATGGAATGTAATGGCCACTTTTGGGGGGCCGAATGATTAGAAAAAAAAAATATTCCGTATGTATGACATATCAAATGAAAGCGCATGGTGTGAGGACCTTAATTGTATTTTTTTTATAATATTTTAAGACTTATTTTGAAAAAGTTGTGCTCAATAATATGACCGATTCGCATGTCATCAAAACCTCTAGGGTACTTCCCGAAGTCCTAAGGGTTTCTCCTTCGGAGATACGGAACCCTAAAAACAGAACAAAAGATTTGGTTCCTTTGGGGTCATTGGACGCTTGAGCAGTTAGAAGATTGTTTCACTTACTTGTGGCCATTCTTGCTGGCAAGATGCAATGGTGTGGAGGGGAAGACACGCACTCTGCAGTTCGGTAGTCTGTATTCGTCGACCAGTTGAGGACGAGCCCTCAGCAGCAGTTGTACTGTCTCCAACCTGGGTCGAGTTATAATGGGGTTTAGAGTAAGTAATAAAATGAGCGTCACAGTGATTATGGAAAGTCAATTCAATTTCTTAATTAATGGCGTTTACAATAACATCTAAGGTCAGGTAATTTCGCCAATCTTGTTGATCTTTAGCACTACCCGGGAAGGATTTTTTTAGAGATAAGCCCGCCTTTGTCAAAATGTTTTCACTGTGTTCTATGTTTCATAATATTCTTATTATTTCAATTTGATAAGTCCGGTCATTATTCATACTGCCCGGTCCAAAGCTTGATTTTTCAAACGGACCACTGCCCGTCGGGTATTATGAAATATTATGAATACAGACCGGTTGAAGTAATAAATATCAAACTGACCATGGCTCTTGGTCATTATTCATACTGCCCGGTTGATCACATTGCCCGTGACCAGTGTGCACATATCCAGCGGAGAGCGCTTATATACATTTTCCTTTGAAACACAACTCACCAATTTACGGGCGGCGGGGGACGAGGTAAGAGGGCTGTGATTGGTCAGCCGCTGCGAAACTGTCTGGCGCGGCCCGTCATCGTACATAGGTTGCGTATGCGAATACAACAAACGTTTGGCGAGCCGCATTCCCCCGCAGGGGCAGTCAATTAGATATATAGTCTCTGCCCGTGACATATACATAACAACTATTTAGTAATCTGTGACATAACTGCGTGCAACAATGCATAACCCCTCACCTGCCGTACTGCGCCGCGAGGTCCAACGCGCTCTCATCCTTCTTGTTCCTGATGGTGACGTCAGCCCCCCTCTTCAGGAGTTGGGAGACCACCTCCACATGCCCGAACTGCGCCGCTATGAGCAGAGCTGACTCCTGGTCGGAGGTCTGGTGGACGGGAAAGGTGTAATGTTTGTTCGTTGAAATAAAATTAACTAAAGGCCCCATCTCCGTATAAATTGTTGTCAAATTCAATGAACTCATAGTAACATAAATGTCTGATATGATATGAAACAAACGAGCAAAGTCACAAAGTTTGTTAATAAGATTTGTATCATATTTCAGGATATTTTGAGACTTAAAAATACATAAACGACAACTGTTTTGCATGTTATTAGTTTTGATTTTCAACAAAAACCACGATAATAAAGATACATGAAACGATACGTTTTAAAACTTCTAGCAGATAAACACGTCTTTAGAGGAACTATTTGTATTGTCGTATTTGGATTCGCTAGGTGACGTCACCTTAGTAATGCCAAATGTCAAATCACATACATAATAATTGAAACAAAAAGTAAACTTTAGAAAAAACCGACTTCCACAAACCCTATTTGATTAGATTGAGTTTAATACAAACTGTTACCCCTTATCCCCCCCCCCTTGGGGACTTAATTTTGTCAAATCCCATCTCAGTGCTACCCCGCGCTACTAAGGAAACCCTGTACAAACTTCCATGGCTCTAGGTCCACCGGTTTAGGCTATGCGTTGCCTGCCCGTCAGCCACGCATTGTATTTGTACCTAGTATTGAGCAGATCTGGTGGCCATATGTGGTCTTCATCAGCAGTTCCGCATCACAATATTATGCTTACCATGTGCATTTGCACGAGTTATTATGAAAAACACAAAAATCACTATAGGTCTGCCTATAATATTTGAAGAGTTCCCTCGATTCCTCCAAGATCCCATCATCAGATCCTGACCTGGTGTCAATGGGACCAATGGGAAGGTAAACCCTTTCAAACAAAAAAAAAATTGGTTGCCTGTAAAGTCGGTATACGGGCGAAAGTTTTACGTGACAACGACTTTGAGTGGTAAAATAATTTTAATGTGAATATTCATTCGTATAGTAGGAAGAAGGATGAAATAATAGTAACAATTTAAAACATTTATTTATACAAAGAATTATATTTAAAACATTAATTTATACTCGAGTGGAAGGGACGCGTGCCTTTCACTTTTTATGTCTGTCTCTCTCGCACTTAGGCGGGCTAACCATGCCCGAGTGGAAGGGACGCGTGCCTCTCACTCGCTCTCATTGTGAGCGCATAACGTGAGCGGAGCGTAACGCAGTTTCTTGAAGTGTCACCCGGCAAACCAATTTATAAGACGTTGTCACGTCAAAATATTTTTCCAAATCGGTCCATCCGTTTAGGCGCTATGGACATAAAAAATATATATTCGGACGAATTGTAAACCTCCTCCTTTGGGAAGTCGGTTAAAAAGTTATCGTTTCGTTTCGCTATCCTTCTACAGGCACAGAGCTATTTTTAAGCGAAAGACTGAGAAGGGGATTGATTGAGGCTAAGGATTGAGGCATAGCTCTGTCTCTTACTTCCGGGCACATGATACGTCAACTGTAGGTCCATTTCCCCCCAGAACGCCTGCACAGCGAGTGAGATCATCTTGTCTTGGGCAGGAAAACCCCAGAGCGTTTGTCATATCCTCGATCTTTACCTACAATAAGACTGAACGAACTACCTAACCTACCTACCTACTACTGAACTGTTCAGTAGATATATCATTTAAAAAATAAGAAGCTTAGTGTAACTTAAGTATGTATGAATAAACTTAGCTGCATTTTGATTTGATGTGCACAGTCACTTACCAACTTATCCACATTGACTTGTGGGTTGGTGTGGCACAGCAGCATGGAGACCACATCGGAGTCCCCCTTCCACGCAGCCAGGTGGAGGGCAGTGGCGCCATTCTTCTCGACAATGCAGGGAGACGCGTCCACGGATAGAAGGAGCCGGACTATCTCTCTGGGAGCAAAGGAATTGGTTTGTTTAGTTCATTGTTTTGATTTTAACCACTTTTTTATTAATGTCCAATTTTACAGGATATAAGTAATGGTACTAGAGAAAAGGTACCAGTTCCAGTTTATAAAGATTTTTGATAGTGAAATCTGACGTGAGAGTAATTATGAAAACGCCTGTGAGATTTGTTTGAGCAAATTTTACGTTCACAAGTTTACGAGCAAACTTACTGATAAGATAAGAAAGGCGTTTATTCAAACAACGAACTTTGTTGTGGGTATGGCTTGTATTTGTGTTGTGAATTTTGTGATTGTGACTCACGCCAAAAAAAAAACTTAACGTATAGAGATATTTAGGAAGTTCATTACCACAACCAAACACACTATCCTAGTTAGTAACATATCAACTACCTACCTAGGTATATGGAAGTTCTGTTTTACCGCAAAACCATGCCTACGGGATCAGTCAGACGGCATGTGATAGGATAGGTGATAGGGCATTTCACAATAAAATACATGGAATCAACGTTTTATCTGCTGTAGTTAGGTAGGTACCTACTACATTAAAAACAGCCATCAGTTAGTGGTGCCTAGTCTACAAAAATTAACGAAGGTAACATACTCATACCAAAGGTAGGTTAGGTAGCAGGTAGGTACCTACTTAGGTCCTTTGGTGAGAAAAACCTGTTTACGTGTTTACTTACTTGTGGCCTCGCAAGCAAGCATGATGTAGCGGTGTGTAGCCACTATCGTCTTGAACATTGACGCCAGCGCCTTTTCTTAGACTGAAACAAATATATTTTTTATTACTTGCTAAAATAAAAACATAAATAACTCGCAGCCGGTAGGATTCGAACCTACGCTCCCAGAGGGAATCTGATTTCTAGTCAGACGCCTTAACCGCTCGGCCACGGCTGCTTGCTGAAAATTTAGCGAAATTACCATTCGTGTCTCACTCTCTCTTTGGGAATGATAAATTGGCGAGACAATAATTTAAATTCACAAGAAATAAAATTACTGATAAATATTCTACTACTTTTTATATCGGTAGCATTTAGAGAAAAGTTTCGTCCTGCACAACAAACATTCTGGACTGTCATCAAAAAGTTAAATCGTTACTGATCTGACCGAAGAAGATGTTTTATTTCTTACTTTTCATTCATTCAATTTTGAAAATTAGAACTAGTACCTACTACGTAACTGTCATAGTCTCATCACATCAGTAATCTGAATAAATCATTACATTACCTATTGTGTAACTATTTACGTCCATTTGCAATATCCTATCTATCCGTTATTTTCACATTACCAGAGATAGATTTGACAGTTTCGCTATGGAAATTATGTCAAATTTTACCCTATCTATCCGCCGATTGAGGATAGATAGGTTATTGAAAACGGCGGTTAGAGATACAATACGATCATATATATAATTCTTTGTGTGTATATATTAGCGAAAATTCATATAAAATATATGTAGGCAGATACCGAACTATTTTGACGCACGCTAACCTTTAATGACAATCCTATTTAAATTAAAAGGGAACGTACTTTTTTATGATCTTTTAAATACACTGCACTCACCTATCGACATCAAACAATTTTTTTCTCAATCTCTTTGTCGTCATCCATCTTCGCTGAAAGCTATTTTTCACGCCACGAATATTGAATTTTCCACAACACTGTACAGTTCGTTCTGGATTCATCATAACATTTGTTGACAAATGTAACAACAAAACTTTTATTTCCAAAATGGGACTCCAAACGGGCACAAATTAAACAAAATGTCCTTACCAAAACAAAAAAAAATAAGTAACTAACGGATGAGTCATGGGAAACGCATTCAAATTTGGACAAACTTATCGGTGTCACACAGATATTTGACTAAACAAACACTAAAATGTCATAACAATAACAGAGTTCGACTTGCTAACTAACACTTGTTATACCTTCCACTAATTTGAGAGAGAGTGACACAAATAATGATTGTATTGTACCTATTAGGACAATCGAGCCATGCGGATAAGATAACTGGACAGTTGTTGATATTGATAATTCGCTTGATGTAGAACAAAGCATGACTTCATTAGAAATAAGTCGTAGAAGAGCTATGATTATAAATATTAATAAACAAGTAGTTTGTATTTGTTTATAATAATTGTTATGTCACCTTGCATATGTACTAAATTAGGCATACATTTTCAATATTACCAGGGATTAATGTCTAGGTTGTAGTCGGGCCACTCTCTAATAATCAGAAAGATATAGTGAAAATATATTTTAAAGATGCGGATGCTCGATATCTTGATAAAAAAATAACATTGATTGCAGAAATCCAAAAGATCCTTCAACATTTTGTGGCTAAATCAAATTCCTTGTATATCAATCTATTTTTATACAGAAATCTGGCTGGTTACCGAAATTATTTCTTAAACTTTCAAGTTTAAACATTCACAATTTAGAGCTAGAACATGAATCTGATGCGTGCAAATGTGTAGTTAATCAAAATTTCGCTAGTGAACTTGACTTCAATTTCAAGGTAGGTATACATAATTGATGTAGGTAATTAATTAATAAGCTATTGACTTAAAAACAATAATTATGTGAAGAAACCTGCTATAAATGCTCACGGAAGCGATAAATAGTGACAGCATAATTAGTGAAAAGCATTTCAAACGAACCAATCTAAAGTGAGATTTATTTAACATGGCTATAGCGGACATTGACCCTCAAAGAAAATGTATGCGATTTGACGTTTGCCGCCACCAACACCGCGGCGGCAGTGGCAGCAAACGTCAAATAGCATGTTTTCGTTCGCGGGGCAACGACCGCTATTGCCATATTAAAAAAATGCCACTATAGTATGATTTGATTTCCACTTGGTCACACTCTGCAAAAGTTTGTTGCCAATATTGATTCATACAAATACATTAATGTTTGAAATTATGATTATGTATGAGTCATGCACATGCATTATGCAGACTAGAAATATAACGTTACCAATCAAAGGTCTTAAGATGTTTGTAATCATTGTCATCAACAGTCAGTCAGATACAGTTTCACCAATGTGATGCTTGTTGTATTGTCCTTACCTTATTATTATTATAGAATAATACCAAAAATTCTTAATCGTACAAACCGTCAAGAGCGTATCAATCAATTAATATCTTTTTTATACTTTCTCTATCTTGAGAGGTTGACCATGCTTGTGTGCATGTGCAGCGTTTATATTACTTAGTTCAAGAACATTAACTCTGTGCTGACCAAAACATCAGCATTTACAGTGCCGCCTTTCCTGTATGCGTCACACACATAAAAGCACCGTCCGATATGATAAAACAGCCTCTAATAAGATTTACTAAGCTCATAATGTCTCAACGAACCTGAGTCGCCTTCTGATCTTGCTGAACATATTCCTCGGATGGACTGATGCCATTCGGAACTTCATTTTCGCTCACTAAGCACACATTTTAAACGATTTCAGCCCATATCCACTGGCTTTTTATATTTGTAACATAATCCGGTCCAATATTGCTATGCAAATATTTTTCTCAGACTGAACTGAGCACTTCAACGGTGGTTTGTGACTAAACCGACGTCGCCGTCCGCTGGGTAGTTGACTCGATGAATCATAGGACCCAGAGAGTCGGCCTCAACTTTCGGCATCTATTTTTTTCTATTGCGGTATTTTTTGCGAGTAACAGTACTCGGAAGAGGCTCAGTTCTAATTAGCTCGCGCATATTGTTTATTTGACACACTTGCGTGTCCGTGACCGAAGTTGGAGGCTTCATTACCTACATGACTGCGTCGGCTTACTTTCACAGCTCTTTTGATAAATCTCTGTCACTTTATCGACATTCAACTGATATTAGTATGCATGAGAATATACTGATATCGATCACTTTCACAGAAAGTTGTACGTCTGCTTGACTAAAAATAAACCAGACAATTTAATTCTTTAATGCGTGAAAACTGGACAGGTATTTAACATTATTTTCGGTCCTTAAAACATCAAATATCGTTCTTTCAAAATCAGTATCAAATGTATCTATTCCTCTAGCATATGTGCTATTAGGTATTCCAGAATATGCAAGCCTACCGCCAATAGTTTTGACCTTCCGAGTTCGTTGTATTGTAGAATACTAAAATAGGTTTCAGAAGCAATCATTCGGATCGGCTGCAGCGCGGTCAGAAACCAGTGTGCTCTGATAAATATTGACAATAAAACGTCACCGTTTACAGGAATCGCCGGCTAACAGTTGTTGGGTTTTGAGGTGAAATTGTTTTCACAGAGTAAACGACTTTGTCCTGGGTAGATGTTAAAGGTTTTGTTTTATTTAGTTATTTTTTTTTTACTTCAGAACGCAAGGATCTATATCTGGAGATACAAAATAAGACTAGCAGAAGCATACACAGTTAATAAATTGGTTTAGTTTGATTGCTGGAAAGCTTTGTTTGCTATACGTATTTGAAGGTGTACCTTGTTTATCATTATTACTAGCCTATAACATCCCACTGCTGGGCAAAAGCCTCTCTTCACCTCTTCCACACATCTTACTCCTGGCCCGATTTCCACCAGTTCTTTGTGGTCTCGCAGCTCGTCACTCTAATGTTTTCTAGGGCGGACACGACCGCGCTTTGCATTTTTTTGGACCCAGAGTGTCATTTGTTTGGCCCATCGGTCTGGTTGCATACGAGTAACGTCGCTGGCCAAGTCCCACTTCAATTCGGCCGCTTCTTCCGCTAAGTCTTTGATCTTTGTTTTAGAGCGCAACTCGGTATTCCAGACTCAGTCCAGCAACCAGATCCCCAAGATACTGTGCGTCGTACCTTAGGATGTACCTATCTATCAAAATCATTTAATTAGGTACCTAGATATTACCTGGTAGGTAAGTAACCTAACCTATTTGTGGGCAATTCGTTTACAATTATGATATCATCTCAGTGATGTTACTGGCATCGGAGTAGTAGGATAGGAAAATCAACTCAGCCAATGTCAGTGTCATTAAAGCACGATTGACAGAAAAATCTTAGTAATTAGACCTCGCGTGCAGCTACCTACTACTCACTAACTAGAAAAATTAACACGATTTATATTAGGTAGGATCCTATCTACTGTGGTAGAGCAGACCCAAATTAGGTCACCACGATAAAGCCGTGGCTTTATTTGTTATCTGATATTTTTCAATGATTTCGTCTAGTTTTATTTGCATGTCATTATTGGTGGTACGTGTGCATTTGAAATAAATAATTTATTCAATGATTAATTGTAGATTTGGTTTTCGTACCTTCCGAGATTTCATTGATCAATTCTTATTCAATCTTTACACCTTGCCAATGTTCTTGCAGGTAGTTATGATTATTATCAATATACCTAATAAACGCATGCCCTTATTAAATACGTCGTCTCATTGCATTTGGTCAAGTGCATGCCTTGTCCAAATACGTTCTCAAACATGTGATGTAAACTAAGGTGAACTGAACAATACTAGGTACCTACCTATCTTTACCAGACTGAGTGAAGTTCAACGTTCGTGCCATAACTTCGATTGGCGTCTGGCCAGAAGCCAAACACTTCAGTTTATTAATTCGGATTTCCTTTTAAGCGTGGTCTACATTGACGGTGCGTTTAGATTAAATGGCTCTGTTTAGTTTTTCTGTGGTCTCAATTACTAAATTAACTAGTGGATTGAATAGATTGGTTACTCAAGTAATTTTTAAGTTTCGTTATTTCTCTTTTTAGGGCCGCAATTTCTGACATTTCGTCATCTTGGTGAATCGACCGTGCGGTGTTTTAAGCTTTAATTACTTAATTAGATAACTGGAGATAATCAGCATAATGAAACCCCGTTATTTAAGGTAGATTAGTTTGCATCACATACAATAAAAGTATAATCTGCTGGTATTCTAATGTAACTCCATCTCATCTCCTAGGTATATGAACGTAGATAAATAAACCTATCTATAGCTTAGAAGGAAAATTTACATTAGCCATGACATGACGACATTACGAGTAGGTAGGTACTGTCCTTTTAGGTAGAACGGATATCTACTTTAGCTAGGTATAGCTCTAAACATTGTAACCTACCCAGGTACCTACTTTTTGCCTGATCTACAGCTGAATCTGCAGTTATTTCATTCATGTCAATAATATTTTTTTATTTGATATTCATTTCTTCTCTGGGAAATAAAAATCAAAACCACGAGATTATAAAACCGACCTTGTATTAATTAATTACTTACAATCTCATTCACAATAGGTCGGTAATTGATGATTCACGAAACTAAAGATTCATTTTGTATCCCTTAGAACTGAGTTGCTTAGCAATTCAGTAAGGACCATCCAGACTTTTACATATAGTAAGTATGGTTCAGCTTATCAGTAGTTGTTGATAAGCACGTAAACAATACCAAAAATGTAGTTTCTATCGAACAAAATGCCATTGTTGTTAAGCTAACACAGAGAGGCTTGTTTTCTTGTACCAGAATTCGTGCCGACGTTGGCGATAATGACGAGGAATGTTTGGGAAGGCTTTCTGTGTCATGATTTTGCTGTAAAAAGGCAAAACATACACAAGACCCACCTTGTAAATGGACCACTCCTTTTAGCGATTTGTCCCAGTATTTTTTCGACGATCTGCCGGTTCCCTTCGCGC
Source organism: Argyresthia albistria (assembly GCA_963457715.1). NCBI lineage: Eukaryota > Metazoa > Arthropoda > Insecta > Lepidoptera > Argyresthiidae > Argyresthia > Argyresthia albistria. The sequence goes on from OY735259.1 coordinate 2,055,929, forward strand.
GCAGCGTCTAGTAGTTCTTGGCCTTTTCCCATGTTCCATTTATAGCGTAATTCCACTCACAAAAAACCAACTGTGCACGATCATTTCAATTTTTTACACTAGACTTCACTACACACTACTATTTCATTGATCGCCGACGCCATTTTTTAGACGTGAGTGCGCTCTAGCGGCCAACGCGTGACTTAATCGATACCGAACTCTTTCCTCCTTCCCAAAACCAAGTTGCATGAAACTTTGCTGAATTGTTTTTACTTCCTTTTTGTCACGTATGATGTGGCTGTGCATTTTCAAGGTGAATACTCGGTTAACGACTTTATAATGACGATATTTTATAATCACATGAAGATGGGTTTCATTCTCAAATAAAATCAAAACAAAACATGGAATGATACGTTCTAAGGGCATACATTTTGTCTCGCTCACACAGCCCTCATTTATTTCTTTCATTCTTTTGCTAATACGACTCATTCAACTAGATATTTCTTTCACTCATTTGTGTTTGTCAGTTGTCAGCGGCGATTGAAAAATTGTGATCTTTGTTGTTTTTATCGCATTTGAAGTTTTAGCCTTGTTGTTCGTAAACTTTAGGATGTTTAGTGCCTTTAAGCAGACTCTAGGATGAGTGCTGGATATACTAAATTAATATTCTCAACCTAGGAGGCGTGCAAATCTCTTCACAAAAGCAATCAGCTGATCTCTGTTGTGGTAGTTGATTGGGAAGTCAGCCAAAAAAGTGAAAAAGTGAGCCAAAAAGTGATTGTTGTGGTGATAAAATAGTAAAGACGTTGGTTTTACATAATAAAATGTCTTCAAGTTTCATGTACAAATGGGTGTCATGTTTTGTGGTAATTTTCTGCGCCAGAGCTGTTACACCTCAAGGTAAGAACTATTTATTCTAAATATTCTAATAGGTCAATACCCACAAAACATCCAAAAACCAGTGCATTTCTACTAGCTAATCAGAATTTCAGTTTGAGCTCACTTTCATCTCAGTCAATGATCTCTATGACCATTGCACATTGTTTATGTCATTTGCCCTTTAAATAGGGATAAAACAGCAGTTTAACATAGCTTTATCAATGTAATATAATACCTACTTAGATAAAAATGATGAGAATACATGGATACCCTACCTAATCCATGGATATTCTTAAACTATAAGAACAAGTGTCAATAAGGGGGCGGAACCCACCAAGTTAGGTAACCTAAGTTTTTTCCCGAGTACCCCCTTAACTACACCACAACCCACAATAACAATAATACCACAATCACCAGAACCAAACCATACCCGTTATCATACTATCAAGTAGCTTATAAAATGGTAACCAAACTGAAGTAATTTTATATTGTTTCAGATATCTCTATGACAATACCGCTAAACAAAACCTTAACACAAGAAGATAAGGAGTTGTTTGGAGATTTTATTGCTCTTAATCGCACGAGCACTTTACAAGTTAACTTAAGTCCCGCTAGCAAAGGCCTCTCTTTTGTAATATTTCAAGTCCATAGTTTTATTTATAATGTTACCCTTTACAACAACACCCTGACTACAGGGTCATATGTAAATGGTACTAATGTCGGACTGTACAGTTCAACAAAGAAGTTAGACACATTTTTTGTGTATAATCCAAATGAGATGGATCTAAAGCTTTATGTTTCCGTCCATGGATATTCCCCGAATGGTGAGTAATTATATTATGTTTTTTTACAGTTTATATTTCATTCTCACTACGACATCTAGTTTTCCATAGTAAGTTTGAAATAATAATGAAATAATATGAAATAATAATTTATTCAGAAAAAATATACATTTAAACTTGTTATTTACATTGTAAAGAACAAGGGATGATCTCTACTCCCTAAAAAAGGGCTTGCCCTGTGGCATAGGATCAGTAGATACTTCCCACCAGTAAATGACACAATATCTAATAGTCTAAATAATTTCCGAATTGTTGCATCAATGATAAATTAAAATATGACAATTATTAAATTAAGAAAATTATTGAAATTAACATTGAAAATTGAAGTTTAAATTAGAGTAACAATAAAATATTAACTTAGTGTAGAGAGTGTGTGATGGAGTGTGTGTGTGTGTGGTGTGTAATAGAGATGGAGGTGTAATGTTTGAGTGAGTTATTGTAGTGAGTAGTGAATGGATGTGTTGATGATTATTAATTATTTATTGTACATTGAATTTTATTTATTATTGTTAATTACAAGGGTTTACTTATTATTATTATTATTTTTATTATTATTTATTCATTTATTATTGTATTGTGTACTATGATGAAACAATTAAGATGTTTTCCGTTTCATCGTACGTTAGGGATCTCAGCCACTTGTATATAGTTTTCTTATTTTCAAATAATGTCTTTGTGTAAATTTCACTGAGTATGCTGATTTTGTTGTATAGATGAGGACCAAGGAATTTGAAAAATCTTTGCATAAAGCTAGTACGCACTTTTACAGTTTGGCATACTTTGTCTTTTCTACGTTTTGTTGTTACTGCTGTCTCACTAGGCAGGACTTTACAGTGCTGTTTAAGTATAATACTCTGTAAATATTTGTCTAACAGTAAGGACGTCACAAAAATTGTAAAGTTTGGCTTATGTCCATAAGAGACTATACCAATACAACTACTGAAACTGTGAGCTCAGATTGGACGGAGCTAGGGCAGATGGCCCAAGATTGGACCGAATATAAATCTGTACTCTGTACTGAGAGCCCTGTACCCCTGAGGGTTGACAGGATGAGATTATAAAGATGATTAGACAACTACTGAGGATAGACATTATAGAGAAGGCATCCATTCAGTGGCTAATTTCGCCCATTTGTCTGGATGCATTAGACAGACATGTCCAGTCCAGCCCAGCAATGTTGCCCCCATACAAAAAAGCTCGGCACATGGCGGTCTGCGTGCCCACGTCAAAAATGCCCATTTTACAAATTACCTACATACTTTATTTTAAATTAACATAAACTGTTACCAACTGATAAAGTTTCAATGACTCGAATCATTACTGGTACTGCTGTAAGCCTGTAATGTATTTTTTATCACATATTTTTGTTCTTATTAACCTTATTTACTTCATACAATTAGGTGTTTGAACCCTTAATTCTATCACCTGGTGATAATAGTATTCAATGTATTGTACATAGCCAGGATTTTTGGCACTTGAGTGAGCTCTCACCTCTCTCTCTCTCTCATCCATGACCTATGTCTATCTTTTATCCCTTTCATGCGGAAGACAAATAAAATAAATAAATAAATAAAAAAAAACATTCTGAGCAACTTTCACTAAGAAACTGATTTGATCAGAGCAACTTTAATTTTCACTTCTCTACAAATCAGCTGACCACCCGGACCAAAACATATGGAGCAATGAAAAATAAAGTTGCTCTGTGAGCAAATCGGCTTCATAGTGAAAGTTGCTCAGAATGGTCTCTCTAACAACTCCCTAAAATATGACTACACAGTTGAGAATCCAGGAATCAGTTCATGGCGTCACAGCGAATGTTTGTTTATTTGTTTGTTTGTTTATTTGTTTGTTTGTTTATTTGGGAACTGAGCCCACAGCACAATATAAAAAATGTGCAGCACAATAAATAACTTATACCTAGGCCAAATTAGGAGGCTCTTATTATACTAAAGACAGAGTTTTCTCACACCGTTTTTGCTTTCATTCCTAATTCCTAACTCTGCAAAATCTAAACAAAATTCTCAATTCCAGACCCCATACCAGGAGGTTGTAACATGGAGTTCCCCGTCCCGATATCACCGTTTCTCCACACCACATACACCAAAGACTATGTCTTGGTCAACGGAGCAGCTGCCAAGCAGTTGTCTGATAAAGATTGCAATAAAGCCACCGAACAGAAAATAACTTTCTATCGGGTGTACTTGCCAACTCGGGATTACACTGAGGATACTTACTTTAATGGTGTAAGGAGTATGCTGACATTGGATAAGATTGCTGAGAATGGTGATGAGGTAAGTTTCTCCAGCTCAGGCGGCTGACACAGTTATTGCTAGAGACTATATATCCAATTGACTGCGCCTGCAGGGTAATGCGGCTCGACAAACGTTTGTTGTATTCAACAAACGTTCGCATACGCAACCTATGTACGATGACGGGCCGCCAGACAGTTTCGCAGCGGCTGACCAATCACAGCTCTCTTACCTGCATGGTCTTTACCATCTCAGCGCACAGAAATCCAAAGAGGGGCGATGGACTGAGTCAGTACGTCTCGCCTCGGTGTATTTCCTTAGACTTAAGTAGAAATACATGACATTGTATTTTTAAGGCTCTGACATTTTAAAAGAGGTACGGGGGAGTTTCTTGTCCTTCTTTGCTCCATCCCTAAGCCCACAACTTCCGAACGGGCGGTAGTATACAAAAATATTAATATTATATTGACGTCGACTAAGTAATGTATGATTTTATGGTCAATACAAATTTTGAACTGAACCTCGTCCCTCGCCGCCCGGAAATTGGTGAGTTGTGTTTCAAAGGAAAATGTATCTATGCGCTCTCCACTGGATAAGTGCTCCCTGGTTATTGCCCAAGCTTAGGTATTTTGCGCCCTCGCTATATAACTATTGTCATGCGATTCGCTTGCAGAATCGCGGCCCAGGTCACTTGCCCAGTCACGATAAAGTTGAGATACCCAAATAACGTAGCGTCATGATTTTTCCCATACTGCAATGGTATTCAATACTCCATTTTGTGTTAGCAGCACTTTTCCAGCAGTTTTCAATATTTCAATATAAGTTATTGCACACATGTGTGCATATCAATTGATTGATATGTATATCAATACATTAAAATGACAATTAAAAATGGAAATAACATGTACAAAGGCGAGCTTATCTCTATCAAGAGTAGCAGTTGTATTTTAAAGAGTAAAATTTTTTGTAAAATGTTTTTTGGGGTTTCAACACTAGCAAAAAATGGGTCACATAGGCTGGATTTTACCAACAAAAAGTTACCCGGAGAATAACTATCCTGGGGATAACTTGTAACTTTTTCATAGACACCAGTGACACCTAGGTGAGGTGATCTGATCTAGGCTCAGGATCTAGGTGTCACTGGTGTCTATGAAAATGTTACAAGTTATCCCCGGGATAGTTATTCTCCGGATAACTTTTTGTTGGTCGAATCTAGCCTTAGTATGGGTACGTTCCCCAACTGACCGATTTTAACAAACCACTCCATCCAACCATTGTACGGAAGTCTACTACCATTTACAGAAAACTGCATCAAAATCAGTGCTAGTTCAGATGAAATGAACTTTTAAGTCCATTTGCAATAATCTATCTATCCATGGTTTTCACATTACTGGGGCCCGATGCTGCTCTGAGAAACGCACTTATATTAGATCGCTATCGCATCTAAAACACCCAAAATGGCGTCATTTGGTATGCTCCTAAAGCAAAGCGTATACGATTTGCTTGCAATCTATTTACGATCTATTTGCGATTCTTTAGGAGCATACCAAATGACGCCATTTTGGGTGTTTTAGATGCGATAGCGATCCAATACAAGTGCGTTTCTCAGAGCAGCATCGGGCCCCTGGAGTTTGATTTGACAGTTGCGCTATGAAACTTGTGTCAAATTTGACCCTATCTATCTGCAGATTGCGGATAGAGAGGTTATTGAAAACGGCCGTAAGGCAATTTTAACATAGGAGTCACTGACATTGCAATTGGAATACTCTTTCGATGCGTGATTTCTACTGCTACATAGGTCCCAGAGACGGGAGTGATGTGGACAATGCGACGCATGCTAAGCGCGTACGCAGGAACTGGTGCAGTTTATGTGGCAGTGGCATACGGTGACACTGGGTACTCTGTGTATGTGCCCTCGTATTCTTACGCTTGTGATCTGTTGGTGGAAGGGGATTGTGTCTTGTTTGGTAAGTTACCAGATTTCTAGATTTTCTACCAGGGGCCCGACCGCGCAGCCGCTGTCGGCATCGGCTTCGTGTTTGACTTGCCGTATTGTCATAATGATAAAGTGCATTCTTGCGCGTTTAAACGATGCCGATGCCGACTCCGGTTGCGTGGTTGTGGGGCTCGCCCCCGATTGTCGCGCTATCGAGATCATCTCCCCAATCGAGATATCGGTTTTGAATCCGTCGAAAACGAACTCAATTTAAATTTATTTCGATCGAAAACGGGTCGAGATATCTCGGTTGGTCGAAAGGCTAGTCGTAAGAATAGCTTTTTCTTGTTTTTGATACAGATTTCGGTATCTCAATCGATATTTCGACCATGGACATGCTCTCGCTTGCGACAGAATTGCCCCCCTCGTGCCAAAAAAAAACACCAAACGCCAAATGTACACTGTACAGTCTCCTATCGATCCTTTGGCTGATAATTGACGTTTACAGGGGGGCAACTACTTACGAGTGTCGCTACGCTAATGCCTTTCTAGTATACCTACCCATATTTTTTGGGACTTGCGTCTTAGTATAGAATGGCATTACAAAGTGGACAGTCGTAGTTCTGAATTCTGACATTTCACAGATGACTAACTCGGTTGGTCTGTAAGTAACATTCTTCCAACAGGCGACTTCCTGACCAAACTCCTCTGCGCTTTGCTGGTCTTCATCGGCCTCTTCATCTGTTACTTCGGCCACTGGTTCTTCCGGACTGAGATGTTCGTCATAGGGCTGACCAGCGGCGGCCTGGTCACGTATGTCGTGTTAGCTGTTATCGCTGATCTGGATCGACATGGTAAGTGTGTGACGGCTGTAGATATGTCTAATCTAAGGGCCATATTTCATTAGGACACCAGTCACGCAACCAGTGTCGTGCTGTTGAATGTCCTGATGAAATATGGCCCATACAACTGTATACATCTTGTTGGTGCGCGACACTGGCTGCGCGACCATGGTGTCTTAATGAAATATGGCGCCTTTTGTACTCAAACGTCCAAAAAGCCACGAGCTTTTGTTATGAAAAAATTTTTAGGTTTTGTACTTTATCTACTCTCACTCATGTCATAAACTTCGAATTACAAACTTGAAATCGAATTGATAATGACGTACTTTATAAATGCAATACAGTTATCAATTAGATAAAAAATACATAATAGAACTACTTCACGAACAAAGCGAATGTTATTATCAATCTTTTTTTGAAAACTTAAGTGACCAAGATAGTCTTGTCCTCATTGTGACCTGGAGGAGATCAGCCAGCACTTTTTGGAGAATGCGTCATGTAGGTACTCAAACGCCAGATGGTGAAAACTAGGGATGGATAACATCAGGGAAGATACCTAGCAAATCTCAAACTCAGCGACATACTAGAATTCATTGAACAGGCTGGACCAATAGTAACTATTTTATTTATTTTTATTTTATTGGTGCAGGTCCGCCAACGGACAATACATGTTACATTTAGTCACACCTCGGACACTCCATAGAACGCTCGTAAAATAATCACCTATTACTAACTAGTGATGAGTTGGGTCTATGGGATAAAGAATGGAAGGAGACCGCTCAGGATCGAATGGAGTGGAAGAGGGGGAGAGAGGCCTTTGCCCAGCAGTGGGATATTGCAGGCTCTTAAAAAAATATATTACTACTATATAACCAAATGATGTTTGTATACGTGCAAATGTGTGCGTAAACTTTGCTAGGGCTGGTAGCGCGGCAAATGCAGTGATATTAAAGTGTACGCGTCGTCACTCGTCCGGCGTTCAGCCCTGTCTATTGATCCTTTAACCAATCTTTTGACGCCAGGGGTGGGGTGCGGTATCTGAATCAGCGCGGGGAAGGAAGTGGCCGTTCTGTACGGAGTACTATTATCTCTTCTGTGATTTAGTACTCATTGGTGAAATAGTCACAATAGAGGACCGATCACCCGCCTGTGCTCAGCGGGCGTCCCACCGTGTTCATATTCATTTTCATAACATTTCATCATCTACCTAAGATAGTCTTAGGTGTTTTTCTTCATTTGATTTCTCCCTGCAGCCCTGATCGGCGCATCCCTGCTATCCGGCATATTCACGGGCGCAATCTGGCTGATCTTCTGGTATTACTACGGGATGCCGCTATTTGCTGTCATGTTGCCCACACTGAATGTGGGATTTCTGGTGGCTGCCATCGTTTACTACCGGCTTCCTGGTATGTTGGTCCACTGCATTACTTCTGGCCCCATACTAGAATACCTCGAGAACTAGAAACTGAGATCACACACACATAACATACCTTTATTTGTTAATATTCAAAATAATTAAAAATGTTTACCTACTGTACGCTAGAATCCTAAGAGAAGTTGCAAGTCATTCCCAACACAAATATTCTAATTACTTACTGGGAAGTCTTGTTATGGGTTTTGAAACAGTTTTCATCACATCTATTCAAAAAGATCTACTTTAGTCCCGGCAAACAGGGACTAAAGTAGGTCATTTAGTCCCTAGGGACTAAAAGTAACTTTTTAATTTTGTTGCCAGTAGAAAGGAAAAGTATGCTGTAACTAATCAGTTTCACTACCACTCAGGCTGACAGACCCAATTAAAAGAGAGATCGATTCTAAACGCAGCCAAATACCGAAAAAATGGCCTGTATACCGATATAGTATACCGGTATATTTGACTATCTGAAGAGTTTTAATTACTGGCTACACTCGAGAGCAGCTGTGCCTCTGCTGCCCCGTATGGGAAAATCCGTGACGCAATTTTAACTAATTATTCTTTGTTACAGGCGGAATAGAAGTTCTAGAAGAAGACTTCAACTTCTGGACTTTCTACATCTTCGTAATGCTGACGTCATCAGTCACTCTGATCTCAATGACGTTTCTTTCGAATATTCTTTGCTGTGCGACGCTCGGCGCGTACGCGATTGTGTACTCTATCGACTGCTACATAGGGTCCAATTTGAAGTATATTCTAATCAATATACTGAGAAGGGCGATAGTGCCTAAGTTCAATTGGGCAGTTCTGTCGCCGCCTTTTGAATTAAATGGTGAGTGGAGTTTGTTTGTTTTTAGGGTACCGTACCCGAAGGGTGCCAAACGGGACCCTATTACTAAGGCTCCGCTGTCCGTCCGTCCGTCCGTCAGCGGGTCCTAGAGCACGAACCGTAATAGCTAGAGAGTTGTTTTTTTTTACAGAATGTGTATTTCTATTGCCGCAACAACAACAAATTAATACGAATACAAATTAACGTATTTAATACTGAAATACACGAAAAAAGGGTGTTTAGAATTAAATAGTAGGTATTAAGTCAATTTCAATAACTCAAACTCAAATGTTTATTGCGTTCTAAGTGTTGTACAGATGTTACATTATATGTAGGAACTTATGACTTAGAACCCTTTTCGGGTATTGCACAGGTAATAATCTCACATACATGTGAATCTTATATAATAGGCTATCCTATATAAAAAATCTCTTAAATATTATATAACAAGAACATGCATGCATATTAGCGCCTGACATTTTTTAATACAAAGAGACGACAGACGTCGAGACTGAAGGTATTGCCGGTTTAGGCACAGACTACGATGGTGCGGAAGCCTTCGTGTGCGTCACTTGACCAATTTTTAACCGACTCTTCCCAAAGGAGGAGGTTTACAATTCGTCCGGATGTTTTTTTTTAATGTATGTGCCCCGATAGCGCCTAGACGGATGGACTGATTTGGAAAATTATTTTTTTGTTTGAAAGGGTTTACCTTCCCATTGGTCCCATTGACACCAGGTCAGGATCTGATGATGGGATCCTGGAGAAATCGAGGGAACTTTTTAGTAATAACTCGTGCGTTTACTCACGGTAAGCATAATATTGTGATGCGGAACTGCTGATGAAGACCACATATGGCCACCAGAACTGCTCAATACTAGGTACAAATACAATGCGTGGCTGACGGGTAACGCATAGCCTAAACTGGACCTAGAGCCATAAAACTTTGTACAGAGGTTCCTTAGTAGCGTGGGGTAGCACTGAGATGGTATTTGACAAAATTAATTCCCCAAGATAGGGGTCGGAGGGGGGATAAGGGGTTATAGTTTGTATTAAACTCAATCTAATCAAATAGGGTTTGTGGAAGTCGGTTTTTTCTAAAGTTTACTTTTTGTTTCAATTATTATTGACATCAATATTCACCCACAGAGGCGCTCCTCACGGTGCTGTGGGTCGCCCTAGCCCTCAGCGGATCACTACTGCAGCACTGCCACAGCCGCGGCCGCCCGCCTTTCCCCCCGCCGCCGCGGAGCCTGCGCCCCCGGCTCGCGCCCCTCCGCGCCACACAGTACGGGACGGGGTGAGTAGCCGAGTAGGGGGAAGTAGTCAGCTGGGTGGAGGTAGTAGCAAGATAGGGGGAGGTAGTAGCTATATAGGGGGATGCAGTAGCCAGCTAGGTTAGCTAGTAGCCAGCTGAGGTAGTTGTAACAAAACAGGGGTTGTTAGTAATAAATTAGGAATAGCTAGTAGAGCTAGACCCAGCTATCTGTACCTAGATTCTAGCTAGGGGTACCTAGTAGTAAGCTAGGGTTAGCTAATAGCCAGCTAGCCTCACAGTGCTGTGGGTCGCGCTAGCCCTCAGCGGATCGCTACTGCAGCACTGCCACAGCCGCGGCCGCCCGCCCTTCCCCCCGCCGCCGCGGAGCCTGCGCCCCCGGCTCGTGCCCCTCCGCGCCACACAGTACGGGACGGGGTGAGTAGCCGAGTAGGGGGTAGTAGTCAGCTGGAGGAGGTAGTAGCAAGATAGAGGGAGTTAGTAGCAAGATAGGGGGAGTTATTAGCAAGATAGGGGGAGGTAGTAGCTAGATAGGGGGATGCAGCAGCCAGCTAGGTTAGCTAGTAGCCAGCTTGGGTAGTTGTAACAAAACAGGGGTTGTTAGTTATAAATTAGGAATAGCTAGTAGCCAGCTATCTGTACCTAGATTCCAGCTAGGGGTACCTAGTAGTAAGCTAGGGTTAGCTAATAGCCAGCTAGCCTCACGGTGCTGTGGGTCGCGCTAGCCCTCAGCGGATCGCTACTGCAGCACTGCCACAGCCGCGGCCGCCCGCCCTTCCCCCCGCCGCCGCGGAGCCTGCGCCCCCGGCTCGCGCCCCTCCGCGCCACACAGTACGGGACGGGGTGAGTAGCCGAGTAGGGGGTAGTAGTCAGCTGGAGGAGTTAGTAGCAAGATAGGGGAGTTAGTAGCAAGATAGGGGGAGGTAGTAGCTAGATAGGGGGAGGTAGTAGCCAGCTAGGGGGAGTAGTCCGCTAGGGGAAGGTAGTAGCTAGGTAGACTGATAGGGTGAGGTAGTAGTAAGAAAGGGGGAGGTATTAGTCAACATAAGAGCGGTAGTACAAGATATGGGGAGGTAGCAGTTAACTAGGGTTTGGTAGTAGCCAACAAGGGGTAGCTGGTAGCCGGCTAGAGTAGCTACTTTTCAGCTTAAGCAGCTAATAACCAGAACACATTAACCGACATGTTCCGAGATTTTTGACAGCAACCAATGACTACTAACTACACTTGGCCGCGACTACGTGTCGTCTGAGTCAAAAAGTCTGTTATGTCAAGCTAAATTTGGTCAACGTTCTATGTCACAGTCAGTTTTTGTCAAAGTCAACCAGAGGCTGGCTGCCAGGATAGTCATGGCCCAAACCAGCCTCCTTTGGCAGTTATTCTGTGTAAGTCATTTTCTGTAATAATTTCACCCGTCGATACTTTACCACCGTTTTCTCCGCATTCCAGGCCCCAACAGCCGATATACGCGTATCAGGTGCCGACAGTCGTAGTGCCACCAGTCCACGTTGTACCACCAGTCCATATTGTGCCACCAAGTGCACCAGCCCAGCCGAACGACACGGAAAGGACACCGCTTCTTTCGTAAGATTTCTGCTATTTACATCCTGTATCCCGTCGTCCATTTCAGGGTGACTAGCGTGAGCGCTACACAACATAAAATCGCAATCCTTTTGTGATCAAAGGATTTCCAAAGGATGGATTTCAGAAGTGGAGCCACCTGGATTTGTGATGCAGGGGCAAGAGGGGGAGGTGTAAAGTTTGTATGGGCAGAAAAATATACTTGACCTATGAACCTGTAATTTGGCAGGTAGGTATTTTAAAAATTCAGGACGTAAGTTTAGTATTTTTTCTCAAAGTTCTGCCCCCCCAAGGGGCAAAAAAAAATGTTTAACCCTAAATGATATTAAAATAGTCCTTAAATAAGATTAAAATAGTCCCTAAATAACATTAAAATAGTCCCTAAATAACATTAATATAGATTATCTATATGCCTTGAAAACTGAAACGATACCAAACACGCTCTACAAACTTTAGCCTCCTTTTTAGCCACTTGTGGGGGCAAATCTTTGAAATAAAAAATACTAAACTTACGTTCTGAATGTTTAAACTACCTACCTGAGAAATTACAGCTTCATAGGTCAAGTATATATTTTTTGTCCATAAAAACTTTGCCCCAAATACAAATTGTGTTGCAGGGGAAAGAGGGAGACTCTTTCCCCTGCAACACAATTCCAGGTGGCTCCACTTCTTAAATCCATCCTTTGGACCTACAGATCAATCTTGCCAAAGGAAATCTTTTGTTCACGAAACGCTGTATAATTAGACGTAGAACGGCAGCTACTGGGGGTAGGCAACGCATAATTAAAATAATTTTCTCTTATAGCCGTAGTTGCAAAAACAACCTTGCATAACATGTTTAAGGTACAGATTTCCTCAGTTTTGATGATGATTTTGATGATGATTTTGATAATACCAATGAGTTTCTTTATATTGTAAAGCACTTTTATAATTCTTAACCGTTAGTTAATAATTAAAATAAAAGCTTATCTTACTTTTTAGTTCTTCTTTGTTGAAGGCCCATGATTTTATCAAAACCATCAAATATTTTTCAAAGTCATCGGATTATTTTCTAAAGAATTACTGTACTGTAATGGAATGGTTGCTAAATCTATCTAAACTAAATACTTCGTCTCGGTTATTTTTCAACTCCTCCCATCTCTCAATTATCCTATGTCTCGAGTATACATATTGATATACTAAACTGTTACCTAAATAGTTATGGTTCCTAATGCATTATCTACAGGGTGTAACAGAAGGGTCTAGTCGTATTTTAGGGGGTTGTTAGGGACATCATTCTGAGCAACTTTTACTAAGAAACCGATTTGATCAGAGCACTTTTATTTTTCATTGCTTCATACGTTTTGGTCTGGGCGGTCAGCTGATTTGTATAGAGAAGTGAAAATTCAAGTTGCTCTGATCAAATCGGTTTCATAGTGAAAGTTGCTCAGAATGATGTCCCTAACAACCCCCTAAAATACGACTACACCTTTTTTCCTACATATTGATCCCTATTACTTAAATATTTATGGTTCTTATTGCCTTATCTATTGCAAGTATAGTTGCTTTACTGATTAAGTCATGACAATAATTGTATGGTGCCTGTTTAATTTTAATATTACTTTAATATGCCTCGGCCTATATTCGAAACCGGGACCTCTTATTAGGCAGAAATATGACCAATAGGCCAATGAGGTCTAAATCATTTTTTCTCTCAGCATCTTGCTCAGGCAATTGAGCTATGCCTGCTACTATAAATTAATAAGTCTTATATAAAATTATATAAACGACACTGAGCCATACTCCACGACGCTGGCTCGGTGTGGGTTGATGGAGTGGCGATAGTAAGAAACATGTATCATCTTATATGATGCAGTTACCTAAATGGTCAGCAGCTATGTTTTAATCATTTTAAATTAAGTGATACTTATTTTAATCATTCCTTTTTACGCTCATCCTGCCATACCAAATATAAATTTTATTAATAAGACTGTATGAATGTGATTTTACCATGTATCTGTGAATAGTTATTTATCATGTTTCGCTCAATAAATGTACTTTGTCATAACCACCAGCTAATATGTTTTTCCATAGATCTAAACAATTTGTCGTAGTGTTTTGAATATGGTATAGGATTATGTTAACATGCAACATGTGGCAACGAGGGTGGTTGCAACAAAGTAGCACAGATTTAAAAAGAATTGGGAGAGAAATGTTTATTGTCATGTCCCCTGTGACGACATTATTTAATTACAGTGACTTTACTGTTGCAGTTGAGTTAAATCTTTAGAGCTAACTTCGATTTTTGCTGGAAATAAGCATTGTGTTGACGTTTCCCAGTTTCTGAAAGTGATTTGAAGTCAAATGAAACAGGCGATTTTAATATAACATTAATTCAAAATAGATTCACGTGATTGGCTGAAATGGATTTGACATGAGAGTATCAGTCTATAGACGACATTATTTGTGTACCGAGCGGGGGGGACTAAGTGATAGGTCATGTAATCGTTTTTTTTAAGTTTTTATTTTGGCGAGTTACTTTCTAAGTGTATTAAAAAGAGAAAGAAAACTTAGGTTAATACACAAACAACCATACATACATATCGGCACTCTGCTTCCTACAAGATTTTTGTTTCACATTTTCAACAAACCTAATATGATATGATATAAGAAAACGAAATACATAATACACTTTTCACATTCTTTTGAATGCAACTGTTAAGTTTATTAGCTCTATCTATAAAGTTGATGGTACACAGAATATACAAACACAAACAAAAGGTTAATCCAAACAAGAGTTGCTGTCGTTTGCGTACAGAGGGCGTTTGTGAACTGGAATTCCCTTGTAGAGATAAATCTACAGGTTGATTGTAATGATATTAAGCTTAAATATTACTTACCAATATGGGGATATTCCTAGAGTTATGTCTGGAGGTGAGCTGGCAACTTGACTCTGAGACATAGCTGTGAGATTTCTTATAACTTATAATCTGGTACGCATTTATGTAATAATCTCTAAAAGTTGTTCAAAACAATAATTATTTTAATTAAAAACAACCTTTTATCCCGTAATTCTAATAAGGTGGCAGAGGCACAGATGTGCCCACTTTTGGCCAGTAATTATGAATTCTATTGCTGTAAATAACAAAAGTATTTAAAAAATAAATACCAAATCTTTAACAGAACACCCTATGCCTCCCTTGCAGTTCCAGTGCTCGGATCAGTATAATGCCTACAATACAACACATTTAATCTCTTCCCATTGTTCGCCGCCCCTGCTTTCCGCCCCCTATAAAACAGGGGGCGAAACCACCCCACATTCGGGACATCACTATCACGCAAAATTAATATGTACCGCCCAAATAAAGTTAACTAATGCAGTTAAAACCAAATTTTTAGTGCAGTTATTGTCTCTCGTTTTGCTTTCTATGGCTTTGCGAATAGAAGCTAGGGCGTCAAATTTTATTTGAGGGGCGCATGGAATACTTATGTTTGCGCGATAGGATATGTTTTTGAATGGCCCCTGCAAGCAGATGCGTCGGTTATGATTAATAATATTATATCCGATACTTTATTAGGCTATTGTTGGAGTATTTGACACACTTGAGTTTTTTTTTCAATACAACATTTTAATTGACCATAACTTTTGTAGCGGGGGTGGGGGAGAATGAACTTAACCCCCCCCCCCCCCCCCCCAGTCAAGCCATTGTCATAGTCCTGGCCGAAAAGGGAAAAATATTGACATTAAAATTAGTTTGACAGTGGGCACCAACGTCAAAAATTAGACATTTATTGACGTCTTGGTTTGGTACCCACTGTCAAACTAATTTTAATGTCAATATTTTTTTTTAATAATTTTCATGTCAATATTGTTCAAAGGACTCTGCGAATGGGCGTGTTAAATAAAAATAGGTAATGGTTAATGCAGTATTTATTAATAAATTTCACTGTTATCTTCCTCGTCTATATGCACTTATGATGTAGCAATAATTTATTTTACAATTAAGTATTTTTTATCATAAACTACTTATTACATACACTTTTCACTTTTTAACCTAAAGCCTATACCTCTTGTATTGCGATTGAGTGGTATAAGAAAAAAAATATAGGTACAGTCAGCCTCAGATATATATGAGCACGCAAGCTAGTAAAATAGATCCAGACTACCTCAAAACCAGAAATGTGGTGAAAGTGTCAAAATGATGACATAACAACGTCCATTTTAACATTTAGGATGCTAACATAATTTGGACATTAATTTATTTTTTTAATTTTTCTGCTTGTATTGTGTAGATGCGTGGTCACATTATCAGATAACTGACTGTACATGTGTTACTTATACACAAGTGAACTGGTTCCAATTTGAAACACACTGACATGAATGTTCCAGAAAGTGTAGTCATATTTTTTGGACGCATTGTACTGAATGGAGGATCATTGCAGACCATTATTATGAGCACTGGGTAGGGTTATGCCGCCCCCTGAAATACAAACAGCACGATTGTGGCTATACTCTATCCATGGTTAGAAGCAACATGACAGCTAACCTCAAACTTCAAAAAATCCACTTTTTAAACACTAGGGATGTGACCAAAACAATCGGAAAGAATCGAAATTGTTGATTCAGTTGAACTAACAGAAGAGTTGCCATCGCCATCACTGCCATTAGTACTTAAAGTTATTATTATTGCATTTTAAACCATATTTAAGGTAACTGAAGAATCAAGACTAAGAAATGTTAGACATCTTTCCGATTCACAAATGTTTAAAGGATGTATCGATTTTTATGATCAATATCCCCTCACTAACAGGCTAAGATTGACATCTGTCAAGTTGCCTGTTATTATTAGATAAGTTGCAATTTGCGTGACAGCGCGCTAGCCCACCGCCGCATCTATGGAAATTGAAGGAAAATATGACTACTACATTTCTGTAAAATCTCTGTTAACGTATTTACTAAGTATAGTTTATTGTTTTGTGCAGGTTGAAGATTTAGTGGCCAGCACTATTTAAATAAGTTTTAAACAATATCTATTAGAGTTAAAAGAAAGAAGATACAAGATTCCTGTTCTTACACATAAGTTTCACCATTTTGTACATGCAAGTCCTGACATGCGTTACTGTGCTGATCTCACCATTAACTTTTTTTTTTTCAAACGACAAATTATACATTTCCAAAATTTTCGGAAAACAATTTGTGTATTGAACGAAACCTTGTAAAAACTTTTTAAATGTTTTGAAAGTATGCAATGTATTTAAACACTTCACCATACAACACCCATTTATCCTTTACTATACAATATAAATACAAATAGTATTAGTTCGTATGACAAGTCGGGGGTGACAAATATCGCTTAACGACGCTTCTTTGTACTGCAATATTTGCCACCCCTCGCACATCAAACAGAAGGGTTCCCCTTCAAACGAATCACACTTTACATACATTGGCACAAACAGTATTTTCTCATCAGCTTGTACAGCTTTTTCACAAATTTCAGCGAACCTCCGCTACCCAACACAAGATGGCGTTACCTGTATTTACAAACTTACACTACGTTTTGAACATCTTCAGTTGCTTTTACAATATACAGAGCCTTACACGGAGCTATTTGCCGCGATTTCCCCCGGCAACACGCTGTCATGTCCAGCGGTCATGTTCAGCGCGCTCATAGACAAATCGGCGTAGTTGTGCGGGTGTTCGCTAGATGGCGCCTCTTGTAGGTTGTTCGGGTTTTCGGGCATCGTCAATAGGCGATGTCCGAACCCGAAGAGTTGAGATCACTGGAGCCGCCCCCAGTAGTTGGACGCCAAGTCGGGGCCTTGTGAGGGTATTTGCACGGGCACGCTGACTCCGGCCGATATTACACCTAATGGACAAAGGGGAGCGTGAGTGAAATGGGCAGAATTGTCTGTGGGGTTGTGATTGGTTGAGGCACTGGTTTTGATTACGAAGGTAGTTTAGCTAATAACCGGCCAAGTGCGAGTCGGACTCGCGCACGAAGGGTTCCGTACCATTATCCAAAATCACGTTAGTTGTATGGGAGCCCCCCATAATATTAAATTTTAGTATTTTTTGTTATAGTGGCAACAGAAATACATCATCTGTGAAAATTTCAACTGTCTAGCTACCACGGTTCATGAGATACAGCCTGGTGACAGACAGACAGACAGACGGACAGCGAAGTCTCAGTAATAGGGTCCCATTTGGCACCCTTCGGGTACGGAATCCTAAAAATATAGGGTGCAAGAAACTATTTGACTTAAATTGCTAATAAGAAACATTTAAACTTCAGAGTAGCTATCTATATACTTATTATTTTATAGTCGAACTTAAAATAATGTTAATATTAATATGGCCAATAATAACATTAAGCTGAGAGTTGATTACGTTATTAAAGCATTAAATACTACCAAATAATGATAGTAGCCGGGAACTTCAGCATAGTCAGGTGTCATCCGAAACACGGAACGCCCGATAATGTAAGATAATAATCTCATGTGGTACATGGTCGGGAACGGGATTCGAACCTGCATCGCCAGCGTAAGAAGCGAGCATGAAACCGACTAGACCACGGACCACTCTTAGTAAGCGTAAGTTTATTGTCATAGAAACTAGGTACACTATTAACGCAATCTAAACCCCACTTGACTATAAAACCTAGTTGACAACCTAACATCCTATCAACACAACCACATCACAAATCTACTATATCCTGTACACATGCTTAAAACACAATTCCTGAAACCTATTAACGTTTCCTATCACTATCGGCATATGTCTAATAGGATTCCAATTACCTTCCATAGTCTGGGGTCCAATTATAATACCACAATGACCGTTCAGTGACAATGACGCGACGACGACGACGCGACGTTCAACTTTAGGTATGAGCGTCGTCTTAGAGTAATTGTAATTCGTAATTTCTTTATTGTACTCACTTGACAGTAAAAATAGCTTAACACAGAAAAAAAAATGTACAAAGGCGAGCTTATCTCTAATAAGAGATTTCTTCCAGCAAACCATGTTGGGTAGGAGACGGAGATGATAGGTAAGGGGAAGAATTGCGCGTACAATAAAACTATTCTAGTAGGTACCTATAATACATAGATATTATTATTACACATAGGTACATATAAGAACCTATTGCTAAGGAATAGACTACATACACAGTTACATAAATACAGCTTAACAATAAATATCGTATGAATACACTAATGTTTTTTAATATACATTTTTTTTTGTTTTTGTATTCAAGCGATTTGATATTTTTTGTGAACGCTGTGCGCATCTTTAATTGAGGCAAACTCTTAGATTGTTTTGGTAATATTTGTCTGTATGTGTTTGTGTTTGCTTTGTTGATGTGCCTTATATAAATAAATAAATAAATAAATAAAATAAATATATCTAAATTGAAAATGAAAGATAGTGCTTCTTTAGACGGTTTGTAACTGAGCGGTCATTGTTTTAGCAGAATCGGACCACGGATTGTATACCGCTACAACATCTATCGCGATCCCCTTGACGTTTGAACGATATTCGCCAACATCAGAGCACAGTTGACACATCCCTATACAGAGGTATATTATCATGAAAAGGTGTCATGTTTTAAGGGTCATGTCACTATATGTACTAAGAAACCAATTTGATCTAAAATGATTTTTTAATAATTTTCCCGGTCCGAATGTTCGGGGAAGTGAAATAAAATATGGCATTTGATATGGTTTTGTAAATTTGTTCAGAAACATGTCCCTGATAACCCTCTAAGACTTCACTGCACCTTTCAAGACACACAGAATCGCTACCGTTTATTACAAACAATCGCGTTATCGGAACGTTAAAACCGATTTCCTAAACGACTGTCAACCTTATGCCGTTGGGTTAGGGTTGACGCGAAAGGCGTTCCACAGGGTTGTCATAAAGCTATCCATACTATGAACGACGTCTACCCCTATTGTGTGAGAAACAGGGTGTTTCGTCTTTGATGGCGATTTCAATTCAGGATTTGACTGGATAGGTAGTTCTAGATCTAGACTGTGTTGTAAGAAACCTACTTGTCTGATAAATAGTGTGGCAAGCAAGATCTCGGCAATAAGTACGTCGTTCATTTATCATTGATCAGAAAAAAAAACAAAGCCTTGCGCGATATACACTCAGTTTCCTGGGCGCTGATTCAAGTTAACAGGTTGGTTAAATCAGTTTCGGCCAATCAAGTTCCGTCATTTTGAATAATAGCGGTTCGTGATTGGCTGAAGCTGATTTAACCAACCTGCTAACTTTAATCAGCGCCCAGGAAACCGGGCAATAGGCTAGGTAGGCCCCCTTTGAATCAAAATGGACTACTGAGTATCTGACTAGCTGTCTAAGCATGAAGCCAGATGAGCTCAATATTTGAGCTGTGAGTCGCGTAACTTCTGTCGCGTAATTTCTGCTACATTCGGTTTCATACAAAACTCCTGTTTTGTTCACACGGGCTTCGCAAAATGCTGACGAAGTTGTTTGCTGACTCAGTTTTGTATGAATCCGAATCTGCTAAATTACGCGACCGACATTATGCGACTCACAAAAAAATTGAGATCGTCTGGCTTCACCCTAAACGTGGACACCACTGTGCCTTTGCCTCCCAGTATGGAAAAGGCGTGACGCTATATTTTGGTTCAATAAGTTTTTTTTATTTTTAACATTATTCTACACATCACCCCTAATACTCCAGGCGTGCACATCCCCGATAACATTCTGTTCCGTAGCGTGACTTCCAGAGCTGTTTACATTCATTACTCGTTATTATCGACTCTAAACACTCCCTGGGGAGTCGGCGAGTCAATGGACTGTGTTTATTGTCGTTAGTGTCTATGGTTGCAACGATCCCTGGGTACGCCATTTATTAGACAATCGAACGCTTAGGTTCTATGTTGACTGCATGACTTCGATAAATATGAGAGTTAAGTTTTAAGTCAAGGATATGAATGAATGGTATCACTCCAGCCAGGGGGTTCTAATCCTGATCCGGTCTTTCGGCCGGCATACCAGAGGGCACAAGTTTTGTAAGGGGGGGGAGTCACATGCTTAGGAGAGTGAGATTTTAGTCTACCGACTCTTCAGCCTGTAGCCAATATAGGCAATGTGGAATAGGTAGGATGGGATTTGGAGAGCCTGGATTTCTTCAAATTACTGATGCCATAAAAGCCGGACGTACATCTACCGACACTCGCAGGCAGGCAACGGATGTTGATTGCTGTTTATGAATTCCTATGGAGCTGTCATCGCTAATATAATTACCGGTGACCTAAGCGTGAGGTAGACTAGATACCCAGGTTTACTACGGAAAAGAATTCACGTAGTAGTAAGTAATCTCATGTTCGGGTTCGGAAAATGCTTCCAGCAAACTGAAAAACACATTTGTTAAGCCAAATGGGTTTCGTATTGTTACAGTTTCCATCTACATTTCTCAGAAATGTATTAGCCATTACATTCTGCGGGAAAAAGTACGAATACAATTCGCGCGGAGCGAAAAAGCGAAAAGTGGAACAAATCCGCATTATTTAATACCGCTGGAAGCTGGAAATGCACCCGTCGAAAGCACGAAAAGAGTAAATGAAACGAGAGAGCGTGCATTTTGAATGAAAAACTCTTTTGTTAGCGAAAACTGAAAACTCCGAGTTGGACAATGGCTGCGTGGCGCCCTCCCCCGAAACAAACAATAATTCATTCTTTCCCCACCACCTACGGCTAAAAATGTCGGCCCCGTGATATATAATATCAAATGGAAAAGTTACGGCCTTTTAAAACAATGAGAACGCCTCGCGGTATATTCTTTTTCGTGAATAATAAATCTCCCGATTTTTGCTTTGCCACCATTTTGTTTTTTACGTAAGATATATTTTGCTTTTTTTTTCTAGCTTTGTTCGAAAACGTTAATGCTCAAAATCAATTTAAAACCCATTTGCGAGACACAGACAACAGCAAATTCAATCGGTGCCTCGGTTTTTTTTCGACGTGGTTTCCCGCCAGCATTCCCCTTGCACTTGAGTCGGCGTTTTCTACATTTCATCAGGCTGTTGGTAAATATTTTCTAGGGCCTTTTGACTCGATTTTCCTGGTTGAAACGTTTGTACGTATGTCTGCACTTTGAGTGTTCTAAAACCCTTTATGAGCCTACGTTGCGCAGCTTTGAGCCGAGTTTTGAGGTGAAAGCGGTTTTGGATTGTAGCTCATTTAGCATTTAGTAATAATAACTGCTATGCCAGTTCCGTTGTGTGTTCTCTGAAAGTATTTAGTGCCTGCGATTCCGAAGGCGACACGAACTATACTAACTAAACTAATTAAAATGGTGTGTTTGAAAAAGGAATCTGTGGCCACCGCGCAAGAGCTGTCGGATTTGAAGGTTGTCAGTTTAGTGCCTTTAGTTCCTCTAGTTTAGTGGTTTTTGACACCTCAAGAATAGCCCACAATGTTTCCTATTACCTTTAGAAGCTCTGATCAGCTTGTTCCTAGTCCAGTACGCTTAGTATGCCACGCTCGAGAAAGGCCCTTATCTATGCACAAATGTCATTTTCTCTGTCGAGCCCGAGATGTCTCGACGTGACTCGCTCTTGACGCGACGCGGGAGAGGGAGTCGGACGACCACATCATTATTAGACATGGCAAGTACTTGTAGGTTTCTCTATCTTGACCTCGAGAGAGAGTAAAATGTACCATGCTAAGGGTACTGTTCAGAATTATCAACTCTTTACCGTTCGGTTTTCACCAGAATATCGTTCATTTTTGGACAGCAAAAACACTGTGTTGAAAAACATCGTGATGAAACCTTCATAGTATAATTTATCTACCTATCTGAGAAGCTGTCACGCTAAAATGGAGCATAATGTACTGTGGGACTGGCTTAACGGGTACCTAACAGGAAACTTCTGAAACTTCTGAAACTTCCCAGCATCTACCATTATACATAAAATACTTTCAGTGAACATACAACGCACATGGCTTAACAGCTATTTATTGCTAAATGAGAATAACAAAATGACAGCTGTCCCGTTCCGTTTCCACGACACTACGTCCACGACAGGAATATAAAACAGCCATTAAAAGGTGTTCTAGTTACATAATGGAACAACTCGATGTAACTAGTGGGAACGAAGGTTAAAAACTTGCAACTCACCAGTACTCCCAGGGCCCTGCGGTTGCGAGTACGCCGGGTGTTGCTGATGAGCCGCCGGCGCCCTGGAGTAGCCTCCCCCCCCTAACACGTCACCAAACATGTAGGGGTAACCCCCCTCCCGCTGCTGCAGGCATGAGGAGGTCAGGCCGCCTGGCATTGAACTGGGGACAAAATGGCGGTTAAGTTGGTACTATGGAGTATTGAAGCAAAGAGTTTCATTCATCTGAAGTTGGAAGGCTGGTTTCTGAAGAAGAAAGCTGGTTGTTGTTGTGCCATGCTTTAAAAAATATCTCGCCAGGAGGTTATGGTTATACCTCAGATTAACTCTTTGCTCCGTACCTCTTTTCGAAGATTTCAGACTGGATTGATGATGGTTCCTTTGCGTAAATACGATTTGGCAATGGTTTGACTAGCAAACTGAGATGGCAAAGGAGCTATAAAATACGTAAATAAATACGAGGAATGAGGAAGAATGTTTCAATATCGAGCTGTCCGGGACAGTTGCACTGTTTATGACGGTTACGTAGCTTCTATAGATATGAAGATTTGATATTTATTCGTGATAAAAATCATTTTGACGGTCCGTCTTTGTACAAAATGTACACGTACTCATCGATATCTTTTCTGATCTGAATTAGTATGTTTCTAAAATCCTCGACCCGAGCAATAAGTATCAAATTAAACTCCAACACGGAGCTAATTGGAGCAAAAAACTAACCAAAAACAAGAAAGGTTGAGTCAACTTCGAGCTCGCTCGGCTCACTAACAAAGTTTGCTCCGACAAAAGCCAAAGGCCATAGACTAAAGACACTATTAAAAATCAATTCAAGTGTAAACCCGCGCGCGTCTGAAGTTCAGAACGTCTCTCGGCCATGGCGGGAAAGGCAAGGAAGCGACCTTTCCCGCTCGATTTCGCGCGCAATTTGATTAGTGCCGCCATTCGATGATAGATGGCGTTGCGCTACCTTTCCTTTCCGCTAATTGGGATAAATCACGAGTCGTCTTTCTTATTAGAATTTTCCCGCAAAAGGACTTGTGCATGATTTTTCAGGTGGTTTTTTGGGATTTGATATTCATATTAGCTTACGGCCGAAATTAATAACCTATCTTCTATCCATAATCTGCAGATTTGAGATTGCTTGTGTCAATTTTGGCATAAATCCCATTGCGCAACTGTCAAATGTAACGCGTAATCTGCAGATCACGGATCGAGATAGGTTATTGGGAGCCATTAGAGGGCAGCTTCTCATCGCATAAACAAAGACAAAGACAAAAGAGCATCAAATTAAATGAATCAGACCAAAGAGTTCTTATGATCAAGCATGGAGGTTGTAATTGTAATTTCTTGTTGTTGTTACTGGTGCTTTGATACATTGGTGATGATCAGTGATTGTAAGATCTTGAGCTAATGGAAAATAAACCACATTAATCCCGATCACTGCGATGATGATGATGAATATTTACCTATAACTATCCCCCATGGTAGCGATCGGCTGCGGTATTGGGCTGTACATGGAGTTGAACCCGCCGTTGAGGGGCAGGCGGGGTGCGGGCGGGGCGGGGGGCGATGCCGCGGGGGCTTCTCTCCTCTGACTCCGGAGTTTCTCTTCTCGGCGCCATTTAGCACGGCGGTTGGAGAACCACACCTGTAATGAGGTTTTGTTAGTTGGCTGGCGTGTAGGCTGATTGCAGTTGTTCCTGGTGCGAATGTTTTTTTTTTTCAAACGAAACTCTTTGCTTATGTTTTTGGATTTTAAAGAGGCATTTACTCTTATTTAAATAGAAATAATACAATATTTCCCATACGTAAGTGAACCAACTTGTTATAAATGTTTTATACGTCCTCGTCCCAGAGACAAAACAGTGAAAATAATTCAAGCGTAGCTACAATATTGTGACATTGAACTGCGTGGAACGGAACGCGTAACCGGAAGCTGGGCTCACGTGCGCGTGACTTCCGGCGAGTGTCATGGCGTCGGCAATATGGCGCCTTTCCCGCCCTTCTCATGGTGAGTGAGGGCGGGCGGTTGCATCGTAAACTGAGGTTATGATTTGAGAGATGTAGGTAGGTATAATAAAAATTGGGGTACAGTTTCAATAAATTTGACTCACATACCTATCACGCCTACTTTTGCATTTAAAATGTTAAAAGAGCCCTAAATACTAAATACACAGTCAATACAAAAATTATTTCACCTACACATGTGAAAAACATTTCCCTTATACAATTCCCAGCCCACCAATTTATTTTCCGCACCAACCTTCGCTTTACCTAACGTTTTATATACTTCTCCATCCCAAATAGCTCCTTTCATCACGTCAAGGGTCCGATATAAAATATTGTTGCAATCCTATACGTACTTTGGAGGCCAAAAAGCAATAACATTATGACTTATTGCCTTTGGGTGCCGCACTTTGATCCTACAATACTGTGCTACAACGCTGCTTTTATATTTTGGCATTTTTTTTGCAATGTCTGCGGTAGACTGTGATTTGTTGTTTGTTTTTTTTTTTTAAAGTTTAAAGCTGCTATTGGGTTTGTTGTGAAGTTAGGTTAGGAATATAACACCACCGTGAGATGTAAGTTCGTAACCCAGTGAAAAGTCTGGCGAATAGGTCGATTTTACCCTGTCCTTTCTTGTTCAAGGTATCTTGAGACACCAGTACTTTATTGCACACAAATCAATACATTATGACAATTAAAACTTGTACAAAGGCGAGCTTATCCCTATCAAGAGATTTCTTCCAGCAAACCCAGGATTGAAAGGATAAATAAATCAACAATAGGTCGATCCACAACATTAAATAGGTACTTAAAAATATATATAAAAAATAATATAAACTACATACAACTAATATGGTACTTACTTATTTGTTAAAAAGTGGCCAAGTGCGAGTTTTTCATAGTGTTTGTATGAATGACAAAGTTATCTTTGCAGTTTTTAATAAATGTTATATCTTAAAAACTGCTTATTATATTTTGTTCAAACCAATTTTCGTTGAAAGTTTTTATTGAGATACACAGCACATTATATTTTTTTAGATTTTTCACTCTCTTACTTTAAAAGTTAGAGGGGGACACACAATTTTTTCCACTTTGGAAGGGTCTGTCTCTTTAACGATTGACTTTGAGGAAAAATATTTGGTGTCAGTTCCATGTATGGGGAAATAAAAATCGTAAAGCTGTTCAGAGACTTCACCTACATACCAAGTTTCAACTGTGTAGTCCTAATAGTTTTGGAAAAAAGTCGCTGTGACATACGGACGGACAGACAGACAGACAGACAGACTTGACGAAACTATAAGGGTTCCTTGTTTCTCTAACGGAACCCTAAAAAGGGGAAAGCAAATGAAAACTAAGGAAAATCTTTATCATACCCAATATTATCGAGTAGGTACTACCCAAGGAATGCAAATACAACTACTACCTACACCTATTACCAATACCTCAAATCGACAATTTTTACACAAAAATAAGTAAGTATAGTTACCTATTTGTATAAAAAACTCTACCACTACCCCACCATGTTATAAAATAGGGCCCGTATAACATCGACTAGTATATAGTATCAATAAAATATCCACAGACGCATCCACCCTTCGACGCCCGCCTCGAGACGTCTAGGATGACAGGCCCTTTCCCGCCCGCCCTGTTATTTCCCGCGCATTTTCATAAATTGTGGGCGGCGATCGACCGCCTTGGTTAGACCTCTCCGGTTTGCGATTGTGTTTTTTTTTTCGATTTTTTTGAGGCAATCTTCTTTCTTCCTGTGCCTTGGCCACTCCGTATGGAAAAGCGGTAATACTGTGTACAGCTTTTTTTTTCTTTTTTTTTGCTTCGATTTGATGTCAACTTTGGTTGACTGAAGGCACGAGCAACCATGCTGAAGGTAAAAGGTAAAAAATTACAAGCAATATTTTATTTTAGTCATGTCGTCAAAAAAAGTTTTAAATCTGTAGTAATTAAGGTTGTGTCTATTAGTGTTCTGAAATAGGCCGAATTCTAGTGCGATTTCGACCAAAAATCCCCATTTACACTCATTTACATTGTAGTACTCGTACGAAGAAGGCAAAAATCCCCATTTACACTCATTTACATTGTAGTACTCGTACGAAGAAGGCAAAAATCCCCATTTACACTCATTTACATTGTAGTACTCGTACGAAGAAGGAGTACTTACCTACTTAGACACAAACTTTTTGTAACATTTTTCATCCGAGCGGTGGTTCACCACTATCTGGTTCACCACTATCTGGTCGCTCTAATATTATAAAGGGTTCCGTGCAAAATTGAATTTGCGGTAATTCTGTTATTTCACTAACAATTTTGTTTTGTTGCTTGTTATGCCTTCTGAGGGTTTTAGCTGCTATTTATTCAATTCCTCTATCAAGCAGTGCTGCTAAGCTAATTAAAAACTGTTGTAATTAGTACAGTTATCTCATTTACTTCATGAAAATGCTAAAATTGAATCAAAAAGTTTTGGGATATTGTAAACTTTGTTCAATTCTGTTTACTTTACAGACGGGATGAAAAGTTGTCCAAATTAACGACAGCATTTCATTATTATTTTAGTTTGCACAGCAGATTATTATTTTATAACAACCCAAGTTGTTTTTATTTCAGTTTCCTCTTGACTGTGTCTTATAAAATAGTTGCCTACCTAACTTCAACCTCCTTTCTACAATAAAGTCGCGAACAACACCGAAAAAGAAAATAACAAAAACAAAATGGCTACCCAAGTACAGAGTCTACAGAATACGCGTTTTCAGGCGCCAATTTTTCAAAACACCTCCCTTCAATCCCCTCCCATCCCCCTCGGACCCCTGATCGATAAACCCCCCTAGCAGGGTGACCATTGTAACTTGCATTAACGGGATAAAGTTTCGGGAAAGCGGTTCGAGATAAGCGGTTAAATAATGATAAGATTACGAATTAGGATGTATCGGGATTGGGAGGAAATGGAGATTAATTTGGTGTTTGCTTAAAAACAATATAATATTATCTATGGTAAAGTTCTAAAATCTGAATTAAGATGCCATTTTTGAAGTAAAACTTCTTGGGGCACGGGGGTAAAATTTATTTAACCTCTCAACTGTGGGTTATTCATATATTTGCTTTTCAATTGCTACTAGCCGGGTGCTATCACGAGTGGCTAAGAAATGTAACGGAAATTGGAATCGGTGACGTCAGGGTCGGCTGAAGACTTTTAAAACCGCAACTATTTTCAATACGGTTTTTAACTAATCAGATAAGATAATAATACATTCATACAATAAAGAATGTTAATTAGTGAGAGAAAAACCTGATGAAACGTTAACAAATAAAAATTATTTTAAGCATTCTTTTTCTTCCACGAGTTCTTGATTTCCGGTATGGCCAAGATGGCGCCGCCGCCGCCGCCTGACATGACTCAAACTACTTCGTTCAACCTCTTTGTTGGAACCGGAACTTATGTTTGACAGCTGTGCGATGCGATCCATACAGTTTGTAAGAAAAGAGTTTCATCAATGTCACACGGGTCGATATGGATTTCTAAAACAAGCAAAGCAATGCATACATTTGAGCGAGACGGCTTAAAGACGTGACGTCAGATGGTATATAATCTGAGCGAGATGCAAATAGTAGTGACACTATTGAATGAGTTAAGTATATCACCACGAGCGCGACAAATTGTAGATAAGGAATAGTGGGAAATAAATGACATGACGTATTAAAAGTAAGTACAAGTATAAAATAATTTCAAATAATCGGACGTCTGAAACTTAAAAGTAACTTGAAGCAGAGATTGGATCTCAAAATTGGAAATTTAAATCTCTTTTAGTATAGGTAGGTATAGGTGTATAGTATAGGTACCACTTAATGATCTAGCTACAGAAGTTTTACTTCTAACACGTGTACGGTGCTACACGCGTATATTTTTGACGTGACAACGTCTTATGAATTGGTTTGCCGGGTGACACTTCAAGAAACTGCGTTACGCTCCGCTCACGTTATGCGCTCACAATGAGAGCGAGTGAGAGGCATGGTTAGCCCGCCTAAGAGCGAGAGAGACAGACATAAAAAGTGAACGGCACGCGTCCCTTCCACTCGAGCACAGTTAGCCCGCCTAAGAGCGAGAGAGACAGAGCGAGAGAGAGAGTGAGAGAGAAAATTATTTTACCACTCAAAGTCGTTGTCACGTAAAACTTTCGCCCGTATACCGACTTTACAGGCAACTAATTTTTTTATGAAATGTCATGTTTGATAGTTGTAAGATGTTGATAAGTATTCTAGGGTTGCCAAAAGGAAAACCTGTAAAGCTATGATTGATTAATTATTTATCAGTAGTGTAGCCGTCATTAAACCAAC
Organism: Argyresthia albistria; assembly: GCA_963457715.1. Lineage (NCBI taxonomy): Eukaryota > Metazoa > Arthropoda > Insecta > Lepidoptera > Argyresthiidae > Argyresthia > Argyresthia albistria. The sequence goes on from OY735259.1 coordinate 2,085,235, forward strand.
AAGATTCACAGCACAGGATAACTCCGATACAATTATGAAAATCCAGTTTAAAAAGATACTGCACTAAATTCACAACAACACAAAGATACTCCGAAAAGCAAAGCAAAACATCGTGAGTTTTAAAATCTACGCAGCCGCGAGTATTGAAAAACTGACAAAACCTAGATACAACCGTGCCTCTGCTATCCCGTCTAGGAAAAAGACGTGATGCATTTATTGCCACATTTGATATTCAACCCAGGCATCTATAAATATTCATGTCAAAGTTCTAGTAAAAATCTAGATCTGTCCGCAAAAGACGTAACGGAAGAGCACCCTACACCCCATTTCGAGTCAGCCTTGAACCCGGGGCAACACGTGGTAAAGTCCGTCGGAATACAAAACGATGTTCACCCTACTCCTCTAAAGCCTTAACATTACATTGTTGCGAGGGAAATTGAGCTTTATTCATCGGTGTTAGGGATTCATGTGGCTTGCGCTAATGCGTTTTGGGTGAGATTTTGTTAGGGGTGGCAGTTTCGCTTCGAATTTGATTTGTGGGTAACGTTTTATTCATATTAACTGTGTTTCTATTAATAAATAACAAATAAACCAACAAAATGACGTGCTTGCTAATTTTCTGTCAAGAATAAATATAATACGGATGTCAAACATGTAAAAATAAATATAAACGTGAAATTCAGTGACAACGACAACCCTAACGTACTACTTGTTGGGTGCTAGGTGGCGTTGCAGCGGCGTTCTTCGAATGTTAACTAGACGCTGGTCAGAGGTTAATGTGAAAGCTTAGCGCCGCTCTCCCGCTGAAAACAGCCCGCCATTTTTGTCTTTTTTTTTACTCGTCTCCGTCTGAAGGGCCTAGGGTCATTCGTATTGTGCCTGTCTGCCTTTGAAGGTTCCAAACGCAATTACGAGATTGTTTCTAGGCTTGCCTCTCTGTGTCTTTAATATTTATTCAGGAAATGTTGACAGAAACATGGTCACAATTGTGCCTCTGTCCCCGTTGGGCAAAGGCAAGATCTATGTTATGTGTTATCTACTTATGGATATCAATAGGCTTGAGGCCTGTCAAGTCATAATAGATACTTTTAATGAACTGTCAAAATGGAACTTTTGTTCCTGAGGTCTATGAAATAACCACAGAGTGATGTCATGTAAAAGTGCCATCAAATGCTGTCTTTTTTGCACAAAATTTACTTTATAAAATATATCTGCTGGAAATATACAATTCTGAGAATGTCAAGCCATTTTGTACATAATGCTTCAACTTATGACTTGTTCCTAGATTTATTGGATTACCTTGGACGCAAGCCTATTATACATAACAGTTTTATTCAGGATAGAAAAAACAAAATTAGGGTCACATAAGTATCAATAGTAAAGTTATTAAAATAAATGACCATGACATTATAAAAATACCTAGAGAAGCTATCTCTTTATTAGATTAAACTGCACTTTAGACTAAAGCACTTTAAAAACTTTTAATGTTGCAATCAAAATCACATTAGGGCATTTTGAAAGTTGCCAAAGTAATGTCGGGTGGAAGTGATAGATGACCTTTAAAACTGTTAAGAAGTGAGGGTAGTTCAACATTGTTAAAACTAAACTGCAAATAAGCTAAAACGGCGACCGGTGATGGGCTGAGCCCCTGACACGCAAAAAGGATTATTGAATTATGAACTGCTGACGTCAGTTTAGAACTCTTATTGCCACCAAATATTCAGTATACAAACATAATAACGAATTCACTGTGTGATATTCTTGAAAATATGAAAATCACCAACATAAAAACAAAGATACGTAAGTAAGTATATTAATTTTATTTGCTTTGCGAAACCACATTTGAAATGTTATAATATTTTTATAATACTTACCTACTATACTTAGGTACCTATTTGTTTACTCTGTCGAACACAGATTTTATTCCCCCTAACAAATAAAGTAGGTATGTATAAAATTGTATGTTATACACTTATAGCGGGCCCTGACAATAAAGCCCTTGTTTTTTTAACGTGTTTGCTAAAGACGCATCTACATGCTGCCGCGCCTATGTAAACATTACAGTGTAAACACGCCCTTATGGACGCGTTCGCGGCACAGATTTTAATAAAGGACCCTTTTGATTGCGATTCTGTTTAGTTTTGGTGGAAGTGTAAACGAACCGAGAGTAATTTATAAGAATATTGTACATTTTCCGAGATAAAAAAAAAGAAAATCTCTAAACGCTAAAAAACTATAGGTACCTAAAATACCATTGCTGGATCCCACCACAAAGGTTAAGTAAGGGGTCTCAAAGTACTGAGTGTAAATTTTCATATGTGCAGCTGTACCTGTTTCCAATTTTTAGGGTTCCTTACCCGAAGGGTCCCAAACGGGACCATATTACCAAGCCTCCGCTGTCCGTCTGTCCGTCTGTCACCAAGCTGTATCTCATGAACCGTGATAGCTACACAGTTGAAATTTTCACGGATGACGTATAACAACAAATACTAAATAAACAGATTATAATAAATATTAAAGGGGGCTCCCATACAACATACGTTTTATATAATGGTACGGAAACCATCGTGCGCGAGTCCGACTCGCACTTGTCCAGTTTTTTTCACATTTTTTTTCTTTAAAAAGCGGCTTCTTAACCCAGACACGGACTACTTACCTACTTAGGACCAAATCTAAACTCAGACTTTTACCGATTTATGATTTATTACAGAAACTAAGGCTGGGATCGGTGTCATTCATTCATCTCTTAGCTTAGACCATTTAAGATTCAATTCTTTCATTTACTTAACGACCCCCACCAAAAAGTTTGTACATTTTCTTCCGTGCATTTATTAGTCAAAGAAGGTTAGTCAGGTTTATCACAAAGGAGGTGGTTAGTCTGGTTAGGTTAGCCTCCACGCAGCAAACTGGAGTTTTTACCTGGATACGTGCCTCAGGCAATCCGATCTTTTCCGCAAGCCTTTCCCGCGCAAACACATCGGGGTAGTGCGTCCTCTCGAACTCTGTGGAAATATTTGACACATTATAATAAACTCTAGCTTCATTAAATTAAAATTCGATTGAAAGACGAGATGCATTCTTATACGATTAAAATTCGATTGAAAGACGAGATACTTGAATTAACAATTAAGGTTCGGATGAAAGACAAGAATGCAGAACCGTAAAATTGAAAATTAAAAGTGAATGACACATTTGAATTAGGAAGTCTAACCACTGAAGAAATTCACTGAAGAAAACATGGGTGTACATCGACAGGCAATTTCAAAGGCAGGAAATCGACATAAAATTGTAGAAGTAAACACGTAAGTATTTTTCGAAACAGAAGAGATTAGAAGATGATGTACGCATGCCTCGCCAGTGAAATGGATCCAACTCAGCATAAAGCTGCAACAAGGCTGCAGCGCTGATTTTCAGTCGAAACCATTTCATATACGCGCAGGCACCTCTCAACGATATAATGAAATAAGTAATTAATTAAGTACAGTCTTCGGTGACCCAAGATAGAAGAACACGATAGGCGTTTGTTTCTCTGAGAGATTGGCCAAAGAGAAAGAAAACTCGTAAGTATCACACAAAGATGTTAGTAACAAACAAAAACTATGATTAGGCCTCCGGTCAACAAAACATAATTGCCCCCACGCCATAACTCAAGAGCAACACAAATACGGGGGACAAAAATATTTATTTATATTTACTAATAAACTGTGTGATTATTGTGTTGGGGCAAATATGGACATTGGGAAAATGGGCTTATGAGATCCTGAGGGAATTCCCTACAGATTTGGGACTGGGGACATATTTGTTGGGTAATCTGTCTATTGGTAAGTGGCACTTGTAGTGACAATTATCGGTTCTTGAACTTTTGATTGGGGCAGAGGTTAAAGGGTTATTTGGAGGTGGGGTGGACAACTACTGTAGCTCTATACTCGTTTAAGTAACTAATCTCGTAGCACAATGGCCAGTAGGGTCACTTTATTTTGTTAAGAAATATTGGCTTCACGGGAGTATCTATGCCCTTTTCCAACAGTGGTCCAATGTAGAGAAAAGCCAAAAAACACGTGTTCTAGTAAATAAGTAATGTCTACAGAAATAAAGAAGTTTTTATACTTTGAACTTGATGATGAGAAGTGGCCATACCTTTCTCCAAGCTGTCGATCTGGTCATTGGTAAAGCTGGTCCTATTCCTCTGTAGTTTCCTCTTCAGCCGCAGCCTCATCTGGGAGTCTTCATCACCTGAGGATGCGTGCTCACTGGCGCCGTCTGAGCCAGTCTCCGAGGGTATGGTGTCTGCTGTGGATAAAGGATAATGTTTATTTTCCCGCCATCTGGATAAATTAGGCCATTGAAAAACCTCCAGACGTTAAGACGGTTCCATAGGCAAAATCAGCCTTTAGCAAAACACAAATCGCTTGGAATGATGAGTATTATTGCTCTACGTTTTTTCAATAGCTTGTTTATCACGAGTGTCAGCGTGACTTTGCTTTCCCATAAACGTAATTTTATTAATTTTGCTCGATAGAAAAGTCTCCTGAAGTTGCCAGAATGTTTTATTTTACAATTTCGCACCGCATCTGGATTTGTGTTCTTGTTATTTATCATTATAAAAATGGCTCAGTATGTTCCTCAGTTACACTTGCTTAGCTTGCCTTTAACTATTTTTATTTTATTTCCTCTAAAAATAAGTTAAAGATGAAATTCTTTTGCCCTCTCGCTCCGACGTCTATTTGTTCTCTATTGTATGTTTGTTCGGCGTATGTCCTTATGAGAGAATACCGATTATAAACACTTCAGTATAGAGCGATCAATCTAAATTGTCATTCGATTGTGAACTCCGCTATATTGGCAATTGACGACAGCCCATCAATCATGTGGAACTTTGTCACACGGAACTGATTTGTGAAGTTACATAGTTCCGATTAAGCAAGGTAGAGTTTGTAGAACTTTGACAGAGTTTGTTTTAATCACTATCATCTATACTATAGATATGAACGTCTCGTCAATATATTTACAAATGTCAGAGTTAAACCTATACGAATAATACAATATTCCTTAGAATATAAGTCCGGAGACCTTGGAATATCTTGGATAATTTTGATTAATCCAAAGAGCTTATTTACTGATATGATAAATCCATAAATAGAATTAGTTATCATAATCGAAGATAATCTAGTAAATTACTTGAATGATCTCGTAGAGAAAAGGCAAACTGGTCAGAACAAAGAATATACTAATAATGAACATCAGAGTCAAAGGGTTTGGATTGTACTAAACATTGTTTAACTTTTTGCTTACTGGGAATAAATAAAGATTAATTACTTAGTCAAGATAATACCTAGTGTATGTGCCAGAATATCTGATAAAACAGACGCAACCAATACCTACCAAATCTGCCAAACAAAATTGCTGCGTGGGACCATTGTCAGAGAAACTTGACAGATTGCCAAACTACCCCGTCTTTGACATCAAGTTACCCATGCCTCGATTAGGAACCGAACCCCAAACTCAAGTGGCAACCATAAAGCAAATTAATCAATTAGCAAAAGGCATGTCGACAATATTACAAATAACATTTAATTTTTGTATCGCCCTCTGTATCAAACCAACCAGTGTCACATGGCATGTTAGTTAGCATGTAGGGGGTTGATTCCAGGGATCAGAATGACTGGTGGTGCTATATCATTGCGACTGACGTTCAAGGGGCAGGGTTGTGTAATTTCGCTTACGCATTTCGCTGATGGTGTTTACGTCAGCGTGTTTTGTTCGGAATTTTGTGAATTGAGTTGTATCACAGATACTAATATTATACTAATACAGATAGACCACCTAGAACAAAATATGACACCGGCGTAAACTGAGATGCTACGGAAGCTTCTTTAGCTCGAGGCCATTATTGCTTGGTGCAGCACCATCGAAAATTTGCAAATACCACGAAATGGCGCTAAGATATATAGGATTTATTCTAAGATTAGCGCCACCTAAAAGTATGTGAACTGAAACCATGGCGTTTAAAGTACAAATTTGACTACTCACGCCATCTCTTTTTTACGAAGGGTTACTAATTCTAATTTGTATGGGATGAGCGAGCACCCTGTGGTTGTATCACTTGTGTTTGTTTAAAGTCAGCCAGTACTGATAAAGCTTCAAGTCCAATAATCTGTTTATTTCAAATGTAAGTATTACTTATTTAGTAACGAGGGATCCTACTAAATTGGTAGGTACCTCTGGGGCGATTCGGTCGAACAATGCCTAAAAAACCCGGCCTGTAGATATTCCAAATTAAGTCGCTGAAAACTCTTTGAAATCACCTTTCTATTTCCTTTTGTTCTTGGACAGATATTATGTAGACCGCAATTTCTTGTTGTTGCACACATTTTATTACGTCACAACAACAACACAACCCGCATTTTCAACAGCAAAACTCCTCAAGTCTCGACTGACATTGATTCGGCAGATTCGCAACAATCTCTATACCCACCGACTGTCACATTCACCCGGATAACTCCAATTTTGCCCCCTCCCCGTTTTCTCCCCTAACCCCCTTCGCCCTCTCGTTTTTTTTGTTCTTTTTCTTATTTCTTCTTACTATTATTTTCTGTGTCTCATCTCGTCTGGCCGGTTTTTCTGAGGAGTTGTTAGGGTACCGCAGGATAATGGGAGAAGGCTGTATGTTGGGTCCAACGAAAGACAATTGTTAAATTCGTAGAAATTGAGAAATAAATACTATATTCGTGCATAAACAAAACGGTGCTATTTTCGTTACAAAACAGCGTAGGTAGGCAGAATTTTCTTTTTTCAAAACAGGGATTCCCTGCATTGAAATTTTGAAATTTTTGGTTATTAACGGCCTAAATTAATAACCTAGGTATCTTCTATCCATAATATGCAGATCTGAGATTGCTAATGTCAATTTTAACATAAATCCCATAGCGCAACTGTCAAATGTAACGGGTAATCTGCAGATCACGGGTAGAGATAGGTTATTGGGATGGGATCGGCCGTAAAACAACATGAAAAACTTCACATGAAGACTGGTGTGATATCGATCATTCCCTAACTTATTTTGGCTTGATACTCTTCCATCTTGATAGGATAACATATTTGCTCTACCAAATTAACCACTAATATGCTTCTGCCACCCTGCTTTTTTCCTACGGAATCCCGATCGTAAGGGCCCCTTCACACCAGTACACCGAGGCGTTTTCCCGGTATCGAAGTGGTTTTCCAATCTTTTGTGCGGCCATCGGAGTTTGTGGTGAGAGTCGACAATCGATATCATTATAATGAATTCGCTTGTATTGCGGGAACGGGAAAGGAAAAAAAAGTATTGTTTGTGTTTTACGATGATTTGGAATGAAGGCTAGAGGCGGTGGGCAGACTGTTAGACTGAAAGGTGTATAAGATCTCTTGGAAATCAGTGCTTTAGTATTTAGGAAATGGCAGTGATGTTAATTTTATGAACAAAACATAATGACACATTAATATAATTTAAAAATCCACCAAAAGACACGCAATGTTCAATTTATTTTTCTTTTGGACACTCATCTAACGAAATAGAGTGTATGAGGTGTTTTGAATTTTAAATTATAAGTCGGGCTTCTGCCCATCTTCAGAAGCGATACCTCAACCAGCAGCTATTTTCATTACAAAATGCAATCTTCCAAATTGCGATAAATAAGAAAATTAACCGTTCATATGAGCATTTACTACTACGCCCTAAAACATGTAAGTAAAACTGTCCCAACCAGATCACTTTGACCTCTGACGAGCAATTTCTTACCCTGTTTCTCTCCTTTTTTCTTCGGATTTAAGGGGGTGGGGCAGGTCTTTGTTGGCTGGTCGCAGCTAATGATATAGTTTAGTGTCCCCTCGGTAGGCCATCTCAATTAGTTGATTCGGTTGATGTGATGGTTGATAAGATTTCGTTGGGTTTTATTTATTGTTGGGCCAAGTGCTCACTCCCTTTTACTGCTCTTCCCTCCCTATAGCGATAAGGATGACGTCTGTAGGATGACGGCGATTTTTAAGAGGCGTTTTATATACCTTTTTTTTTTTAAAACGCTAAGAATTATTTGTAATAACTACTCGTACAACTTGAAATAATAGAAAAATTAAACAAACCTTAATTGAATACAGATTGCGTAAATTTTCTATGTCTCTAAGTTAGCTGTCACCACTCTCTCTCTCTATCTTTCTCTCTCTCACTCACTCCATTTTGCGAGAAAAAGTCCTACCTATGTGTAACACAAGTTTGATTTTTAAATTTTGTGAACTTGTTTGTTCGATGTTACTTGAACAATATTACAATAGTCTCACACGTTCTGTGTATAGGGCACTTGAATTTAAATACCATTTTGTTGGCACGTTCTCTATTAAATTTATTTAGTGGCTGATCGAGTGCTGTAAGCGATATGAAACTTATAATGTTGGAAATATTTAGTCATACTTTTAGACAATGCAGCTTCAATTCAGATATTTTATTATTTAATGGTGCTTGGGATACCCATTTGTAAAATAAAAAGGGTTGCTCTTGCTATATTGTTAAAGAAAACAATAACTAGGCTTTTTTTAAATTAAACATACACGATGTAGGTAGTAAAAAATACTTGCAGTTCCAAAGTCATAATGTAGCTATTGAATGAGTAAGCAATCTTTGACTCATTTCCATCGCAGCCCAAATGAAAAATTACCACGAATGTGGCCAATTCTTGTCACAAATGTGTACATTTGGCTACTATTGGTCACATTGACCACCTAGTAAACGAAGTCTAAACAATCAGTATTTACCTACGACCACTGCGACCAATGGCGTCCGCAATAGACTCGATTTAACTAACTTCAGACCGTACCATTGTTATGTTAACTAGTAGCACACTCAGGTAAGTAATTCAAGCTTTTTAAATTCGATTGTGGGCAAAAATCAAAAGTAGCTTCAAATGGTTCCTGTAATACCATGGCTACTGGTGTGTCCCTTGACATCCTGCCGTTTTTCTTGATAATATTCCTTATTTTCAAGTCAAAATTGTTCTTTTACTGCTGCTGAAAGGATTATAGGTATATTAGGTTATATTGTAAGCTTTAATCATCTGTAATATGTCAGGGAATGTGCTAGCAACTTATGAAATGTTTGATCATTAATAAAATAACATAGTAATAACCATGCTATAAGCAGATGGCTAGGATAATTATCATTCTGTAAAATATTATTGTAGGTCTTAGTCTTTCCTTCCTTGTAGGTAGGTCTTGTTATAGTAACGCTCCTTGTGGCGATGGGCTAGCCTTGCGTAACACTAAGACTATCATTATAATGATCATTAAAAAGCTGGCTAACGTAAAGCTTATCTACTAGTTTCACTTTGCGTTTACTAGTTTCACTTTGCGACTTGGGAAGCGAGATCGAGAATTCAGAGTAAATTTGGAATTCCTGATATGTACATTGAGTACAACACAGCTATGTTTACTTTGTGTCACAGTTGGTACACAATTACTCAATAGACATAATATCACACTGCAGTTATGATGATCTATGATTCTATGCCAATGACCTCTGACATGCGTCTATGAGTTAACTACGACATACGGTACGGATATGTCTATCTTGTAATTTCGGACCGGAAGGTGTAAGTAATGTTAAGTTAAGTTTTTGATCTGTGGCTTCTATCGTGTTAAATAATGTTAATTGTAGCCCAGTAATGTCTCCACCAAGGGGTACAGGCCTTTACCCGAAGTAGAATAGGTACTACTGAGCCATACATTCATTCATTCATTCATTCACTCATTCATTCATACTCCCCACGCTGGCTCAGCTGTTTGGTGAAGCGGTGTCGGGCTAGTGAACCGACTGTCAGTAACAGCCACATACAGATGAATTATTTAAAAGTTTTGTAAATAATACGTTTTTTAAGTAGGTAGGTGTATACAGCTAGGCCATTGATTAAGGATGAGGCATTATTGGTGGTCGGGTGGAATTAAAATCCAATCATTTAGTCATTAATGAATGTCACAAACAAATAAAGTGAAAGCAGTAAACACAGGCACAACAGAAAAACGCGTAAGCACGGAAAAAAGAAAAACCAAGCCACAAGATGGCCGCCGCATTTTGGCGGAAATGTCTTTTTGCAGACTTATTTTCATTCGGGTCACGTGGTGTAGCCAAACAACGCCTCGACGACGACGCGAAACGTGAAAAGTTGAGAGAGGTCAAAGTGGAAGACTTCACGGGTTAGATCTTTGAAGGGTTAAGTCAGGACAGTGCATGATGTGTAAAAAGGTTAAACTGAGGGATCCTCGATACACCGTTCCTGTTGCATAATTTTTAACGTGTAACTTTTTACTTTTTAATTGGGTTGGGTTCTTTATAGGTGCATCTTTGGATGTATTTTATCCAATTAAACTTTTACGGTTTATTTAACACTTGATACAGGTACGAGTGTGAGAGAGAATAACGAAATAAAAAAATGTTAGTTGAGTTACAATTCAGTCTCAAAATAAGGAAAATAGTTACCTGTGGGTACTTCGTGCATAAAAACATAATATCGCCAAACTCCCAATTTTTTTATATCAAAGCAAATCAAATCCCCTCTAGAATCAAAGGCTTATTTTCCTCAGAAGAGGTGCTGTAACATGTAATATACCCAGTTTCTTATTTCGCGACAAAATGCGAGGTCACAAAGTCAAAGGGAAAATAGGAAAAGTCGGTCTTTCAAGACACACCTTTCGGAATTTGGATCGGTCTGTCGTTGGGCTGAAATCTTTATGCCATATTTTAAGAAAGCATAGTATAGTAGGCAGTAAGTACTTAGTATTTTTTTCTCTTATTAGGTATAGGTAAGTTAAAGTGCGGGACTATTCGATTGAAAATAGTTAGGTACGATGGTGATGTATCTGAACGGTGTCGGATTTAAGTCGCAAACAAGGTTGGAGTAAGGCTGTTGGTGAACATTTTGCTTATTCCTAGGAAGTTGTCATCTTCCACGTTTAAAAGTGGGGGTACAAAGTTCGACAAACCTCGTTTATGCTCGTCCGCACTAGGCGCCCGGTTTGTCAGCTGGGGCGGCAGCGGCGCTGGCAACGCTGGCGCGGCCGGCGCGGTGGCCAGCCCGGGGTACCACCAACCCGTGGCCGCCTGCCCGTTGAACATGCGCAACTTCTCGTACACGCTGTCGTTCTGCGCTGATGCCGCTTGCTCTTTCTGTGACGCCAGGTTTCTTAGCACTCGGTTTATTGATGACACCTGTGGAGGGGAATGAATTGTTGTTGTCATGTTGCCGGTTGCGTGTCTATGTTTGAACCAGAGACTATATATCCAATTGACTGCGCCTGCGGGGGTATGCGGCTCGCCAAACGTTTGTTGAAAACTATATACGATGACGGGCCGCCAGTCAGTTTCGCAGCGGCTGACCAATCACAGCTCTCTTACCTCGTCCCCCGCGCCGCCCGTAAATTGGTGAGTTGTGTTTCAAAGGAAAATGTATCTATGCGCTCTCCACTGGATAAGTGCTCCCTGGTTTGAACAAACGTGGATGCAACAGACAAAGTACCCATAATCTCATAGAAGCTACGATAAGCTCGACAGTCCTATCAAGCAAATAAGAGTGTAAAATTACTGACTTGGAAGCAGGATAACGAAATAAAGAAGGATAAATACAGATAGCATAAACAACAAAAACAATCTACTATGAAAAGGTAAAAAAGGGTTGTGCTGTTGTTTCACCTTAGTGCTCTAGTTTAGAATACACCCATAAGATAACTGACAGATCTCACACTCAAATGCTATTAAATTCCTACTGGCCCATACCAACAACATATTTGAACCCTTAAAACGACACGTGTACATGTAATTTAAATCTGATATAAATACTAAAATTCCAATCGCCTTCAAAGGCTTCGCATTAGCCCACAGGAGACATTACCCCACCTTTCAACCCCACGGAGCCCGAAAACCCCAATGTCTGCCTACTTTAGCCCGAAAACCCCAATGTCTGCCTACTTTAGCCCAAAACCAACGCATGCGTAAAAACTCCTGCGTGTAGGGCGACCAGGCTTGTTGGGAAATTGGCGGATTAATACATTGGAATAATGTAGGCCCTGCTATGTTTCTTGGCACCTCATCTCATCTGTATATTTTTTGTATTTTTATGTATTTACTTTTTAAACGACTTCCCTTGGGCGTTTAATAGCGCCAAGTGTAAAACCATGACATTTACTCGATCTCAGGCACCGCTCCATCATGACTACACTATTGCTGGGGCTGGGTTTGTGAGGGTTACCCAAATACGTGACTTAGGACTTTTACTTGACTCGGAGCTTACCTTCAAAGACCACATCCGGGAGACTTGTAGGAGAGCCTTCAGATCTCTTGGATTCGTAATGCGACAGGTGACTCGGTTTAAGGACATATCTACATTAACCTCTTTGTATAATGCATTTGTTCGGAGTAAATTAGAGTACAACGCAATCATCTGGGACCCACATGAGGCTAAATATACACTCATGCTGGAAAAAGTCCAAAGAAAATTTGCTAGACTTCTTTACAAAATTAAATATGGGTATTATCCCTACTTATTCCCGTCTCTATTTGTGGCAGGGATGGTGGGGGTAGACACCCTAGAGCTGAGGCGGAAGATGTCCCTGTTGGTGCACTTCTATCTCCTCCTCCACGGCAAGGTAGATAATCCGGTGGCACTGCGAAGTGTTGCCCTTAACGCGCCGCCTCGGTACGCGATGTTACGATCGCGCCCGCTCTTCGCTACGGGTGTTGTTCGTACACAGCACGCCCGTCACGCACCCACTTATCAGGCACTGACTCTACTCAATGCCTGTGTTGCTCAGCAGCCAGATTTAGATATTTTTAGTATGCCGCTCTATATGTTTTTTAAAATTGTGTACTTGTTTTTAAATAATCTGTGATTTGTTAATTTATATAATAAGATATTGTGTTTGTCGGTATTTCATTTTTTTTTGTTTATTTTTTAAGTTTTAACCAATTTATAATATATATATATGTGTGTATGTCATTGCTATTGTTAACTCTCACATGATTTGGTCTCAAGACTGTAAATGTGACCTGTAATTACGAATAAATCTTTTAAATCTTTTAAATCTTTTTTAAATCCAAAGGAAGAGGTTTACAATTCGTCTGGATGTTTTTTTTATGTATGTGCCCCGATTGCGCCTAGACGGATGGACCGATTTGGAAAATTGTTTTTTTGTTTGAAAGGGTTTACCTTCCCATTGGTACTATGGACCACCAGGTCAGGATCTGATGATGGGATGCTGGAGAAATCGAGGGAAATCTTCAAATATTATAGGCAGACCGATAATGATTTTTGTGTTTTTATTTTTAGTAATAACTCGTGCATTTACTCACGGTAGTTTCATGGCTCTAGGTCCACCGGTTAGCCTAAACCGGTGGACCTAGAGCCATGAAACTTTGTACAGAGGTTCCTTAGTAGCGTGGGGTAGCACTGAGATGGGATTTGACAAAATTAAGTCCCCAAGGGGGGGGATAAGGTGTTACAGTTTGTATTAAAGTCAATCTAATCAAATAGGGTTTGTGGAAGTCGGTTTTTTCTAAAGTTTACTTTTTGTTTCAATTATGTCTATGTACGTACACAACCGTCCGGTCTGTCCAAAGTCCCAGGCCCGCGATTTTCAACCTACCCCCATCGTGATAAAGTTCAAAACCTATGAACAAATACAAAAGATCTGAGTCTTTAGTGGACGTTGGACGATAAACGATAGATGTGTGCAGTAATAAGTAAAGTTTAATGTAGAGAAGATATTTAATGATGTTTTGCAGTAGAAAGCCATTTATGGAACCAGTTCTATTTCTGTTACATCCTGCAGACCCTTAGAGTTCTGTTCAGTTGTTTATTGCTATAAATTACACGTTTATAAAGATCTTATGATAAGTACAGTAATGTATCAGTGTACTTTACCCATATGGGTGTAGCAACCAATTAATTTTAACGTGCAATATACTATGATTTAAATATCTAACAAGGCAATTATAATACAGTTTAAAACACAGTCACAAAGTCATAATAAAATAAAACTACACACGATCATTTGAATGATAATATCCTAAATAATTGTGTATATAGTGGTATTTAATACCTTCATAATATACAATGGGCAGGGTTTAGTTCATAATTATAATATTCGCATAAGTCATATGGACACATTTATATAAGATATTTATTAAGTTTATAAAAAAATGAGATTCCAGATTAAGCTTTGACATCTAATTTGATAAGAATTTACATCTTTCTTTTATTTGTTTATTTTCTATTCAAATAATTATCTCTGAATTTTCCTTTCCCCGGTATTTTTTTTATAAATAAGTACAAAATTTATCCGTTAAAAAACCCACCCACCTGGAAACCCTACTTGTGCATTACCTATACCTATCTTTACGTATAGCATCTGGGGCGTCCCTTTCAATATTATCTACGTTCGGTTGCTATAGGCAACGGGGAAAATGTATTTTTCCCTATGAAAGGGCGGGTATCTCCCCCCTTTAGAGCGCGTTCCCACTGTCGGAACGGTTAATTTATCGTTGGACGACGTCATCACCATCATGACTACGTTAGATAATCGCAACAAGGACACGCTATTTGCCGCGATTAGTCGTGACGTTTTTTTCGTTTTACGACTGTCGTAATAGACGTTCCCTGTCTTGACAATCTGTCGTTAAAACAAAATAATCGCGGGTGATAATTAAACATACCGTCCTATGGAAACCTCCATTTAAATATACAAATCTCGATGAAATACACGGAACGACTATCTGTCGTTACGAATTAGTGGGAACTCACTCTAAAGGTTGGTTGTTGGGCGCTCAAAAACACGAATGTGATCCTTTGTGCGAGACTGGTAGTACTGAAATGTCATTCTTATTCTGTTTGTCTTTGAAGGTTTTGAGGTAAGCACTTACGTTTGGTAATTACAGTGCTTATGCTGAGATTTGATTGCGTGAGTAATTTATTTAATTTAAAGATTTTCAGGTGTGAGTTTTCCTAGGTTTTTCGTTAGAAAAAAGTAGTCGCAAAGTAAGGCCAAAGCTGCAAGATTTCACAATAATTACAATCATATTTAGAAAAAGATACTTTAGATACATTGCAACAAGTAGCTGCCTGACTGATAGAACTTTTCCTTAAAATTTCTCATTGCACTAAAGTTGTATAGTAAATTGTAGCTATATATATAAAGCCACACAGTACTGTACTCGACGACCTCTGTGGCGCAGTGGTTGTGCATCTGCCTACCATGCGAGAGGTCCCGGGTTCGAATCCCGGATGGGGACAAAAAAACCAGGCCTTGGATGTTTACATGTATGTGAACATCCAATATGTTTCCATACTGGCAAACTTTCGCCCGAACACTAAATTGTTTTGCACGTAATAAGTATTTTGCTAAATTCAGCGATGTTGTGAAATGGTGAAGAGCGTTGGTTTTAATCCCTAGCTCCACTAATGGAAGATTATGAGCAGAGGATTGTACACGAGATATACACATGTGTGATGTGTAAATAAATACCCCCATTTTATGCGGCTGAATGCACAACGTGCTGTTAACCAAATTGGCGCTGTCATTTCTGTAACTCTGTCAGCGCCAAAATTATTTTCGAGTGTAAGTCTTTTTTTGTGCCCATTATTTATTTCGTTTTCTATACGCGATTACAAGTTTCTTTCTTTTCAATAGATATATTTTTCTTTAGCTAGGTCTTTCCATTTTCAGAGCTTTTCTTCGAACACAATTTTCCAGGAAAATCGCACAATTTTTGTGCAGAGCGTTATACTTCTAATTTTGCGACTATTAAACTTCAAAGTCAAAGACAGATGTCAGTCGATAAAATAAACGATATAAGCCGATGGCAGGCATCTCTAATTAATATTTTTCTCTTCACCAATTTGAACGAAAGGCACATAAGTTCCAATTAGACTGATGTCTAACGGCTCTAGATGGACACAATTATTTATATCGACAAGATTAATGATCTCCACATAAAAAGCGTGAGAAATGATATAGACTTCCGAATTACTCTATCTTCAACAACCTGTTTTCGAACTCACCTCTTTACGAGGTCAACGATGAAACCAATTTCATACTGGCTGCACACCGTACGTATCACGAAAAAAGAAATAAACCTAATAAGTGAATGACAAAAACCAATTAAACCGGATTTAAATCCTTTCCCAATCAGATAAAAAGCCGATCTCTCTATTCTTAACGCCAAAAACATTTTGGTTTTCGATCGGCTTCAGCCAATAGGAGATATGCATTTAAAAAACAAATTCTGGTTCTGACAGATCCCCAGCCAATCAGATAGGCCGACAAGATTAAGTGCCGTGTACACGTTTCTATTCGAATTTGAAAAGGGTTCTTTTGTCATATAAAATTATGTAGATGTGACGGTATTTTTTCGATTGATCGGCATATTGTGGTTTAATTAGTATACGCAAATGAAACAGATTCCAATAAACTGGAAATACGTTTAAAAATCCGCGATTTCGATGTAAAACAAGATATCCTCCTATCTACCTAAAAAAAAGTCTAAACTACAATAGATTGTGTTTTCTTTATAAATAATCTTATGAATAGCACGTGCTGGTATAATACAAAATACTGGGCCACAAAGCTTAGGGTCCCGTTGGAACTTTATACAATAACTTTTATTTCTCTAAATCTCATCAATGATATAATAATGTTTGTTATGTAATTTCATGTACGCATCTGACCATTTTAATGTCGAAAAGTGTATGTCATAAAAATTTCAAAAATAAGAATCCCAGGCCTTGGATGTTTACATGTTTGTGATGTCGCTGTTTCTGGTTCCCACGACACAGGTTATCCTAGTGTGGGGCCAGAAACAATGTATGTGCCTGTATGTAAATGTTTATGTTTTAAATATATATCTTAAGTCAAACCTTTTATTCATGAAAACAGATCATGCTTACTTACCAGATTCAGATATCGTTATCCATCTAAGTATTTATTTACACAGATGTCATTATTTGAGAAAACCCTGAACTTGTTCTTTCCATTCCCATTTGACGCAACATTGAGCACAGCTGCCTCATTTTTTTGACAATTAAAAACGTATCTTTTTATACATTTTGTTCTAATTGGTTTGCCTGTCGTTTTCTGTGATATTCATGATAAGTTATCCAAAACTATGGTCTCATAGTTTTACTGAAATCGACCGAAGTATTTTGAAGTGAAAGTTTTCTTCGTGCACATTTCATTTCATTTTCATCTAAACTTTTTTGCACAGAAACAAAAAACAACACGTAATATTTACAAAAATATATGTAAAAAGGCGATCTTATCTCTAAAAAGAGATTTCTTCCAGCAAACCTAGGCATGACAGGGAAAAAAACTCCAAATACAATTATAGTCATTTTCACTCATCAACTTTCTGTGGATGTAAGTTAGAGTCCACTTTCTTCTAAGATGATAAACAAATCTTGAATGATATAAATTAATGCTTAATTAAACATTAGCTCATTGGTTTTCATGTTTCTGAAATTGCGTACTTTATTTGCGCATATTTTCAACAACAAGTAAAGAATTTACGTGTCGGCTTAGCCTTTTGAGTACATTCACGGTCAAAATGTTACCCACAATTTTAGTGTCTACGATACTCGAAATAAGAACGCTGTAAAAGCCAAAACATGTCGCTATCCTTGCATTTTATTTTACGCACTTACGACTTTTTCCATTCGAGACCCCTAAATTAAGGACCAACGATGCGTACCAAGGGTCTAAAAGTTTCGGCAGTTTGGGAGCGCGATGTACGCTACACTGTCAGCTTTAAAGGTTTTAGAAAAAAAAAACCCTCTTAGTTTAAATAGTTTTTAGTACGCATCGAGAAGGGACGAAAGTTGTATGAGCAATTTTGGGATTAGGAGTTTTGATCGAAGATATTATTTGTAGCTATAGCTTATATATCTCTATAGATGTATGAAATTATATGTAATAAATTACATTTGAACAGACTGGTTGAACGTTGGACACATTTCTTACTTTAACTGTAAATTGTGGTCATCTATCCAGCCTCTAACACCCACTTTTGAGTAAAGTCCTCTCCTCTTCATGATGTTTAAAGAAAAACAAAGAATAATTACAAAATTCGTTCCCAAGAAAACGAATCTCTATCCTTCTTCGCATTTCAGTGTCTCTCTACTACACTGGAGTTGGTTTACTCAAAATGTCCCTCTCGGTGTTTCGCCAGGCGAAACAGATCCTTTCTTTTATTCAAGAGTCTCTATGTCCTCTAGCCTCTATACTCCATAACCTAATTACCTTATAAAATCACGCGTGTTTTTATCATACCTCACATACATCAGTATCAAGTTCCATTCGCCTTGTCTTGTCTTGAGTACTCGATTATGCTCGGGTTGTTATGAAATCGAAATCGTGACGTCGGTGTCCGATGTCAGAACAGAACACAACGGTAGTTGCCAGATTTTCAGCTTGGGTTGGTGCGCTGTGTCATATTTTTGGTATTTGGGTACCAGCAGGGAGTCAGTATGTTACTTTTTGATTGCTTGAGGATCTTGGGCGTGAAATACGTCTGTTAGTTAGATATGAAGAAATGGATTTTTAACTTGAACTTATGCTTGGCTCTGCAATAAATCATACCAGAGAGATAAAGTTTTTTCGATTGGTTTACATAATAAAGGGAGTGTTAGATGATGTCTTCTTTTAAGCAATTCAGAGGCGCATGAAGGGCGCGTTACTTTTTTTCCCATACAGGATGACAATGAGCCATCATACAATTTGAAGATCAAGACAAACCTGACTGTTTATATAAGTTAATTATCTAGCTAATAAGCACAATCAACTCAAAATTATCAGAAACACAGGTCAAAAACACCGACTTTTAATTATGTATGAACCCAATAAATCTTATCAGCCATAAAAGAAACGGTCGGTTCATATCTCGTTCATATTCGCGACGGAACTTCCCATACATTTTATCACGATATGGCGCGCGGGCATTCCCGCCATAAGTGACAGTTGACAGGTGTCACGTGGGATGCGCGCACGCAGCTCAGTGCGTCGGACACACCGATAGATCATCTAGCGAGCGATAGTGTTAGAGATCCGACGTTGCTGGTGGTCCAGTGGAAAAAATGGGGTAAACTAGACCAGTTTACGCGGTTCATTAGGCTTGCTTGTTGACCCATTCATCATAGTTTTTTGATGTAAAAAATATGTGTCACACAAATACTTATATCAGAGATGTTATTAAAAACGGTTTCGTTTGGTTCGAAAGTTCATATTTTAGAACAACGAAAAAGTCTGTTGGTGCTGCACAGTGATCATTATCATTACGGACCAAAAAAAACACTCACAGATTTCGAGAGGCGCTCTCAAATCCCCATCGCGCTATTCCTCCCATCTTCGTAGCCTATTCAACATCAAACCGATACAAGATATCCGGACAAAGGCTATTAAGATGAATACGAATTCCGTCAGTCTCCGTGCAGGGGTCGAGGCAATCCCCGCTTAGAATTACTATTTCGTATTATCTATAAACATTTTAACGTACGCGCTTAACCTACGCAGACCCCAGGGAGGCGTATGTCGAAAAGCGGTTTTGCAATAGGGTGAGCGCGGTTTCAGTCCGGGGGGCTTTTTTACAATTCTCTTAGGGCGCCGAGATTGCATAGTTCATGCTCATAGAGAGGAGAGAGTTCATTATGGTTGTTAAATTTGTTGTCGGCGTTTAACGTTGAAGATTGGATTTTTGTCGATTATCTCCGCGCTGATTTTAATCCGCTTTGGAGGCAGATGGGCATGTACTAGTTTTGTGTTGTATATAAAGTAAAGGGCTATGTCTAGACTGCTTATGAAATTAATGCGGGTGTTCTGAAACATCGGTAGCAGCATGCTTTCCCCGGTTTTTCTTCAAATACAATTTCATCAACATTTTATTCTACAAATACGTTTCTGATTAGTATCTACCTACAAAGTAGCTAAAAGTATATATTTTTTATGCAGAAGAATAAAAAAAGGACTAAAACAATAATCTAATAGCCTAATAAGACAAATACCATCAAAAACGCTTAAACCGATAACACCTAATTAAGCCGCCAAATAAGTATTTAACCGACTAAAAGTTTCGTAACAATACACCGCTACATGTTCAAAACAAAAACGAAACCACATATACGGACAGTGTTACAGTTACCTACAAGCTACACCTGTTAAGCTTTGTTCTTACTCCTTATGATATAGAGACTGAAATCGTGCTGTAATACTGTAGGGAGTGAAACCTTCGAAATGCGCTTCGGTAGCTGGAGTTTTTGGCGGTATTGGGTTGCGCTGTGGCCCATTGGGCTTTGTACCGAAAATGGCGCGTTCCTTTCTCGATCAAAACCTTATTCAGAAAGCATTTATTGAGTATTGAGCAATATAATTTGACGATATGATAGACAGTGGACTAAAGCGATCACAGTGCGGTGATCAAAGACAGAATGTAACACGGCCAGTGGGTCAGCCACATGCCCAATAGTCTGAAGATATTATCATAAGTTGACGGAACTTGCTCGATGGAATTAGCAGGATTGGCGCCATAAAGAAAAGGCCTGCCCAGCAGTTAGCAGATATGGGCTAGGCATAATGATGATGATTTGTTTATTATCCTTTGCCAGCCAGAATTCTTCATAGTTTCCATAACTTGAGTCGTCGATTCCAAACTATGATGTCGATAATCGAGCGAGACCAGCTGTACCAAAACATTAGAAAATTACAGAGAGAAATAAGGTCACAAGTCGTATCAGGAATGGCCCACGCGCCAGTGAAATTCAAATGAGTGAGAGCAAAGTTGTCGAGTTGAAATACTTGCAGGGTTACAAGCTAGATGTTGACACTGAAGGTTACGAAACACTCAGAGTTTTATGGTTTTTCGATGATTTTGGAGATTTCTTTTGCTAAGACAATGGGCTATCCTACTTTCTTGTAAAATAAAGTATTTAATGACTAGCTAGGCGTGGGCACAGCTGTGCCTGTGCGACTCTGTATTATCGGAGGTGTTAAATTACTTCATTAGCGTAAAACAAACATCTCTACACTACGACATTTTACTTTAGATCACCAATGTTTTCGGTGGATTTGTGGTTTTAATCAGGCTACCTTATTGAAACCAAAAGGTATGTATGATTCAATTCTGTTTGTTATATTACAAAATAAGTGGATTCCCAAGAAAACTGCTTAAAATATACGCCTTTTTTAAGAAAGGTCTGTGTCTATAAACGTATCTCAAAAATAGCACCAGACTTAATACCGTCAATTCCTGTGCCTCCCCAACTGACGTTAATCTCCGCGACAAGGTCAGCAATATACCAGAATGTCGATCTTTACGATATAATAACGAGTGTGAGCGGGACAGCAAAAGTTTTGTGCATTCACGCGTAAACGGGGTGCTGCCAGGCGGAATTGTATGGGGAGAAATTCGGGAGAAAAATGTCGTAAGTACTAAGTACTGGGGATTGCCAGTCTCCCAATGTTTGAGGTGTTTCTTGTAGAGTTTGGGTTAGAGTATTTGATATGGATTGCTAGAGTATTTACAATGTAGGTCTCAGAACATCGCGGTAGACTTTTGAATTAGGTACAATATACAAGCCACATTTTTTCTGTGCCTGTTGGGTGGGATATTAGAAAATATTATTTTAGCGCTTTTTATGTAAGGGGTATAGGTCAAAACACAGATCTCTAGTTCTATCTCCAGTATTCCCCAGATATTTTAAGTATGTTTAAGTTAAATATATTTGATTCTGGACTGAACTAGGATATCCGTACAAACTACAAATGAATACAGCAATAGCCTACAACCGCATGTCACATGACACGAAGCTTTTCTAGCAAACAACGAACAAAAATATGGAACACTCGAAACAAAACAACAATTAAGCTTACATTCGTAAATCTGTTGACTCTACAAACCCACACCGTCGGAAAATATTAAAATGAAATAGACAGTACGGTTTGAAACGCGTTTGGCGCTTACGTCCATTTTGCGCCAAATCCCTCCGATTGTTCAACGTATTTTTGTCCGCGTCCCAGTCGGTAAGAAGCATCACGCACGCCCATTCGACCGTTATGAGTGGCGAACGCAACGCACTATGTATACTTGTCCCGTTTTAACACACGTGTGTAATATACGTTTGTTTCGTCTGTGGCCACTGGGCCGAGTGCGTAGGTATGACAGTCATAAAAATAGCCCCTTTGCCGCTGAATCTTCTCTGGTATTCGCTGACGGTCTTTCGGTGAAAATTTTCGTCCTCTCGTTACGTGAAGTAGGGTGGTGTTAGTACTGAGTATAGGTATATCTACGTTCTGAAATTATTGATTGGCTTTCGAGCCTGCGGATGTGTTATGCCGGCAGACAGCATTAACATAAAGATATTTGTTTTTGCAATGTTTGGATTGTTGACTTGAGTTTGCTTTAGATTTGCGAGCCTTACTGTTTGTTTTGCTTTTATTAATTTGATGTTTGTAGTACTCACGTGTCTAAAGATAATGTAAGGAATAAGACCTCAATAGGGTATACATTATTATCGACAGTCGCGTAACTCCACACGTAAGTCCACACACAACCAATAGACTTGGTTCACAAAAACTTTTTTTCATCACTGGCCCAGCGTGTTCCATTGTATAGCCAAGTGTTTACATTATAACCGTGCGATGGTCGCAACAGATCTCTAAGTTGTGACATTATTAACAGAAAAATTGGCTCGATACTCAATGGAATTTCACAATTTTGCCGCGCCATTGACATTTTTTGCTCGCATATTGGCTGGGCAGATGTCGTGTTATGCAGACTATAATGCTTTGTGAAAACGTCGGCTTCGATTACCGGCCGTGTCAACTTGAGTACGGCTTTATTTATAATCGTACGAGAGATATTTTTCATAGGGCTCTTTTTTGTTATTACACGTATGAGATAGGATGTTGCGGTGAGGTGACACGTGTGTTTAGGTGTCGGGCTGGTAAATCGAGAAATGTACGTCGAAAAATCTTAGCCAACAACAATGTATCTGCTGCAAGTCGAATAGGTCTGTAGCACTAAGGATAAAGCCTTAATCTTACTAGAGAATACTCCACCATTGTCATTGAGTATTATGAAACACACCATAACACAGGAGTCTATAAAACATAATAAACTATTTGTATTATCGGAAAAAGTCCAATAAAACGGATTCAACAGAAAAATTTATAAGCCATCATCAATTATGTGAAGAATGGGCTATCTTGTTGAATGGGTCGGGTCCATCTTGCAAAGACCCCAAGCTGGTCAAAGGACCCGTGTCAACCCGAAACATATGGCAGCTACAAAACCTTGTAATTTTAAATATCGCAAAATTGGATTAAGAATTTGTTGTTGGGAATTTTGACCAGATTATGTTGATTTCGACACAATAGACATCCGAGCATATGTTGGATATAGAATATTGGATTTTATATTGTTTGAAACTGTTTTGACGTCCATACTGTTATTTTAATGCTGCATGAAAGTTTTAATTGACATTTAATGGACTGTTTCATAATATGGACCATTGACCGTATTATCAAATAGTCCATTAAATATCAAACTAAAGGTTTACACATAAACAATATAATCGAAGAGAGTCTTAGGCAAAGATTTGATCAATGCCAGTGTATCCTCCTACAACATAACTATCTAGTTTTTGCATGAAAGACTACTCTTCAAACGTCCTTCCTCTTAATTTGCGTGTTAACTTTGAGTAGTCATAAATAAATACATAAATAAATCAAGCCCACTGTTATGCCCACCGAAGCGCACAGGCCTTAAGCCAGATGCGGATACGATAAAGCTTTATTCGCCACGTTCAATATACCTGTGAAATGTATATCAATCAACCAACATCTCTCATCGGAACTTGGTTTGCTGGAAGAGATATATTTTTGGACATAACCTCGCCTTTGCACACTATTTATATTACTTTATGCTGCATCAATTATGTTTGTGCAATGCAAAAAGTTACGAATCATAAATTATAGTTGCATTGGTACTCACACTAGGAATATTGTCGTTATTGCACACGTTCTCACTAAGCAGACGATCGCGGATTTCCCACGCGAAGATCGAAGGACACTCCCTTTTGTAGTCCGCGATCTTGGAGACCACTGGAGTCGTCGCCACCCGAGGCTTGGAGCCTCCGATGGCACGAGGCTTGATGGAGCCCGTCTCGTAATATCTGTTGGTAATGCTGATCTTAGTTTGGATAAGGGGAAATGGCGAAGGCATGAAGGATCTATGTTGGAAAAGTCTTTGTGGAAAGTAATATTCACTGAAGTAAAGATTGTGAAAATTAGTATTTAGAAGTTAGCTGGCAACGTGTGACATGTCACTTGTTAAAGAACAAACAGCGCCAATCTTAAAAAAAAGTTTTGGCGCTGTTATTTCTAGAGAGTCATAATAATTAGTGATGTTGCGTTCGAGTGGCATTTCAATTGGATTTCAAGTTTGTAAATTTGGAAAATTGATTTTAGGTAGATACCTATTCCTAATAAAACATCAATCATCCTAACAAACACGTGATCGATCTTTTTCAAAACTCTCAACAACTACGAAACACATTTTCAAAACCTCCACTTGAAACATATTTAGACTTAATTACACGAATATTACTACAAATCCCTTCTGTCAATACGTACTTGAACTATCAAAGGTGAGGAGATCTATTGTATCTATCAATCAGTGAGGAAATGTCATCTTCAACCCCGGGGTCCTATTGTATTGGGATAGATACAATATCGAAGGATTCGATTTTCGATTTGATACATGTAATACTTAACATTCGAAGCATATGTTGCCATCTTACTACTGTAATTAATGAGCGGATAAAACTGTCAACTAAAACCAAATAATATAAACGCTGTCTTTCGGTAGAGAAATTACAGCGCCAATATCATTTTTATGTTGAATTTGTTCAACTATTTGTGCATTAGACGCTCATTTTCAGAAAAGTCGATTCCAATACAACACAATTTCTTTGAGTTTCCGTCAAAGTCATGCTCAAAGGAAGTGGAAACTTGACAGTGGCAATCTGACATACAGGCGGCAATTTTGACCTGCACTTCGGAAAATACTTTTCCAAAAACTCGGCATTAGATGCGCGCTTACCGGTACACGCTACGTTTGGTATGGTACACAAAAAATAAACAGTTACATTCCCGAATTGAGGTTAATTCTCCACCAAACCAAATGTTACCCTAAAAGAAAACAAAAGCTCCCCAAATGCGAATCTAACGCACGTTATGTCATCTGTCGATAATGCCCAAATAATGCCCGACTATTTGTATTTACTTAGCCATTGTCGTTCGAGTGGTACAAGGTTATTTCCGATAAGGACCCTGGGGGCTACGGTTTGATTCAGTTTCTAGAGTTATGGAGAAAATGTGAAGTATTGTGATTGCAATCTGGGTTCAGGAGATTGGTAACGAATTCTTCTGCATTTAGTAAGTAGTAGCTTAGGTTCTCTAGCTATGTGTAAACGATTTTGGCGCGGACCATCGACAATGCACATGTGCGTTTCTACAGGCTGTGTATTAATTCAAAACAATGGCAGCTCTACTGCAGAACACTGTGCTGTGCAGCATAATATCAACCGAGAAGTTGGCTTTGGCCAAAAGTTACACGTACTTTTAAAAATTCGCGCCAAGTTTAGAACTTTGGCGTCTTTTGTAACAAACAACTTCGAAAAGAACGCGGAGGCGTTATTTTTCCCATACGGGATGACAAGGGCACAACATCCATGTTCAACCATACGCAACACTCCATATCGCGACAGGGAGCTAGCCGATCTCCCCAAAACGTTGTTAGCCACCAAACAATATTACGATGGGGAAATGAATCAAAATTATCATCTACTTTAAATGCAATATAAAACTGCCGTAGGCAATGCTTCTGTTCATTGCCAGCGCGGCTGTAGTGGGGGCGGAGTAATGTTGTTACATTTGTATAACCACTTCAAAAACAATCTGCGATGCACAAAATGAGGCTCGGCTCAACTTCTAACAGGCAATGTTATTCGGCTCGATCAAAGGGTGTTTGAGTGATCCAGGGTAGGGATTTTCGCGAAGGTAAAGAAAATCCTGAGTTACATTTTTTGGAAAGAGCAGAAAAGTTACTGCCACATGTACATGTACATGTACATCTTTCTAATGATCTTTTGGTGCGCGGTGTCAGGTTAAACTAACGTTTGATGACCAATCAGGAATGAACGATCATTGATGACATTCGTTGCATTAAATTGCGTAGAGCATGCGCCCCTTTGTAAACGTGACTCATCATCATCAGCCAAAAGTTCGTTGTAGGTCTGTAATCATTTACTTGATACCTTCTTGACTCGGTCTATGTCAAGGCGTCCTCCAAGAGTTCAATCTGAATGCAACTTTTGACAAAACTTTTGAGTTATGTAGAGTCAAAAGTAAATCGGGTGAAGTAAACGATTTACCATTCGGTTGTTAATCTTCTTCACATTACCCCATTCACCCTCTACTAGATAAAAAAAAAAATATTTTTAATTGATAATTTATTTTGACATTTAATAATTTTACATTTTATTTAATGTTACTTACTTTTATTTTAGTGTCTGGGAGTCGGATCTAGTTTCCAAGTAAGGCTATTTTTGTTTTTATGTTTGTGTTTTTATATGTTACTTACTGTTTACTGTACTGTTAAGTATTATGGACCTAGAAGTCTTCCTTCCTTGAATTGAATTGAATTACCGAGTAGGTAAAAATTGGCCAGAGCAATATCAAAACGCAAAAACACGTTTAAATTCCCCAAAAGGGTAACACAGTCGTACAAGCATGTAACAGCGGGGGCCCTCCTTAATTAGGAGTCCCGTGACGTTAGCCCTTTTCCTAAGGAGCCCTACAACAATAATTGGCGAGATAAAATAAAAGTACGGAAGGGAATGTGGGAATCGACGCCTTGCAGGGCTTTTGGGAATTCGAGATCGCTTATGTTGCAAATGTGAAACGAATTCGTATTTTGGGAAGTTTTTAGATGTCTCTGATACTGTATTTTTGATAATATCTACGTAACCATGTATGAAGACACTAATGAATGTTGAGGAAGCGAAAGTTATATGCCAGGATTGTAGCAATAGCAAGTGTAGTTCTTTTGTCTCTGCCCACATACTTCCGGGAAAAAGACATAAGCATGAATGTACGAGTATAATATCTATAGAAATTAATGGAGACATTTTAGACAGTGATGGTATAAAACCTGCCCTTCCCCTACCCCCTGCCCGCTCTGCATTGTGCGCGTGCCGTACCTTTCGCAGGTTTGGCTTAAACCGGTTTATTTGGGTTTTTTAACCGCTCTCTTCTCAATTACGCTCCGAGCGAATTTTTTTCTAAAAACCTCCTCCAATTTGGGTTCAGAGCGGGCTTGTCGACAGAAAGTGCCATTCTGTCCCTCAAGCAAACTGTCAAGTACTATACTGATAGAAAAACAAATGTCTTAGCGTGTTTTTTAGATTTATCTAAGGCGTTTGATACGGTGTGTTATGATATCTTGTGGCATAAATTGTCTAATGAGTCAAATTTTCCGCCCCAATTAATATCACTATTAAAGTATTGGTATAGGCACCAAACAAATGCTGTGAAATGGGCGGACCCGTACTCTGAAGTGTATAGGCTGGATTGTGGGGTAAGACAAGGAGGATTAAGCTCACCTGTGCTCTTTAACCTGTATGTCAATGGCCTGATCGAGGCGCTCGTCAGTACCAACGTCGGTTGTTCAATTGATGGGAAAATTATCAACAACATAAGTTACGCCGATGATATGGTGCTGCTGAGCCCCTCGGTCAGTGGCATGAGAAAAATGCTGGCAGTGTGTGAGTCATACGCGATAGACCACGGACTCAGGTATAACACAAAGAAGAGCGAATACATGGTTTTCGCGTCGGGCGCTAAAGTGCCTGTTGATGTGCCAGCCCTCAAACTATGTGGCTCGCCTCTCGCTAGAGTGTCACAGTTCAAGTACCTGGGTCACGTGGTCAATGAGCGTCTGCAGGATGACGCAGATATTGATAGGGAAAGAAGGGCGTTGGCGGTCCGCTGCAACATGCTGTCCCGTAGGTTTGCACGATGTACCAGAGAGGTAAATATTACCCTATTCAAGGCATTCTGCCAATCTCTGTACACGTGTGGTCTATGGGTTAGTTATACGCAGCGGGCCCTCAGCGCCCTCCGAGTACAATATAATAATGTCTTCAGGATGTTGTTGGGGCTGCCGCGATATTGCAGTGCGTCGGGAATGTTTGCCGAAGCCAGGGTTGACGGTTTCGCTGCAACCATTCGAAATCGCGTGGCTTCTTTGATGCGCAGAACCCGCGACAGTCCCAACAGCATCTTGAGGGTGTTAAGTGCCAGGATGGACAGCTCGTTTTTGAGGCACCATTGTATGGTACACATTAATTAATTAATAATAAAATAAATGTAAATAGTTAGCAAGTAAGTAAAATGTATGGATTTTTATCTGAAATAAAATATTAATAATTAAATAATAATAATTAACCGGTATTTTTTAAACCGGTTTCAAGCCCTGATCAAAGATTTATAGCTACGGCGCAATGGAGTGTTGAATAGCAGGGTGATCGTGGGCCTCTTCCACCCCAGTTGGATAAGGCTCTATGTTTTATCTAGTGGTTTGTTCGTGAAAACACTTGCTCCAATATTTAGTTATTTTTTTTTTCTATTTTCTCTGCTTTTTCTTTTTGATTCCATCAGAGCACCGTTTCCTCATTGATCTACACAGAAAAGAATCCTTTGAACATTCCCATAGCTCAATTTGTTTTCCCTAACAAGCAAAACATTGCAAAATAACAACATGTGCAAAGAGAGATATTTAGGGTTCCGCAACCAACTTTCCTATAAGAACTGTTCAAGTGGCGTCAAGCAGGGTTCCTCTGTAGGGGTGCCAATTACTAGAAATAATGTTTTATTTTTATTTATATTTAGGGGCGGTCGTGGGACAGCCCTGTAAGGCATACCGTGTATTAAATGGGTGTAGTTTCTTTGATTGATTTCTTTAGCATTTTGAATTTTTCATTGTTGGATGTGACTTTTTGATTTGGTTGTTCGATGTTTGTTCCACAGTTGCGTAAGTATGGCCCGATGAATACCTTTCACAGTATTGTCTAGATTTACTTTCAACGCTGTTTTTGGACTTGATTGCTAAGTCTTTACAAATTCAAGCTTTAGATGCAGCTTTCCAACGAGCTTTTGGCGCGTGGTGACAGGTGGAACTAACGCTTGATGACCAATGTGGAATGAAAGGTCTGTGTTGATGACAGGTTCGTTGCAATAAGTTGCGTAGAGGTGGTGCCCCCTGTAATCGTCACTCAAGATCGTTGAAAGGGCGTGGACAGAGGATGACGCGCCCGCTCCGTCGCCGCTAAGCCTCGCTCTCACCCCCTTGCACCGATTTGTGTCTTAATGCTCGTTAATAAGTCTCTTGATAAGCTCTTGATACATCGGATGGAGCGGGCGCGGCGCGGCGTCGGAGCGGGCGCGGGGCGGGTGCGATGAAAACCATCCGATGTGATAAGAGACTTATTAATGAGCAATAAGACACAAATCGGTACAAAGCGGTGAGAGCGCTGCTTAGCGGGTGCGGGGCGGGCGCAGAGCGGCGACGGAGCGGGCGCGTCATCGTCTGTCCACTGTATGTCACATTGATGGTTCCACCATATCAAATAACTGTCATTTACATGTGCTTGAGATATCTCAGAGCTGTAAGTTGCCCATTTTTACGTGTCCCAGTATGTTTAGCAGAGTCTAAAAACATCAAAAAATCATACACACATACATGGGATTTAGCCAAACGCTTAGAACACCAAAAGCAGCACCGTAATACAGACAATAAAGCTTACGGAGAGAACAATTCCATTTCCAATCTACATTCTTCGGCATGCGAGGGGTCACAAATCCACATGATCTCGAGATAAAATCAAGCAATCAAACAATGAATTGCCATCGAAATTAGGGCTCCCTTCAGCACCCAGCGGCGGCAAATGTCGATTCTCAGACACCCTGTAGGGCGACTAACAAAAACAATGGCATCTATGGGAATGCAAAGTCAAAACTATTATTATTGATTAAGTCTTTGAGAATTAAGAATTTTGTCCAGGGTGGTATTGTGTGGACCATTGTGCGGTTCCCTGGGCGGTGTTATGGGAACTTCGGCAATTTGGGATCGCGTGTTACGACCGTGTCGTAGTGCAATCGATTTGTAAAGGTAACTACCAGGACAATGTGTTTTGTTGTAAGTAACAGTACCCGTTCATTGTTGTGAGAGTGTTGAATTAAAGATGTTGGTGAGATTTAATTGAATTATTCGGGGTAATTTTGAGGTGGATTTTGAAATAATCTGAGATTTTCACCCGAATGCCCGAGCTCTTAGTTCTCTTCTCCACTAGATTTAGCCTCGACTCAAACTAAAATGATTTTTGTCAAAAATCGTAAGTATTCAAATTGAATTATTTAGGGACATCTTGACATAAAACTAACTCCATTCCCTACATTGGAAATATTTTGAACTTTTCTTCTATTTAAAATTAATTATGGTATATCATTGCATCGCGTTTTCTGTGTAAATGAGCCTTAACTCCCACACTGTTACAATGGGTTACTCACGATGCAACCTGGCTTGCAATCTGTCGCTGCAACTCATAGAAGGCAGGTTGCCTTGCAACCGCTAGAGAAGGACAGAACAGGAAGATAGACAGAGAGAGAAATACAAGTTGCAGCAACAAATCGCGAGACAGATTGCATCGTGAGTAGAGCCCAAGTGAATTCCACATAGGGTTGGAAATGTAACAGAAAGGGGTGTACAAGCCGAAAGTGGGTTGTTAGGGACATCATTCTGAACAACTTTCACTATGGGACCGACTTGATCAGAGCAACTTTATTATTCACTCCACCATACAAAGATCAGCTGAGCGCCACGCCCGAAATTTATTGAGTTAATAAAAATAAAGTTGCTCTGACCAAGTCGGTCCCATAGTGAAAGTTGTTCAGAATGATGTCCCTAACAAACAACCTTCTTTCGGCTTGTACACCCCTTTCTGTTACATCCTGTTCCTGCCAAAGGATATCTTTTGTTCACGAAACGCAGTATAATATCTCGTAGAAGAGAAACTAGTTTATGGATAAATCGATTACGAAGATAAGTAACTTTTAAAAGAGACACAAATCTATGTAGGTATTGAAATTATGGAGGGAACACTAAGTCTTGATCTATGCCTGGTATTATATGCCACGCACGCCAAAAGGGAGAAAAGTCGCGCCAAATTACTTGGCACCTGAGTGCTGCGTAGTGGAGGTTGGCGTCTCGGAAAAAAGAGATGCACAACGTCGGCCAGAGAGAGAGATGTGTCGCTCAGGTGACAATAAAGCTGGCACGGCCTGAAAAACAGATGCATCAATTTGACTGTGAACTGGGGCGCTACTTACAAGATAAATAAACATAGAAATATAATGAAAAGTGTCAAATAAAAGCTGCCACCAAATGCCATTTCACAGTAAAGTTGATTCGTCTGTAGCTACACTTCAGGCCAGTGGCTCATTTCATAAAGCAACCTGTTACAAGATCACAAGTCTAAACTGGCAACATTTGTACACTTCGCGCCAAGTTTCATAGTCTTTGAGTGAGGTATGACCTCTCTTCCTCGCATGGGGTAAGGTAGGGTGAGAGAGAGGTGACACCTCGCTCAGAGCCAAAGAAACTTGGCGGGAAATGTACCAATTTATTCCAAAGTTGCCAGTTTGGAGGTGTCAAATCGCTATATGAAATGGGCCACGATTCCACTTACTGCGGGCAACTATCCGACAAATAGACTTTAAGTGCCAACTAGAAACTCATTTAATGCTAAACTCAAATAAACTTTGACAACTCCATACGAAACATGGAGTTTTCAAAGTTTATTCTAGTTTCGCGTTAACTCGCGTTCTAAACAGTGGTACTTAATGACACTTATCCGGATAGTTACCAGCAAGCTCGGCCCTCAGCGTAGTCTTCAAAAACATCAACTGACCTGCCAAGTATTTTGCTGACACATCCATTTGACACCTGTAATATCCTGCTTATATCGCAGGGTCGGGCCCCAGAGTGGGCTAGTTCTACTATTTTCTGCCTCGTAGAGTCAGGGAGGGGGCGTCCGTTCACGTAGACCCCCCCTAGCTGGTTGATACCCGAATGGCCGGCGGAGGAGCACCCGAATAGGCCTCCGCCGCCCATTGCCGCGCTATGCATGAGCTCATCTGGAACAAGCAGATGTTAGGTCAGGGTCCTATTCTGGTTGCGTTAAAAATTAACAAAACACGGTCGAGGTAATTTTGGATCTGGCAACTTATGTTTAGGAGTCTCTGAAGCTTTCAGAGCCTTCTCATGAATCACGAACGTTTTCGAGATCGTAAAACGTTTTCGAGAACGCAGGAAATTATATTTTATGTCATAAAGAATAAGAATCACTGACATTTGGCTTTTCGATAGTTTTCTATCGAATCTTTGTTCGTGATTGGGCTACGGTTATGAAATTCTGGCAAGTTTCTCGATTTCGAATTTCGAATTTGTCGGTTGCATGGAAATCCTGCCAAAAACAAATGCAACTTTCGAATATCATCCGACTACATGGACTCGCTGATTTGTTCGACAGGTTTTCATTGTTCAAGATACCCACATTTTGAATTTAGCATCTTTCCAATCGTGAAACTTGCACAAACAGTTTCGACAGTTTAGAAGTGTGACATGTTTGACAGGTGCAAAATTAACTCAGCCGTGTTAGATGAAATATTATACTCGTACCTACGTAATATGGGGGTCTAGAGGTTGGGCTGCCGCAATTTCTGCCGCTCTGGCTGCCAGTGTGGACCCATGGCTCTTTATTGGGAAAAAGAAACAAAAAATATGTTATTTCAGTCAAGTTTAGGTAGATTCTAGGATGAAAGGATGGATAGTCAGTATGTATAGTACAGTAGAGACGTTGGTATCATGTGTATCTTATTAGATCTTCATGCTTTACTCACAATACTTTGTTAGACTAACTCTGCTGAAGGTTCGGGATGCGAAAACGAAAAAATATATGGTAGTTATGCTTGTATCGCTATTCGCTCCGTCCCTTTTCGAAGCCCGAAACTTCGACAGATGTGGACTGTGTCTTTGACAGTTATTTACACTGAACTGACAGTCCTTTTAAGGTTAAAACTGACCAACGTTACGTTACGACTTACGCGTCACACAACGAGCATTACATTCATGCAGTCAGTACGTAGTATTACGGGGAAACCAGCGAGCAATGAGCGTAAACTGTTCCTGGCTTCCTGCTCGATGCTCAACATGCTCGATGTGAATGTAAAGGTGCGTACTGACTGACGTTACGTTACGCGTTGAACAGCGAGCATTACACGTTACATAGCGAGCAGCCATGCGGTCAGCACGTAGTGTTACGGGGAAACTAGCGAGCAACAAGCGTCAACTGTTCCTGGCTTCCTGCTCGATGCTCAACTTGTAATGCGCACAGACTAATATCCAATTGACTGCACCTGCGGGGGAATGCGGCTTGCCAAACGTTTGTTGTATTCAACAAACGTTCGCATACGCAACCTATGTACGATGATGGGCGCCGCCAGACAGTTTCGCAGCGGCTGACCAATCACAGCTCTCTTACGTCGTCCCCGCCGTCCGTAAATTGGTGAGTTGTGTTTCAAAGGAAAATATCTATGCGCTCTCCACTGGATAAGTGCTCCCTGCGCTGCGTGTAATGCTCGCTGTTCAAAGCGCATAAACGTAACGTCAGTCAGTACGCACCTTTATCTTACACCTTGTAACGTTTTGGTCAGTTTGCACCTTTATGTACAGTCTTCCGACCATCTCTTGGCTGATGACGTTTACAGCGGACGCTAGCTCTACGAACCTGTCATCGACACAGATCTTTCATTCCTCATTGGTCATCGAGCGTTAGTTCCACTTGTCACCACGCGCCAAAATATCGTTGGAAAGCTGAGCAATAATTTCGGGTTAAAAGTTTTAAGAGGTGTCTAGCCTGAGAAACAGTTGTACTTATATGTGTGTTCATAACGACTGCGTCTTGTGTTATAATGTTGCAATTGATTTTTCAAATAAAGAACTTTGAAAAACAAACAAAAACAATAATTTCGAGAATGATTCAAGGGACAGAAGATCATTTTGGCAAAACGTTCATAACTCATATCTGTTAGGCCTCTGTTAATGCGAATGGGAAAAGACATGACGCTTTGTTTTGTCATGTTTAGTACAGTATGGTGATAGATTTTAATAAGAAAGAAAGAAATAAATGGCGTTTATTACACAGCAAACCATGTACAGCTAGGTAGTGCCGCGGTGTGTCTTTTCCCTCTGCTGTGCAAAAGGCCCTAACTCAGCATTGCGCTGAGGGCGGGGGCGCTCAGCGCTGGTTTTCAGTTAGTGCCAGTAGTGATCGCGCGTGCCATCTGCTAAGGTTGTGTACGTAAATACTTGTATACTTATACATAAATATACTATCTATACATAATAACGGAGTGTCTGTGGTGCGAATAATTAATTAATATTTTTCTTCAAGTTAACAAGAACGCAGCCATTGATACTCAAGATTTTGGCACAAAAGATAGCGGTCTAGAAAAAAATTAATCCGCTTAAAAAACGTTTTGGAACCCGCAAAAAAGGGTTTCGCCGGCCGCGGTGCAACAAAACCTCAATTTCTATCTAATCTTCGCAGATTTGCGATAACTTCGGTTTGACAAAGGGTTTATTTTTTGTTCTTTAAAAGATCTTAAGTTCGGTTGTGTTGTGGGCGATACTTGAAGCTACGGTTACGTTTTTGGAAACTTTGTTTTTTAATCCTTGTTTTAAATAAAAGACAATTTCATCTCCAGGTGGATTTTATATTGAATAGTGGCGCATTCCAGTTATTGTTACCAGTTTACTGGTTGTGTATTAATTGTTGTAATACTTGTAATTAACAGGTGTTTACGATACTGCGTCGGCATACACGCAATGTTAGACATGCAAAATGATGATGGAATCCAATGATTTGAATGAGGGTAATAAACTGTTCTTTATAGATTTACAACCTCGTATCTCTGTCATTGATTTACAAGATTATCTCAACATTTTTCCATCCAAAGCACACGCATACTCGTCATAGCAAATTAGTCAGATGCGCCCAACCATTGGTCCACAAGATAATTCCTCTTTTCACACCCCCTTCCCTTCTGTGCGGTAAAAAGTGAACAATTGAATGCAATTTGTGGGCGAATTTAGGGCAGGCTTGATTAGGGGTGGACAGAAACTTTATTGTTTTGTCCCTTTTTGCCCGTTTGTCGGGTTTTTTTGGACGCCTTCGGGTATAATTTCATTCGGGCGTGCCGCGTGACGCGCATACTCAAACAAAAGTCGTAATTCGTAATTCGGCGGAGGTTCGCGGAAAGAATTCTTAGAACGGATTAGTTGCTAATCATAATTTGATTGATTCCTTTTACGGTATTTTTTTACTTTTGCGAGCAATTACAGGTCTGCCGTGTGAAAAACTCTTGAAACTGCCTTTTACCTTTTGCCAGGCGTCGCCAACATTCGGTCTGCACGCGTTAACAAGCACGCGGCTGTTAAAAGAACAATGGACAATAGGCGCCCCCTCCCCCCCCTCACACTTTGCCCCCTCTTGCCCCCGGCGCCCCTGGTACAGAATGGGCCCCTAACGCGTGTTCCGATGTGAGGGAGGCGTTTTAATTTCAGAGGTGCAATTTATTCGAGCGATTTATTTTTAATCCACGCTTTTATGGGCGCGACGCTATAAGTTGTTGTGTAGTTGTAGTTTTTTTAGGAAATTCAATTAATTCTGCAGATGTGTGGTGAGACTAATGTTGCGCGAAAGTTTAGTGCACTGTTAGCTGTTTCAGCAATAAAGAATATGTAAATTTGTATTATATTAAATTTATAAATCTTCAACTCACCATCCATCTTCACCAATTCTGACTATCAGTTTGGTTAGGCCAAAACCAACAAAGCTTAAAATATTAATTATATTCTATCTATTTCCATCTTTCCAACCGGTTGGCATAGCCCCCAGTCACTAATCAAACACCAAAACCGGCACATAATATGCCATATTTAGACAGTACATAGGGGATGCAACCCTGCATATGACAGGGGTTGTCCAAACCGCGCCAGGTGACAAACGAACAGACATCCCTCCACTTATTAGTTACCCTTCTTATTATTATTGTATCTGTTTATGAACCGCTTAAATCTATAGGGGAGACTTTAATTGTGACGATAAACGCCATTTTGAATTCAGAAAATCCTGTTTGCGATGGTTGCAGCTTAAATCTAACCGTTTGAGTTATATAACGAAACGAATTTTTTGTGACAAAATATAAGTTTTTTTTTAAATCCTGAATCTCAACGAGAGATGCTATAATTATTATTGTAAGTACCTTAATTAAAAAATCAACTATATTTGATGAAACTTCGACTTTTACCCTTCATTTAGTTTTTTAATGTAAACTTGACATTTAAAAACCTACTAAAAAGGGCATCAAAAATATTAAACCGTCCAACTGTTTACTATGACAATGTTGACATGGCCATTATCGCTCGGCAGTTTCATCCTAAAAGCCGTCGCTATTACTGCCATTCAAAAACACACAATTGATAACATTCGCTAAGTTTTTTTCCCACTGTAACGTATGACGACACAATTCATCCATTCACAGTCGACCGTTTGTTTCGTTCTGACGTAATTTATTGCGTTTGACGTCCGCCACGCCCTCTAGCACTTTTAGCCGTGGAAAAAAGAAAAAAAAAAACGGCATTGACAAACGGCGACGTCACTTCGGCAGAGAATTCAAATCAGCTGAAGATTGTTGTTCGCGACAAAGGTTGGTGACACCTGCGATTTGTACGTTCGTCAATCATGTGTGCATACGAACAAGAGCTGGAGTTAGAATAAGAGCGTTATTTCTTTATCTTTTAGTCTGGTGTAAATGAAAGCATAATAAATAACATACATAGCATTCCATTTAATCTAACGCACGACTGATGTCTGAGGTCCCGGGTTCGAATCCCGGCTGAGGACAAAAAAAACCTCCAGGTCTTGGATGGTTACATGTTTGTGATATCGCTGTTTCTGTTTCCCACGACACAGGGTATCCTAGTGTGGGGCCAGAAGCAATTTATGTGCCTGTATATAAATGCTTAAGTTATGTTTAATGATAAATCGGCCTCACACAATATCTCCATAACTGCAGCGATGAGCTAGCCCTGTGTCACCAAAAATTTAGTATTTAATAAGATTTTGAATCAGAAAGAAGGTCCTTGAAGCTAAGGTTCTTGAATTACAGTACTTACTAAATAACTGGCCAATTGTGTGAACAACTGTGCGTATGCCACCTCGTATAGGAATAAATGTGACGCAATGTTAGCTTTAATTCCTTTGAGGTAATGTAAAGAGTTTATTTAGTTGAATAAAGTTAAGTGTAAGTAATTACTAGCGGTATTAAGCTGCCAACAAAAGTTAAGAATTTCAAGACAACAAAATGTAAAGCCAAAACAAATAAATCAATAACACTGATTTATTTTCAGACAATAGCATTATGTCTCAAGAAAGTAAGAAAGGTTTTGAATTAGAATAGAGAAACTTCTTAACAAGTTTTCCGAAAAGTTTCTGGGCTCTTATTTTTTCAGAAAAAGAAATGAAAATGTTTTTAAAGTTAAAACGGTCAAGTGCGAGGTGAGTCTGCGTTTCGCATGAGGCGAAGTCACTAACTAATTTATCAGATTTTAGAGATAGACAGAGTTGTATTGAGACAGATTAATCGGTCATGTTACATAGAAAATGTACGATTTATCTTCACCACATCTGTGTCGGGATCGGGACTTCTTGATGGCCATTAGATGTAAGGGCCTTCAAGAAGTACTTAGTAAAGTGTTTTAACATCACCAAAATCTGTGTGCTTTGTTTGGTTTAAGAGAAGTCCCTTGAAACTTTTGCCGGACAGTCAAGAGGCTAACTTAGGCGTCATTCGTAACGTCACGTAACGTGCATGTATGTAGGTAACAGGAATAATCGGTCATGTGCGAGTCGGCATCGCACAAGAGGGGTACCATACCATCGTACAACAAAAACAATAAAACAAAAAAAAAAGGATTTCAACTCAAGACCTACGGATTGAGGGCCTACAACATACCGGCTGCGCCACGACAGCGATGTGGGCTGACGCGAAATATACCATCATTTTGAAATGAAAAAGTCTCTTGTATGGGGAACCTCTTTAATTTGGAACATCTCTCGTATTTCAGTATTGGTTATTGTAGCGGCAACAGATATACACATTCCGTGAAAATTTCAACTTTCAAGCTACTCTAGGACCCGCTGACGGACAGACAGACAGAGAGACGGACAGCGAGGGCTTAGTAATAGGGTCCCGTTTGGCACCCTTCGGATACGGTACACTAAAAGTTACGCTTCGAAAAAGTATTCGAATTGAAATGTTAGTGACTCTGTTCATTTCATCTGAACTCAACACTTTTTCGCGCTGTGAAATATTCATACTTGAGGCTTAGATAAATAATTCATTCCTCTAAGTACTTTAGGCTCTGATCCAATCCAATCCAATTCAGATTTTGTAGACCATTGTTAGATACCATATCACGCCACGTTAGGCTCGCTCAAGGCTAAAGTGAAAGTGAATCCATATTGTATGGAATTGTCAAAGTTTACTTTTAGCTTAGCGTCAACTAACTATTCAGCGAAAATAATAGATAGCCACCCTAAAGACATGGCTCATGCTTTCATCCCAATTAAAAACACCAATTGGACATTAAGGGGCATTTATTAACATAAACAAGTTTGTAATGATCCCACACGAGATGCATCCTGCAAACTGCTAACAAGGTATCTTAACCAGTAACTTTACAAGTTCTAAGTACAAGTTGAAGTCGTTTCTTGTGTAGGCTGGAAGCTAGTCTAAGTTACGAAGTTAGAACCCAGCTTAACTTGGAGTTCTAGAATCGTTAGTGAAGTACCGTTAACAATCTTAATATATGTTAAGTTCTGTTACCTACGGTCATTGTGTGACTTGGTTACTTTGCAACTTATTGCATGTGTGTGGATGTTACTGTGATTGATATGATAAGTTATTAAGTTACTTTGCTAACTTGAAGTGAATACACTAACAATAGTAAGTTAGTTTTATATTGTTTTATAGAGCTTCATTTCAATCGATTTATATACATCGATGTCTGATGTAAGGACTGTTTCACAGTGTCAATGGCAGAGTTTATCCAGACATTGAAACAAGCCCTTGGTTTTTTAATCGTATCTAATGTGTGGAATGTTTAATCTGTGGAATTCCGAAGACGTCAAATACTACGAAACGAACTACACTGACAACTTGAAATCCAGGAACTCTCAGACAGACCAGCAGCCCCCCTAGACAAGATGCAAACGCTATTATCGTTCGCACGAAACGCTCAGAATATGTATGCGATTTGACGTTTGGTCACGCTACGCTAGCGTCACCAAATGTCAAATCACATTCATTTTGAGTTTTCGTTTCGTTTTCGTAGCGTTATTAACTTTATCTAGGCCTACAGAATTTTTCTGGTTAGCCCTTTTAGTCTGAGGGTTAGCCAGTTGAATAATGTACTGTAATGTACGTCACGCCTTTTCCCCATGCGGGGTGGCAGAGGCACAATGTGCCCATTTTTATCCAGTTACTCAATACTCTATTTTGCCCACTTGCCTGAAGGCTCCAAAGGCTCAGAAGCGTTAACTTGTATGTTAGTAGATAAAGTAGTGTATGAAACTGCACATAACTAGGTATTAAAACTCTCGTGGGATACTATTAAAAACCTCGCCGTCACCCACTCGTGTTTTAATACCCCTCATTATGCAACAGTTGTGTAACAGGGTGCTAGCCTATTGCATGAGATTGTATCAAAGACAGACGTACTAAAATACAGGAAGGTGTAACAAATTATGTAGTAATAAAACAAAGTATCAAAGTCCAAAGTAGGTACAAGTTTCCAACCAAAACAATGTATTCGAAACTTTGAGAGACAAAACTTCTGTATGTATATACTCACCTCTATACAGGGTTAATTTTGGACCCCTAGCCAAAAGTTACTTTTATTTTAGGGACATAATTCTGAGCAACTTTCACTAAGAAACCGATTTGATCAGAGCAACTTTATTTTTCACTTCTCCATACAAATCAGCTGACCCACTCAGGCCAAAATGTACTGGGAAGTGAAAAATAAAGTTGCTTTGATCAAATCGGTTTCTTAGTGAAAGTTGCTCAGACAGAATGATGTCCCTAAAATAATAGTCACTTTTGGCTAGAGGTCCAAAAATAACCCTGTACAGTGTACACACAGCAGTCACTGGTTTACGTATAGAACGACTACTGAACTAGGAACCTCTCACCCCATAGTAAATGATATAACGAGATGTATCAAACGGAAGTTGTCGCTCTATACCTGCTGAAGTTAGTAAGTCGTCAAAGTGCGTTGACCCCGAAGAAAACTCGAACAAGGATGAGCAAGGTTGGTTGTCATGGCAACCGTTTCTGAATTGCAGGCTTCGAGAGTTAATTTATACTGCAGTGTATGTTTCAACGTGAATTTGGACTTGAGTGAAATGTATTGCGTATATACAGGTCCCTTTTTGAAATCGTGAGGAAACGTTCCATAGCTGGGTTAAAGGGGGCACTGGGAAAAGGTGGAATGTTATGTTATGTCACGTTCCTTTTTTGAGGATTCCATAACCGAAGGGTACCAAAAGAGACAATTTCTTGTGTACTTTTTCTTGTAGGACGATGTGGAAGCCATCGGGTGGAAGATCGACACACACTTGACCCATGGGAAACCGTGTACCACCATTGTACAATGGCGAGCAAATCTGTAAAGATCAAACTTTCAGGAAACTGAAAATTCATTCGTTATACAAACAAACCTCTCACTCAATTAAACCACCAGATGACAGAGACAACTATCTCCATCTCGCTCGCCCGCTCGTTTTTCCGCTCTATTTATCTCTGTCTAGCCCCTAATGTGACAAGTATGGCATGCTCCGTTTACTTGGCTGGTCGTGTTGGCTGCATTCTTGCATATTGTTATTTATTTTGCGGTTGTACTGTACTTGTATCGCCAAGTTTAAGAAATGCTGTTTTATTTGGAGTAGGTAATTTTGATTGTTTTGGGGCGAGATGAAATCTTTTAAGTATTTAGGGCGACTTTTACCACATACACTAATAACGCTGAGTGCCAAACTCGAATAAACGGGCTTCGACAATTTTTGTATGGCGCTTGGGATAGGTGCTGGAAACTTGCAAGTACACGTAAATTTCGCTTTTTCGTGTACTCCTATTAAAACATACTAAGTATTTCCATCGATCGAGAGGACAATTCATTTGATCATAACTTTTCTCTTCCGCAAGCTACGAAGTTATTTTCATACAATAAAAACATGTAATACAAAGTATAAATGAATTAACGCAAAATCAGAAAGTACTTTGTTAAGGACATCATTTTGAGCTATTTTCAATATGAAATGAAAATGGAATTTAAATGAAACCGATATGATCAGTGCAACTTTATTTTTCACTTCTCCATACAAATCAGCTGACCCACTCAGGCCAAAATGTACTGGGAAGTGAAAAATAAACTGATCAGATCGGTTTCATAATGAAAGTTGCTCAGAATGATGTCCCTAACAAAGTAGTTTCTCATTTTGCGTTAATTCATTTACACCTTGTATGTGTACATTTTCAGTATCCTTGTTATCTATCCTTGGTTTGCACATTACTACAGTTCAATTTGAAAGTTGCGATATGGAACTCATGTGAAAGAACAATGGGTCAAAGTGTACCCATTGTAGCAACTACTGGCCTATTCCATTAGAAAGGTCTTGCGAAATACTTAAGTACCTACGTCAAAGGCTCAGGCGTATAAAACATCGTGAAACCTCTCACCTTTATGCGGCATCTTCCAGAACGCCTCAGCCGCCGTGGTGGGCTCCCGCGGCGGCGCCACCAGCCCCCCCACCAGCGTGGCTGCGTGCGCGGGCGCCGGCGGCCGACCCCAGCCCCCGTGGAGAGCCACCCTACCCCCCCGGAGCCCTACCCTGCAACTTTAGAGTGGCACTTCTGAAGTTTGTAGTCTTTGGTCCGTTGGTCCTTCTGTGCTAACTACTCTTTGATGATCGGTGCTGTGTTAATCTTTGGTCGGATCTATCTGTAAGTTAGCTACTATTTGACCATTTAGATGCGTTAGCAACTCTTCGACTTGGAGTGGCGCTTCTAAGGCTGTTAGTCTTTGGTAATGGTATTTCTGTGCTAACTACTCTTTGATAAGTATCAATACCGTGTTGTTTTATTATGTTGGGTATTCTTTTGTCGATATATCTGTATATTACCTACTCTTTGACCGGTAGCTGCAAATAACCAAATCTTTAACTCTTTCTGAGGCTATTTCTTTGATCAAAACTCGCGCCGGTCTATCTGCGAAACATACTCTCTGCCTCCCGTGACCTGCAAAAGAAAGAAATTCACGTTTTACTCCAAAGAAATTTTGACCTTAATTTGCTAGACAATCACATCATCAATTACAATCAATCTCTCTATCTTGCCCTTTCTAAAGCTGGACGAGTGAAAGAGACCGCACCAAAGATGGTATAATTGGTAGATGACACCGCGGAATCGTATAAAGAAAGCGCCATCTATTGTTGCGTATTTGAAATAGCTGTGGTGAGATATAATCTCGGTCATTACTAGAGATGCATGATATAGTTATCGTGTAGATCCGTACCACCCATAGAGTTAAACATACGGTAGTCGGGTTTGGTTTGACTGTTTGTAACAAGTTGTGATGACTATCGATATCGATATGATGTGTCGATAGAGGGATATTGGGTTACCGTACCTTATCGTATTCACAGCTGCTTATTGATCTATTTTTCTACTCATTCGTTTTGTGAGCACAACACTACTAACTAAAACAACTTTTACCATCTATTAATCTTATGTGCTAGTTGCTAGAGTTAAGTTTATTTGAAACATTTATACCTGTTATGTATGTGCCTGTACGTAAATGTTAATGTTATGTTCTATTCTAAAATTGTTTTTAAACTATTGAGATCATAGGGTTATTCAGAAAGATGTGAAGCAGAGAGTTTTATGAAACTACAAAGGCACTTAGCGCGGATTTTTAACCGACTTCCCAAAGGAGGAGGTTTACAATTCGTCCGGATGTTTTTTTTTATGTCTAAACCCCGATAGCGCCTAAACGGATGGACCGATTTGGAAAATTATTTTTTTGTTTGAAAGGGTTTACCTTCCGATTGGTCCCATTGACACCAGGTCAGGATCTGATGATGGGATCCTGGAGAAATCCAGGGAACTCTCTAAGTATTATAGGCAGACCTATAGTGATTTTTGTGTTTTTCATAATAACTCGTGCAAATGCACATGGTAAGCATAATATTGTGATGCGGAACTGCTGATGAAGACCACATATGGCCACCAGATCTGCTCAATACTAGGTACAAATACAATGCGTGGCTGACGGGCAGGCAACGCATAGCCTAAACCGGTGGACCTAGAGCCATGAAACTTTGTACAGGGGTTCCTTAGTAGCGTGGGGTAGCACTGATATGGGATTTGACAAAATTAATTCCCCAAGGGGGGGGGGGGATAAGGGGTTACAGTTTGTATTAAACTCAATCTAATCAAATAGGGTTTGTGGAAGTCGGTTTTTTCTAAAGTTTACTTTTTGTTTCAATTATACCAACGAAAGAGTAACTGTTACTCGAGAGTATCTTCTACTTTTTCATAGACACCAGTATCAAAAATACAAAGTACAAAAGTCCTTATTTGCCAGTTGCAGATAATATACAAAGTTCACGTACAATACAGTATACCACAAGTACTGATTGAGGTAGATTACTTGACACCTAGATCAGATCACCTCAATTTGAACTGTCATTTGCATTTGTCATACAAGTTATCCCCGGGATAGTTATTCTCGGCATAATATTTTGTTGGTAAAATCCACCTAATTTATGCATCGTTCCTGATTATCATTTGGCAGTTTCTAATCTTATTTATGTGACAGGAAATATAGTTCCCAATAGAAACCTGTCTTGTTCTGCGATAACTTTAACTAACCCAGAGCCATGGAAGTAATTAATATGATATTATTTATTTTCTACCAACAACCCTCCCTCTGTACTAGGGATATCAATTTATTTTCAACCCCCAATCATATTACGAACCATTCAGGTATTCAGGTAAGCTCTAGTACTTTGACACATCGTTTGATCTTTTCAAGTCCTAGTTACTTTGATGCCGTCGTATACATTCAAAATGCATTCAAAAATAATACTGAAGTAGTTTGGGGTTTCTTAACTGGGAACAGGAGTCACTGTATTAATGATATTTGAAAATATATTTGAATTTAATAAAATTCGTTGATATTTTAGTACGCATCTCTATCTATCTATATATATAAAAATGAATTGCTGTTCGTTAGTCTCAC
This sequence comes from Argyresthia albistria, assembly GCA_963457715.1. NCBI lineage: Eukaryota > Metazoa > Arthropoda > Insecta > Lepidoptera > Argyresthiidae > Argyresthia > Argyresthia albistria. The sequence goes on from OY735259.1 coordinate 2,129,840, forward strand.
TAAAACTCGAGAACGGCTGAACGGATTTATCTTATCTTAGTCTTGAAATGTTCGTGGAGGTCTAGGGAAGGTTTAAAAGGCGAGAAAAAATCGAATAATTTCCGGGAAAACCCGAAAAACAGCCCTTTTCTATTTCCCATACAAACGTTTTCTAGAGTCAATTTGAACTTTATTGCTACTCAATAAAGTTCATATTAAATTGAGGCAGTACAAAGTCTGCCGGGTCAGCTAGTAATGAGATAAAAATGAAAACAAAAACCTAATAAAAGAATATAAAATAGGATAATGTACATGTGAGAAGCGAGCACGAAATCTCTAGATTACGGAGCTCTTTTACATTCAGTTTTATTATTATTCTTATTATTATTTTGTATCTGATTTAAGAATTCACGGAACATTGCTGTCCCGGTCCTTTTTGTAGGCTTGCGTGCGGACATGGGTCCAACACGTAGAGGCCCCTTTCAGACAATTTATTAGAAACAAATATGAAATTTGGTGCATTATTATTATTATTTATTTACTTTAACTATGGTTTTAACTTTTGCACCTTTACTTCATGTGCTATACGATCTTTCTTACTGCATTACGGTCACTTGACCGACAGTAGGTACCCCAGTACCACATCCTAACAATCTCTTCACTCATTACGCTAATTAGAAACATGAAGTTTTTTTGTATCGACCCGACTCGTTCGTGGTAACCTAATATGTGTGGGGCCAGACGAGTCAAAGGGCCCGACGATGGACAGATAAGACCCGACAGCGTCCGATTCCGATGATGTATTATCTTGTTGGGTAAACCTTCTTGCGAATATAGGGCGATGTTATGGATGTGGTTATAGAGATGACATGACATGATAGACTGTTTTTAATACTTCCTTACTCTGAGACTAATAGTTACTCTCAGGTTTTACTCCGAGAGTAGAGTCAGAAGCTAATTTGGCGCTCCGAGTAAAGAACTACTGTTTTAGTCTGTAATAGGTGGGATGGTGAACCTATTAAGACGGATAAGGTGGGATGGTGAACCTATTAAGACGGACAAGGTGGGATGGTGAACCTATTAAGACGGACAAGGTGGGATGGTGAACCTATTAAGACGGACAAGGTGGGATGGTGAACCTATTAAGACGGACAAGGTGGGATGGTGAACCTATTAAGACGGACAAGGTGGGATGGTGAACCTATTAAGACGGACAAGGTGGGATGGTGAACCTATTAAGACGGACAAGGTGGGATGGTGAACCTATTAAGACGGACAAGGTGGGATGGTGAACCTATTAAGACGGACAAGGTGGGATGGTGAACCTATTAAGACGGACAAGGTGGGATGGTGAACCTATTAAGACGGACAAGGTGGGATGTAGTTAAGACTAATTGTATTAATATTCACATACAACTATGTTGTTCAATGAATAAAATGATTATGATGATTATGATTATGATGGTGAACCTATTCTAGAAGCGACATTAGTCATTATAATGGTAAGTTTGATATGCCTAATTGTGATGTTGAATTTTATGCCGCCCCAGGTATTTATGTGTAGCCATTAGGACATTTGCAATAAGGATATGTCAAAGGTAAAATAAAGACTTGGACAGAGTATCCTTAGTTTTGCTCGATGCCTTCAAAAATCGGCTAGTTTGTGTGTTCATGAAATAGTCCGTAATTCTATACTCCATTTTGCGTGACAGGGGGCTAGCCCATACGATTTATGAAACGTCTGATGGTTTAATCTCTTAAATCTGAGTTGCACAAAACAAATAAGTTTAAGTTGTCACTCAACTAATTTAATCGCGAGAATCTCATATTGTTTCATTTAATCAAACAAGACACAAACAGCCGATTAACTAATTCCGATTAGGCAAAGCATCTTTAAACGATTTAAAAAATACGACTTTCAAACAGTTACCTACTGCGGAATAAAAACAGTTTTTCAGTTGTAAGACTGGATAGATCGTGCAGTCAAAGGAAAACTTTTACTCAGCCAGGCTTTGAGAGCAACTTAACGTTAGAGTCGGGGTAGACATTTTTAAATTCAACCCACAAGGTACGTAGATTTAGTGATGGTAAATTAAAAGTGTGTAATGTTGTATATGAGTGGGTTATCAAAAATATACTACGATTGACGGCCGATTTTTCAATCAATTTCAATTCGTGTCTGTTTGTCTGAGAAATTTTACTTTTCTCGCGTATACAATGTGTAAATGAATTAACGCAAAATGAGAAACAATTTTGATAAGGACATCATTCTGATCAACTTTAATTAAGAAACCGATTTGATCAGAGCAACTTTATTTTTCACTTCTCCATACAAATCAGCTGGTCCACTCAGGCCAAAATGTACTGGGAAATGAAAAATAAAGTAGCTCTGATCAAATCGGTTTCATAATGAAAGTTGCTCAGAATGATGTCCCTAACAAAGTCGTTTCTCATTTTGGGTTAATTCATTTACACGTTTGTATAAAATGTCAAATAAAGTTATATCCTGTCTATCGATCTGGGGTTTGAAGAATCACCCCTGGAGTAAATGATTCGAATTGAACATAGACATGCTGTGGGCTGGCTGACGTCACTGCCTTCGAATTGAAAATAGACATGCTGTGGGCTGGCTGACTTCACTGCCTTCGAATTGAACATAGACATGCTGTGGGCTGGCTGACTTCACTGTCTTCGAATTGAACATAGACATGCTGTGGGCTGGCTGACTTCACTGCCTTCGAATTGAACATAGACATGCTGTGGGCTGGCTGACTTCACTGCCTTCGAATTGAACATAGACATGCTGTGGGCTGGCTGACTTCACTGCCTTCGAATTGAACATAGACATGCTGTGGGCTGGCTGACTTCACTGCCTTCGAATTGAACATAGACATGCTGTGGGCTGGCTGACGTCACTGCCTTCGAATTGAACATAGACATGCTGTGGGCTGGCTGACTTCACTGCCTTCGAATTGAACATAGACATGCTGTGGGCTGGCTGACTTCACTGCCTTCGAATTGAACATAGACATGCTGTGGGCTGGCTGACTTCACTGCCTTCGAATTGAACATAGACATGCTGTGGGCTGGCTGACTTCACTGCCTTCGAATTGAACATAGACATGCTGTGGGCTGGCTGACTTCACTGCCTTCGAGGTTCACCAAAGTAAGCCATTTTATCTGCCGATCTGCAGTTCCATGTCCGGCTCGAAGGACCAAAATATATCATATGCTGCAAAGTTACTAATGCGTTCGGTTTGCATATTTTAAATTACATTTAGAAGTTTTTCTCACTTGACGTCCCAAAATGCAATGTATCATTACAAATAACAAGAATAAGGACTCCGAGTCATAAAGCGTTTTCTTTATTATCAACGACGGATTATGTGGCGCCACGGTTGCGCATCTGCCTACCATGCGAGAGGTCCCGGGTTCGAATCCCGGCTGGGGAAAAAAAACCCCAGGTCTTGTATGTTTACATGTTTGTGATGTCGCTGTTTCTGGTTCCCACGACACAGGATATCCTAGTGTGGGGCCAGAAGCAATGTATGTGCCTGTATATAAATCAGAGACTAATATCCAATTGACTTTGCCTGCGGGGGGATGCGGCTCGCCAAACGTTTGTTGTATTCAACAAACGTTCGCATACTCAAGCTATGTACGATGACGGGCCGCCAGACAGTTTCGTAACGGCTGACCAGTCACAGCTCTCTTACCTCGTCCCCCGCCGCCCGTAAATTGGTTAGTTGTGTTTCAAAGGAAAATGTATCTATGCGCTCTCCACTGGATAAGTGCTCCCTGATGTTAATGTTTATTACCTAACACATTTTTCCCGTCCCTACTCCGCCACTAATTTCCATACAGTCCTGGAGCGGGTTTTGTTCTCAGTCCCTCACACGCCATTAGACCCCCCCCCCCCTTGACCCGCCCCAGACGCAGGTGCCGCTAATCTTCGCGTCTGAACTTATCCGGATAAATCCGGTTCCTACTTTTTTTTTCTTCCGAGATTTCTTTGAGTTAATTGAGGCTGTTTGTTTTTTTTATTAGTTTGTGATTGCACCGATTTGCTACGGTACTGGACTGATTGTTTGATTTGTCAATGTATTTCTTGAAATAATATAGGTACGTATAAGTATCAATTCGGTATAAAAAAGTACTTATGATTTTGGGAACTACTGGGAGGTGTCAAAAGCACAAAACTAGAGGAACTAAAGGCACTAAACTGACAACCTTCAAATCCGACAGCTCTTGCGAGGTGGCCACAGATTCCATTTTCAAACACTCCATTTTAATTAGTTTGGTTAGTATAGTTCGTATCGCTTCCCAAATCGCAGGCATTATCCTCTGTGGGTTTCACAAGCCACAGGTGCAGCTAATGTAATAAAATAATGAAATAATGAAAATTTATTGCATAACTGACATCGGTACATTTTATTCAGTGCAAGCAAGTAAGTATGTGTTTTATTGTGGGTACATTGACAAATATCTCGGTACAGCGTTGTTAACCAAGCTAGGTGTAAAACCTGTGTGATGAGATGATTATCAGCGCCTTCCCGTCCGACCATGTCGTGTCGAGCACACTTGTTGAGTTAGATGTTTGATTTGGGTTGCGAACTTAAAGTATTTAAAATTAGTGTCTGAGCTAAATAATTACGAGATAAAGGAAAAAAAAAACTGACAAGGGGGTAAATGAATATGAAATATGAAAGATGTGTACATAAGCAGCTAAGCTAAGCGTTGAGCGTACAGATCTACCAAGTCCACAACCGCCATCTTTGAAACGCCATTCTATGCACGGACGAAATTTTCAAATATACTCTTGTATATTATATATATTGTAATGTATAATATACGAGAAAGCCACTAGCGACACCCGTCATTCCACAGTTAAGTTGACAGATCTCTACCCTACGTATTCAAATACACAATGTGGCCGATTCTCTAGGTTACACTCACTAAAATTACTTGATAATATTAAGTCCGACAGCTCTTATGCGGTCGCCATAGATTCCATTTTCGAACTCACTTTTGAATTATTTTAATGTACTGATGAACTAATTCAAAAGTGAGTTCGAAAATGGAATCTATGGCAACCGCGTAAGAGCGTCGGAGCTAATATTGTCAAGTAATTTTAGTGAGTGTGCCCTAGAGAATTGGCCCCAAATATCAATAACTTTTGATGTGTTTCAAAACAAACTAATGTCCAATCCACAGAATGACTAGACTAGTGTAATAGGAGGGCCTAAAAGTTACTATAAAAATCATTAGAAACCCACTTTCGGCATCTAAATTCCTTTGATCTGAACCTCTATCATCAACTAACAAAAAAATAAATGCATTGCATTTACCGCGTTTCATCAAAGCGTCCTCTATAGTTCAAAAAGTCACAAACGTATACAAAACATGCATCCTCTTTCGACAAGGGCCCTCCTTGGTAGGCACACGTCAAAGCGGGCCTCCTATTCAACCTTTTTAATAAAAAAAAAGTTTTTAGAGCGGCATTCGTAAATGTGTAGGTCTAAATAATTACGACTGTGCTGATTGTATGAGCCTTGGTGAAGTAGGTATTCTGTATGTTGAAAGCTATTTCGTTTTAATTTATACGTTTGATCTCGGATCGGGATCGGGAACCCTAAAAAATACTTATCTTACTCAAAACTGGATACTTAAAAAAAAAAGATTATATTTATTTTTGACACCATAGGGCTATTTGGAAGGTGTTAACTCAAAACCACTAAACTAAAGGATCTAACAACCTCAAATCCGACAGCTCTTGCGCGGTGGCCACAGATTCCATATATCTAAGTACTAAAAATTAAATTAGATCTACTAAGCTACTAACCAAATACCAGCATATCAGTGAAATAACAATAAATATACAAATAAAATTCAATAAATCATTACTAATAATTAAGCACCTATTCTCTTGTACACAAAGTGCTAGATTGCATAGATGTGTGCTACCGACAGAGTCTCCGTTATTTGGTCTCATTTCCGCATAAGTCCGGATTCTAGAGATCTGGAATAGAAGATTGTATTTTTTTTGGATTTATTTATTTACAATAGGTAAATACAGCATACAACAAAACAGAATACAGCCATTTGAAACAGTAATACATCATTAAGGGACTTTGTGTCGGACTGTAGCCCAAACTATGTGTACATAGAAAACTTAATTTCGTGTGTTTATGATTCCTATACTAGCAAAATGATTCCTAAATCTGATGTGTTGTTGATCATGATTTGTATAATTTCTTAGTTTGTTCGTACTTTTACTCGTCACAATGATGCGACAGCCAGCTCTTTACAAATATTGGACGGCTGGTCAAAATGGATATTTTTAGGTTGTGTCAAACAAAACGGTATTTTTGTTTATGAATTCTGTGAAATGCTTGATTTGTCGTGACGTCATAATCAAATCAATCGTCATATGTTTTTTTTACAAGTGTTTGATTTTATCTATAATACAACTGCTGGAAAGATTTATAATAATAGGTACAAGCATAGAGTTTGCATCCTCCTTTCTGCCTATATATTATTATCTATAGCTTTTAACGTCTGTGCTTCAACTTCCGACATTTTCCATTTTCATAATTTTTGGAGTTTTTTAAACAAAATATGTACTTAGCTTAAAAGTATTATTTCCGGAGATTTCAGTTTAAGATCAAGCAACATTGGCTACCGTAGATTGCCTGCAGCATTTTTTTAACTCCATCGAGCCTGACAGGGTACTGTCAGAATAAAAATAAATCGGCGTCAGTGCATCGCTCGTACGGTCAGTAAAAGAGGCCGCTACGATTTGTTCCTCTGCGCGGGAGAGTGACGGGTAGAGATAGCAATTAAATCTTGGATTATTTAAAATAAATACTTTAAATGTATTATTTTGTCTTCGTATATCGGTGTATAAAGCTTGTAATTTATAAACATAGCAAAAATTTTAATAAAAAAATAAGATAGGTGTACGTTACACTAAATAACCCTAACTTTTGTTCTTCTCTTAAAATAATGTTATATTTGTTGAATGACTTCTTTATTTACGCCATTTTACATACCATGTTGATAACAACAAAAAATAATATTTTTAAGTTGTTACTTAAGACGAAAACTTTGACACAGATTTTTCTATACATGGATTGATTCCCTGTTTGCCACACATTTTTAACAATCTCCTCGGTACCCCGTATGGAAAAGAAGTGACGATTGTTTTTTTTCACTTATTAGGGTTCCGACCCTTAAAAGGGAAGAAATGAATCCTTAAAGGATCACTTTGTTATCCGTCAGTCCCTCTGTCCGTCTGTCTGCCCGTTTGTCACCACCTTTATATCAAGAACGCGTGGACGTATCAAGCTTAAATTTTGTATCAATTATTAAGGTCTGTGGTTACATTTAAAGCCGTGAAAAATCAACCTTTTAGGTCAACGCAATCGAACGATACGACCGTTTATGCTGTAAAATTGTAGGATTTTCATATTAATCGCTATGGACCCAAAACACTTCCCAAAGTAATTCCCGTAGGCCTACAATCATGAGATTTGGCACAAAGCAAGGTCAAGTAAACGGAAAAATTTTAAATTTGCAAATTTCTGTCTTTCTACAAAAATATTTAATTTGGTTTACATGGATGACATAATACTTAGTTTTTTATGTGGAATATAATTACACATGTTACAAGTGTAATCGGAACCCTTGGTGCGCGAGTCCCTACTCGCACTTGACCTTTTTTTTTTTCATTTATCTTGACAGTATACTGACCGTACCGACATCTAGTCGGGTCGGGCCACCACACACAGTACACAGTAGGAACGCCGCACATTCCATGTCGGCACGATACATCAGTTGGCTATTGTTTGTGTATAGAATAGCCAAGCCCTATGATAGCCATAGCAGCCGAGTCAAATATACATATAGTAGTAAAAATTAAAAAAATGTACGTTAGTTGGTAGAAAAGTAAGTGTATGTTAAATATGTTATTAAAATTATTTATATCTTTTATTTGATTATTCAGTTTGCGGCCAATAAATAGCAACTAGAAGGTTAAATCTTAATGTTGAATTATTTATATTTTTCACATTCACAAGTAAAAAAATACAATTTTGCGTGATTTTTTGCTCAAAATTTTCCGAATAATGTTATTTTAAAGCGCGTTAGCAGCTATGGTAAAGAAGATTTATACTTCAAATAGGTATAGGCTTCGAGATGAGAGCTTATTAGATGTGCTGAATAAATTAGCAAAAAGTATGTAATTCAAAAGACCCCTTTGCATACGGTGTCATCATCATCACATTAAATGCGACAGTTTTAAACAAAAAACGAAGAAGTGAAAAATATTCATAAGCGGGCTACATTCAAAGCTTTTTACTTTTAAAAAGGCTGTATCTTAATCCTTTTTAAGCCTCATCGGTAGAAGGGTGATGCTATTGAGAGTGTAGGTGTTATTTTGAGTCCACCGTCGATATTTTTTAATTTTATTTAAAAGTATTAATAAGGCTTTGATATCGTAACACGAGGAGTCGGCCAGTTAAAAAGATATGCATTTAGATTTGGCTTATTAATATCAATCTTTTTTATACATATTTTTTTCCGTTGACATAGTGTCAATGTAGTGTACGTATATAAATTCGTTTAAAATTGTACCTGTTAGCAGATTTTATTTTCAGAGAAAATGTCACAAATTATCACATGAAAAGATTTTTTTCTCTTTCAACACCGTGTAATGACAGCATGTGAAACGTACGAAGCTGTCAATGGTTACAATGTCAAAAAATATGTCATTAATGTTCGGAAAAAATCAAAGTGCCGAAGCGGGGCACCCCTGGGAGTTGTTCCATAATAGAGATGTCAACACTTGAAAACGATAACGTTTCGAGTATAAATAATAGTCGCATTTGTATTTGAACAGTGCTTCAGTGACAGTACTTTGTCGGTACGGTACAGTACGGTTGAATAGGTTGAGTATAGTACTGGATTTATAGACGGTATGACGCGGTTTTGATACATTAGCAGAATTGTGTGCTTTGGTTATGTACCAAGTAGCCACTAAAATATACATACATGTTCTAGATATATAAAGATGTTCTTTAATTGCATACATAAATGTAGAGTGATAATGATAATTCTTGTTGATGCCAAACATAAAATATAATTAACTTACACATATTTTTTTAGTGTAAGCTTTCAACAGTGGGGATTTTTTTTTATTAAAAGGGCATTCCAATTTCAATTTCCGGTTTAGTTTTACATCTCACATATATTTTTAAACCATTATAATATATTCCAGCATTTTTTTAAATATTCAGGTGATTAACGCGTTGAGTATATGGACCTTCTCAAACATTTAGGTAATCGTTTTTATATATTAGCTTTCTTACGACTTTTATCATTTCCATAAATTCGCTATCAAGAAGAAAAAAACACCCATCTTTTATCCCATTCGCAGATCGAGTAGGTATTGGCACAAAATTGCCCGATCCCACATCACTGTCACCTATTGTGCGCCGAGTATCGCTTACCGCAGAAATTATTTGCTCTCAACAATACGAGCTCTTGAGAGCTCTATTTAACGAAATTACAAATTTCGGACGTACGCTCCTTTAACAATGGGCCTCGATGTTCGGGGACTTCAAAACGATGTTTTGAATAGAATTCTGAATGTTAGAATTGCGATTGTGATGAGTTATTTCAATATACTTCAATTATTTGGTTATTTTTCGTATCTTATCATAGCTTGGCGATAAGCTAGCTACTGTCACGCAAAATGTAGTTTGTGTATCTGGCTAAAACGTGCTCAACGTGGTGTGCCTTTGCCACCCCGTTTGAGAAAAAGCGTGATGCTATGGTTACGGTGGTCTCCTAAATCATGTCTAGCAGGCACCAATTAATTTAATGCCTGATATAATTTTTAGTATTCATCCAGGGATAAAGAGGCGTAAATGTAAAATTGCAAATTTCTGTTTCCTCATAAAATATCGCGTTTCAGCAACAAAAAGACACAATGAGGCCAAATGTTTACTATTACAAATTATCATCGACAATCGAATATAGTTCAGTTTCACTTTAAAAGACCCGCACGGGATGCCTCGGGGCAAACAAAAATATCAGGTTACTTAAGAGAGGATAAAAGATTTTTTGTTACAGTAAATTACGTTCGTTTATCTTGGATTGGTCGGAATATATGACTGTAAATGAAGTGCAATGATACTTTCAGGATTATATTTCCAAATGAATTTAGTGATGTATAAAATTTAATGATGTAAAAACAAATGTTCCAAATTGTTATTTGGAACATTTATTTTTGATGAATATTTATTCGTAGTAATATTATTATTTGAATAATCTTGTAATTTGAGTATCGTGTGAATAATTGTCTTAAAAATATCTGTGTAATGTAATGATTGTCGTAATATTTATTTATGTCTTTTCTTTAAGACACATAATTACCAGGAATTGCAAATACCGGATGGTTAGAATAAAATCTATCCATAACTGTACCTATTCGTAAAACAAAATTATATTACAGACTAGTACAGTGAATAGAATAACTACTGCCAAAGCTCTCTCTCTCTCTTTTTTGATAATTCTTCTTGAGTGAAGATTAGAGATTTTCCAATAAAGTTTATATTTAAGTACACTGAATATTTATCTATGAATGTACCTACTGTGCATGTGAGTAGTGATATTCACAAAGCATAATGTTTATAAGCGTCGCTGGACTGTATAGAAAAATTTAAGAACCACCTACCTAATTCAGCGTTGCACAAACTGGCAGTCACACACACCCTGAACACCACACATAAAAACCGAACATTCACAGTCAGATCCCGAATCAATAAGCGATTCTAAATACGAAAATGCCCGAAAATCGCAGTTGCTAATGGTCAGTGTAGCGCGTAATCGCCGAATGCCCTAAAGTATTGAGTTCGACTTCGGAAGCCTCGAACCGTTCACGATGTCACGGCTCGGTAGCGACTGGCCGACCCATCTGATTTTAAGTCAGCCGTGTGAGCATCGGAGGCGGAGCTACGCGGGGCCGTGCTCACCCCTGTAGTAGTGTAGGGTGGGCGACGCACACAGAGGTGGAAACGCACACAGAGTCGTGGTTCGGCGAGGTTGGACGCGGTAGTCGATGGGATTGCTGCGAATGTACTGAGTTTCAGTTTGGGGTTTCAGTTCGAATGTTTTTTGGAGGTTAGGAATTCAAAAATCATTTGAAAAAAATAAGGTACGAACAATTTCTTTGTAAGTATTTTGTGTGGTGGGTGGCAGTTCAAATTCTGAAAAAAATATATGCTAAAATGATTTATTTAATGGCTCTGGCCAACATTCCTGCTCGACTGTCCGCCATCGTAAACTGGTAATACGACATTTAACTGCCGATCTGCTCATGCCCTAAATGTTTATATCCGAGTCTTGATGGTAATGTGGAGAGTAAAACGTCCGTCGACTCAGCAAAAAGGATTTTATTTTATTATTTACTATGCCAGTACAGTAGTCAAATTCGGTAGTGTATTTTTATCGGACAACTCGCGGTAAAACAGTTATATGATATTTAGTAAAATAATTAAGTTCTTTTTTTGTCACAAAATATAAAATATTTAAGAGCATGAAGATGGTCACATCACAATCAATTAATCGTCCAAACAACATCATAATCATAAAGCAAGCGCGACAACAAAACGGACGTATCCAAAAAATCAACAAAAACGCATTCGCACGCTCACAACAATGGCGGCCACGCGGCAAGCGTCACGCTCATCGCGCGAATAATGAGTTAGCCCTAATTTGTACCGGCCTAATTTCACGCTAACTCTTACTTATTGTGAGATTTCGCGATTCCATGACACGGTATTTGCTACGGCTGGTTACTTCCATGCAATTGAGACATCACTTTTATTACTCAGGGTACCACCACGGGTTCATCGATGTCAGCTAAAAGTTGCGGATAACTGATACAAAGCAAGTTGGTGCTTTTTTCAAGATATTGCGATTTGATATTAATTCAAGCTTGAAAATCGTCGCAACAAAGGCACGGCCGATTTGGTAAAAAACAAATAAAAGACCTTTTTCTTGTATTAAGAAAGTGTTTGTCTAAGAACAATGTGCGGTACCACAGCGGGACATCTAGATACGCAGGGCCAAGGTATTTTCTTTGAGTTTTTTTATTATTTGTACTCAGACCATGACTGAATAGAGTCGGTTCCTTAATTTACGCATCGCTAACTTTATTTTGTAGTTTCGGATTTGCGCGAGATTGTTCTTGGGGTGCGTTTTGTAACATCACACAAAGGTAAACGACTTTAAACCATTGTGCGGCCATATGGAGAGGCTTAATTGATTCACCTTTTTAGCCGCTTTTGTTTTGATAGTTTTGTGCAACCAAACCACTGAAATGCTCTAAGAAGTATCATCTATATCATCTTAAAGTTATATGATGATGATAGATAAATATGATTAATTATTTGATCAATGCATTGCTCATTAAAGAACTTTTGCCAGTTACCCAAACACTTGTGGGTGTGGGTGCACTTGGGCTAGCTCTCTGTACCGCTAAACAAATAAAAAAAAAAAAAAAAATATAACATCACACTCACCTTTTCCCATACAGGGTGGCATAGGCAACGCCCACTTTTAGCCAGTGTTTCAATACTCCATTTTACGTGACAGGCGGCTAGCCCATCGCAGCTATGGAGCATTCCTAAACAAATTACTTGCAAACAGTCGAAAATCAGCGCACACAGCGAACCATATCGCGCGGGGTGCCACGGCACAGCTGCAGCACCTTACACGCATCGCTGGCCGCTCACAACATCAGTGTAAGGGCTTTAAGTAACGCTTTGTGTGTGCCGATAGGTCGGCTTCGTGCCCTAAAAGATGCGGCGGAGCGATTTCGAAATGTTCATCTGGAGATTCTGGAGTCTTTGCGGATTGGCTAGTACCCTGTCGTGTTTTTTTAATAAGACGAATGTGAAGTAAAAAAGCGCCTTTGCCATCCCATTTGGGAGTTTATTAAGACTTTGGCACTGCCTGATATATTAATTTGTCATCAAGATATAATTAAGTATAGTAACGTATTTTCTAACTAATATTAAGTATTGTGATAGAGATGTGGTTAAGATGATCCAAATGTCAAATTGGCAACTTTTTTGTTTGGGCAGGGAAATAAGACACTCAAGTGATGAAAATACAGGTAGCCTTAAAGAGAGAAACTAGGTAGCTAAAATAATAAATTAACAAGTAAGTAGGTACTGTACGCTCAAACAAAACAGAAAATATATAAAAAAGGGAAGCTTATCTCGAAAGAGAGATTTCTTTCAGCAAGCCCAGCGGATCGATTCTCGCGCCTTCGATATACGGATATCGAGACCAAAATTGACAGATTCCCATACGAAATCACTCGATATAGGTGTAGATATCGAGTGATTTTGTAGGGGAATCTGTCAATATAGGTCTCGATATCCGTATATCGAAGGCGCGAGAATCGTGCCGCAGGTTAGACAGGATAAAATATGGACGGATATCATAAGGATACATAAGGAAATTGTCAAGATTTGTTCATTAAACAATCGCATTAAAACTTATTAATACCTACCTTATTTATGTAATTTGAAACGCAACCGCTTTTGAATTGCACCCCAAAATTGCATTAAAAGAGCGACTATTCTATTCACCGATAGGTTAAAGATTATCACGGGATGCAGCCAATTTGATGAGCGGTGTCTATCGCAAACCGCAACGCTTTGTGAACTGTTCGGTTTTTATTTAGAGAAATTGTAAAAATACATTTTCATCACATCTATTCAAAAAGATCTACTTTAGTCCCGGCAAACAGGGACTAAAGTAGGTCATTTAGTCCCTAGGGACTAAAAGTAACTTTTTAATTTTGTTGCCAGTACAAAGGAAAAAAATGCTGTCACTAATCAGTTTCACTACCACTCAGGCTGACAGACCCAATTAAAAGAGAGATCGATTCTAAACGCAGCCAATAAAAAAAAAAGTTTGTACTAAAATGCGTACTCGACACAGATTAGATAATCCGATCGACCGAATCGATTGACACCGATTGGTGACAACAGAGAAACAACCTTACAGAATTGATATCGAAACACGGACCAAATAATTTAAAAAGTTGTGGAAAATTTGTAAACAAAGCGCGCCAAATCTGAATGCTGTAATTATTTCAATTTCGTTTGCGGATATGAGTAAAGAATATGAGTGAAAGTGAGTGTCTAACTCCAGATGATAACAACAAACGCGAATGACAAATACAAGATCTGTTACCAATAAAATCACGAGGAATATAGGTATGTAAAAACTAGTGGTTATCTGAAGATGCTTTTTGAACCAATTTTCAAGATTTAGCCAATACTAAACAAGCTTTAACTATGTGGAGGACATATTCGTAATTCGTAATTTCTTTATTGTACTAAGACAAGAATGACATACAGAAAACTAATAACAGATAACAAGATATTTCTTCCAACAAACCATTACACACAACATATCACGACAATTGTGTACTTAAATAAATATAGGGTCTAACAGAAAAGGGTGTACAAGCCGAAAGAATTTTGTTAGGGACATCATTTTGAACAACTTTCACAATTGGACCGACTTGATCAAAGCAACTTTATTTTTCACTCCACCATACAGATCAGTTGAGCGCTAGGCCCGAAATGTACTGAGTTAAAAATAAAGTTGCTCTGATCAAGTCGATCCCATAGTGAAAGTTGTTCAGAATGATGTCCCTCATTCCGCTTGTACACCCCTTTCTGTTACACCCTGTATAGGTACATGTATGTTATTTTATTGATTACTTACTACTTTTCTCATAGAGGGTGATGAAAAGTAGAGTGTCCACCTCAGGAGTAAAAACTATTTTTGGCTCGAGTGATGTACTTTGAATCCCTCGCTCCCTCAGGATTCTACTTTTGAGTCCCTCGTTACACTCGGGACTCAAATCTAGAATCCCTCGGTCGCTCAGGAGTCAAAAAACACTCTCGCCCTAAAAATAGTTCTTTACTCCCTTGGTAAACAATCTACTATTACGCCATTTTGCTTAGAGGTTGATAGAACGAAATTGGTTTTTACTAACAGGGAACATTAGTTTGTTGTTTATAAGTTTTTTTCATACTCCACACATTCTGAATTAATTAATATATTTATAGTTTTAATTTTTCATGTCTTTGCCTAAAATAATAGCTGGCATTCAAGTTGTTACAAATAATAAAAACAAAACAATAGCGCTTTGCAATTACAAACAATATTTGGACTTTTTGTAAACTAACTGTATAATGATATGTACCCTCACCATCGCCTGTAGCCATGAATTCGTAAATTAAGAATTCTGAATACATAACAATTTTAATGAAGGAGAATATTAACATTAAACTCTACTAACTGTACTTGTGTATCTGCCTATAATTTTAAATTACATAAGGGGAGAAAAGGGAATTAAATTTAATAGATAATCCGTATAGAACGAATGTATCATTTATGTACTTTAAGAACAAGGTGTTGGCAACATGATATTACAAAACTTTACGAGTAAGAATTCTGTCCGAATGTGCCCCTAAAATATCTGGTATGAGTTTATAGATTTTACCTTTAGTGAAAAACACGCACACAACATCGTGGATCGACAGATACTTTTTACCTATAAATATAATTTGGCTTTACTTAGAATTATATTTATATCCAGTAAAATTGTATCCGTTCTCCGCTCTGTTCTTTCACGAACTTACCAACTTACCATATACTTAATCCTCTTCTTACCTATCGCGAAAAAACAAAAAATGCATAAATAACCGAACAGAAAACGATACTAAAACAACACAGATGCATCATATTTCCCCCATCGACACATAAACACACGCACGCTTGCTTTCTCACTCGCACGCGTGGTTTTCCCGCCTAGTGCGGTCTCCTTCTAGCTTGGGGCGTGTACTGCGTTCTGATTGGTGGAGGGGAGAATGGCGTTCGCGGCGGCCGTCGGCAACCTCCCGACGGCATTTTCCCGACGCTCTCGATGTTTGAAAACAGAACGTGATTTTTAGGGTTTCGTACCCGAAGGGTGCCAAACGGGACCCTATTACTGAGACTTCGCTGTCTGCCCGTCCGTCCGTCCGTCTGTCCGTCTGTCTGTCACCAGGCTGTATCTCATGAACCGTGGTAGCTAGACAGTTGAAATTTTCACAGATGATGTATTTCTGTTGCCGCTATAACTACAAATAAGTACTTAAAATCAAAAGAAATATAATATTAAGGGGGACTCCCATACAACAAACGTGATTTATTTTTTTGCTCATTTTTGCTCGATATTGATAATGGTAGCAGGTAGACGCTTAAAATGATCACAATATATTGAGTATATTATTTACTTAGAAAATAAATAATTAAATTAAAATTAAATTTATATTTAGGGGGGCTCCCATACATTTTTTTTTGCGGTTTTTTATAGATAATGGTACGGAACTCTTCGTGTGCGAGTCCGACTCGCACTTGGCCGGTTATTTAATTTCTCAGTTGCGCTGGTTTAGCTTGCAGCTTTGTTTCTATGATCGAACAAAAGAGTGTTTTATTTTTTAAGTTTGTAAGTAGATATACAAAGAGTGTTTTTTTTTTAATTTATTATAAACTTAAGTGTGGTCTTTCCTGTAGTTATTATCAAGTACTTAAGTATATTTATAATGTATATTCAGAGTTTCAATATTTTTAAAACCGTAAAATCCCTCTACAATGTTGAAAATTAACAATAAACTATTTTTATTATTATTGCAAACCGTCGGTTGGAGTATGGCTCTCTTCTCCTATCCCGGTAATGGCCTGTGTCCCTCGGTGGGGATGGGGACATTAATGGGCTAAATTTACTTACTTTAAAAAGAGATTTATATTGTGAATATTACTTAAAATATACATACAGGGGTAAACATTGCTACTAGGCCCACACTAACTATCTATCTGTGTCGTGTGGGAACCAGAAATAGCGATAATGGATACGTCACAAATATAACAAACATCCTAACTTGGTTTGCTTTAAAAGTTCTCTTATTAGAAATAAGCTCGCCTGTTGTATTTTCATAGTTTAGCTGTCTTGTTTTTAGTGCCCATAAATGCCCACCTTAACCCTAAGGTAATAAAGTCCAAAACTAATGAACAATTAAGGGTTAAGAAGCAAAGTAAAACTTGATACAAACACCTATACATTGCTTCTGGCCCCACACTAGGATACCCTGTGTCGTGGGAACTAGAAACAGCGACATCACAAACATGTAAACATCCAAGACCTGGGGTTTTCTTTTGTCCCCAGCCGGGACCCGAACCCGGGCCCTCTTGCATGGTAGACAGATGCGCAACAGAGACCGTCAAATTTTGCGACTGATAAATGCAGAGCCGGTCTTATTTGTCATACATAACCATAACGTTGTACATTTATTTTCATATCTTTTAAGGTCTAATATCATAAGCAATAGGGTAACTCGACCTTTTCCTGACCATACCTGTAATTGGCTGTACCGGCCTGTACCCATTGTAAATGTTTTAAGGGTGATTCCACACGACGCGCGCACAATTACTGTGTTATGCGCGCGAACGCATATTTGCGCGCGAACGCATTTTTGCGCGCGAGCGCGTTTGCGCACAACCGTGGATATCGTTTTGTATAGTTATCAGCATATCGAGGTTGGCATTGAGCATTTGATGTTGAAACTAGTGTTTATTTTAAGGGTCAGTGGTCCCACCAGTGGTCCAATTTAGAATGTAGAGAGGCAAAACATTCTTGTTCAATGTATTTTTGATAATAATACTGCAGAAATAAAGAATTTTTAAACTTTGAACATAGTGGCCATAGAAAAAGGACTTAAGAATATGAAGCTAGATTAGGAAAGGAACATTACTCGTCTTTTTCTTCTTCTTTTATAAAATAATAATAAGATTCACGTTTCTTACCAGAAACCCCGTGATTTTGTATCCTGCCAATTTCTTTTAGTTAACTGCAACTGATAATAACCTACAAACTCTGGACCAAAATTCTATTGAATTTTATAATATCCTTAGAACTTTCGAGAGTTGGCAAACACTTTAGCCCGTCTTCGGGACCGGGACAGAAATGACAATTCGTTAAGAGCATTAAAATCGAAGATGTTCATAATCGGCTAAATATCGAATTGTTTAGAACAATCGTCGCCGCTCCCAATTCTGAAACTTGTAAGCTCAGAATTGCCTTGAGTTTTAAGCCTATATAGAATAGCTGATCATTCGTAAACGAAAACAAATCTAACATTAACTGTCTAAGGGTTCAAAATTGTTTGCTTTAATACCAGAATAATTCCTGAAAAGTGAAAGGCTTGGTACGCAAAGGTATTTTGGGTTTAAACCCCCTGTTGGAAGAGGTGAAAGTTTAGGAAAAACTTGTTGAAGGATTCTGAACTCTATTGTGTCGGTCTTAAGAGTGTGTTTTGGAGTTCGTGTTGTAACGAGTGGTGCACAGGACGTAATTGTATCGGGGGATCAGTGCGACCCTCCGAATAGGGATGGGGTGGTGTCGATAAAAAATAATTGTGTGTTAATGCAATTTCGACCTTATTGACGAGATAACAATCAACAAACATGAGTTTTCCCACATCGCATGGGATTAGGCCTGTCGCTTAACTTAAATCGCTAAACTTAAAAACAAAGCAAATAAGTAAAGATAATATTTTTTTTGCATGAACGAATGAGGGCTCTGCTGAGTCACTGCCACTTCTTGTTGGTATATGAATAAAATAAAATAAAGTAACAGATTTTTTCATCTAAAAATACTCACTATCAATCTGATCAACTTTCTGAAACTATTCCGTCACTGATAAAATCTCAATGAAGAAGAAGGATCACATACATATTGATCATAATAATAACATAATTATGTCCCTATATGGGGCGAGGATAAATAAATGTATGTTCTTATGGCTTGGACTACTCCTTTATTGGGGAAATAATATAGTAATTTAACTGTAAAATTAATATTCAACATCTTTATCATCACATCAGCCCGTATCATCCCACTGTTGGGTCAAGGCCTCTCTCAAATCACGCCACTCGCACTAATCATACGTTATTCAAAACCTTCAAGACTGCTTTAGTTTATAACTTGACCGGTTAGATTTTTCGGTAAAAGTAGCAATAATATTAATTATTTGCATAAGTATTTACCATTCCTTGTCATAATACTCACGCATATCTTTAGGTATGCGTTATACGGACGTTCTAACGATGGAAGAATATCGTAGGGAAACCTTCATTACTCCATTGCTGCGGCGAGGGGCTAGCACGTAAATAGACTACTGAATTACTGGCCAAAAGTGGGCACAATTGTGCCTCTGCCATCACGTATGGAAAAATCCTTGACACTATGTTATGTGTTAACTTCTGAACTATCGAATATACCCGGTATAAATAGAATTTAAAAGTTTTTGCTCGCCTTTGTGGGTCTATCTTTATGTTTTCTGTATGTCTATTTTGAGCAGTACACTAAATACATTACAGATTACAGTATTTACTGGTTTAATAGCCAATTATATTTACAGTAACTTAACATCGATACCATAACTTCAATAATAAGTTAGTCCTCCATTCGCTAAAGCTCAAACTCCAACAACACAATTTCCATCGATAACTCTCAACCCCTTGTCCTCGCCCCATCACTATCAGACAGGGGTTCCGCCCCTACCGCTAGTAAGCCACTGGGGGTCCAATACACTCTTTATTGTCGTGTATCAGTTCTATTTCTATTTGTTTCCTCTTTTATATTAATAGTTGCGTAATGATTCTGGGTAAGAGTGCGCTTTAAACACTTTTGTAGGGTGTCGCTTTCTGGAGTTTGGTTATTAACACTCGTATGCTTAGTTTCCTTGACAACTCCTTGACTCAAGTCAAGGCGTCTTCAATGAATTCAAATGATAATAATCTAGAGAGTAGAGCTTCGTGGTCTAGTGGGTTTCATGCTTGCTCCTCACGCAAGAGATGCAGGTTCAAATCCCGATGCTGACCATGTACCAATACTACCAATGAGATAAATCATGTATCTTATGTACTTTATACGGATGTTCGAACGGATGGAAAACATCGTGAGGAAACCTTCAGTACTCCACAGCTGCGGCGATGGGCTTGCCCCCTGTCACGCAAAATGGAGTATTGAATAAGTGGCTAAAACAGGCCTCCTACTTCAGCTTGTGCTGGAGTTGGGATGGCTGAACTAGAGTGCAGGTGCAGGGACATGCACAAAGCCCCGCTCTCGTGGGCCAGGTGCAGGCACATCATCCCCCTGACAGAAGAAGAAGAAGAAGAAGTGGCTAAAAGTGGGCATAGTTGTACCTCGTCCACCCCCTATAGGAAATAGCGTGACGCTCAGTTATGGTTATTAGATTTCCAGAAATAGTTGAGGCCGCTAATGACCGACAGAAATGGAAGGCTGTTTACTAAGGCCCTGTGATCCTCTAGGAATTAAAGGACCCAAGGAGAAAAAGATGTTGAATAGGAGAAGAATGGTCCTATACGAAATGCTTTGCATTGCGTGATTTTCAGAACACATAGAGACATCTGTCGACGGTATTTCGCAATCAAAGGCAGGGTTTCTGCAATAATTTAGTACTCGCAAGACTCACATGTCCCTCTACTCCCCTGGGAGGGTAAGAACGGAGGGAAGAGGGTCAGAGGATAAAGTTTCGCTACCCTAAGCTAGGTGGCGCTGTCTTTGTATACTCTTTTTATTACCGCATAGCCCTAGAAATACATCGCGATTTTCAACCTTGTTATCTATTATAATATTATACTAATACAGATAAACCACCTAGAACAAAATAAGACATCCCGGCGTAAACTGAGATGCTACGGAAGCTTCTTTATTTAGAGGCCATTATCGCTTGGTGCAGCACCCATCGAAAAAGTGCAAATACCACGAGATGGCGCTAAGATATAATTATGATTTGTTCTAAGATTAGCGCCACCTAGAAGTTAACTGAAACCATGGCGTTTAAAGTACAAATCTTACTCCTCACGCCATCTCTTTTTTACGAAGGGTTACTAATTCTAATTTGTATGGGATGAGCACCCTGTGGGTTAACTCAACACACCAGCTCTGAGTTTACTTGCTTGGGTGGGCACAAAATTGTGCCACTTCTGCCCCGTATGGGAAAAGGCGTGGCTTGCTTTGGTAGCCCGCACAGTCGTTCGGTCAGTACCAGAGACTATATATCCAATTGACTGCGCCTGCGGGGGAATGCGGCTCGCCAAACGTTTGTTGTATTCAACAAACGTTCGCATACGCAAACTAGGTACAATGACGGGCCGCCAGACAGTTTCGCAGCGGCTGACCAATCACAGCTCTCTTACCTCGTCCCCCGCCGCCCGTAAATTGGTGAGTTGTGTCTCAAAGGAAAATGTATCTATGCGCTCTCCACTGGATAAGTGCTCCCTGGTCAGAACGAACGAATACCGATAGGCCACGAAAGATTCATACATGTTATATTCTCTACATCTCTGGCTACCCCGTGACATGAGACAGGGATGAGCATATATAACATAACGTCAAGCCTTTTCCCGTCTGGTCAGAGGCACATTTGTGCCCATTTTTAACCGACTTCCCAAAGGAGGAGGTTTACAATTCGTCCGGATGTTTTTTTTTAATTTATTTTTTATTTATGTGCCCCGATAGCGCCTAAACGGATGGACCGATTTGGAAAAGATTTTTTTTGTTTCAAAGGGTTTACCTTCCCATTGGTCCCATTGACACCAGGTCAGGATCTGATGATGGGATCCCGGAGAAATCGAGGGAACTCTTCAAATATTATTGGCAGACCTATAGTGATTTTTGTGTTTTTAGTAATAACTCGTGCATTTACTCACGGTAAGCATAATATTGTGATGCGGAACTGCTGATGAAGACCACATATGGCCACCAGATCTGCTCAATACCAGGTACAAATACAATGCGTGGCTGACGGGCAGGCAACGCATAGCCTAAACCGGTGGACCTAGAGCCATGAAACTTTGTACAGGGGTTCCTTAGTAGCGTGGGGTAGCACTGAGATGAGATTTGACAAAATTAAGTCCCCAGGGGGGGGGCGGACAAGGGGTAACAGTTTGTATTAAACTCAATCTAATCAAATAGGGTTTGTGGAAGTCGATTTTTTCTAAAGTTTACTTTTTGTTTCAATTATTAGCATGTGCAAACCTGTGGTAAAACATATGAGCCAGCAGGGTATATTGTACCAAAGAGCGCTTATTACATTACGCTGTCGGCAGGGCACGATTTGTATAGAGACGTCTCACTCTGATGGAACGACTAGAAAGAGACAGTGAGTCAGACAGGGCCCTGCCGACAGCGTAGTCTAATAGGCCCATAGTCGTCTATTGTACACTCTTTTTAGGGTTCCGTGGCCGAGAGGTCCACGAGGCTGCAATAAAATCCACTGCTGTCCGTGATGTCCGTCTGTCAGCGGATTTATACCTCATTTGGGCTCGGTATAAGTGGGAGTTTTAATAAAAGTGTACCAAAATGACGCAATAAATATATGAGTATGAGTTCATACAGTTGAGTTGAGTTCAATAAATATATGAGTATGAGTTGGTAGTTATTCTTTTCTTACAGAATTTACAACGTGTAAATGAATTAACGCCAAATGAAAAACTACTTTGTTAGGGACATCATTCTGAGCAACTTTCCTTATGAAACCGATTTGATCAGAGCAACTTTATTTTTCACTTCATAGTACATTTTAGCCTGAGTGGGTCAGCTGATTTGTATGGAGAAGTGAGAAATAAAGTTCATAATACTTACATAATTTCTTTATTGCACACAAACAGTTACATAAGACAATAAAGAACATATAAAACGTGTAGAAAGGCGAGCTTATCTCTAATAAGAGATCTCTTCCTGCAAACCAAATAGGGATCCCTAATAGCAATTATTGTAGGCATTTGGTTGGGCCAAATACGATTGGGCCACGACCTTCGTTGGACAACGGTCAAAAGTGGCCGTATGTTTTGCTTTTGGGCCAACAACCAAGGGCCAATATACAATTACCTACAGAGGGCCACTAAGTGTATTTATTGTAGGCGTTTGGTTGGGCCAAATATACGAAAATATACACCTTCGTTGGAGAACGGTCAAATGTGGCCGTATGTTTTGCTTTTGGGCCAACTGTAGGCGTTTGGTTGGGCCAAATATACGAAAATATATGACCTCCGTTGGAGAACGGTCAAATGTGGCCGTATGTTTTGCTTTTGGGCCAATTGTAGGCGTTTGGTTGTGCCAAATATACGAAAATATACGACCTCCGTTGGAGAACGGTCAAATGTGGCCGTATGTTTTGCTTTTGGGCCAATAACCAGGGGCCAATATACAATTACCTACAGAGGGCCACTAAATGTATTTATTGTAGGCGTTTGGTTGGGCCAAATATACGAAAATATACAACCTCCGTTGGAGAACGGTCAAATGTGGCCGTATGTTTTGCTTTTGGGCCAATAACCAGGGGCCAATATACAATTTCCTACAGAGGGCCACTAAGTGTATTTACTGTAGGCATTTGGTTGGGCCAAATGTACGACCTTGGTTGGACAACGGTAATTTGTGGCCGCCTGCTTTGCTGATGGGTCAATAACCAAGGGCCTATATAAAATTTCCTATGGAGGGCCGCTGAATCTGTTTATGTGTAGGGCCTCTGTATATGAATCATACAATTATCCAACGGTGGGTAACTGGTTGGGTGCCTAGCAGAAGGGCCTATATAATATTTCCTTCAGAGGGCCACTTAGTGTGTACAGGCGTAGGGCCTTTGTATATGAATTGTACAGTTATCCAACGGTGGGTGACTGGTTGGGTGCCTAGCAGAAGGGCCTATATAAATATTTCCTTCAGAGGGCCACTTAAAGTGTATAGGCGTAGGGCCTTTGTATATGAATTGTACAAATATCCAACGGTGGGTAACTGGTTGGGTGACTAGCAGAAGGGCCTATATAATATTTCCTTCAGAGGGCCACTTAGTGTGTTTATGCGTAGGGCCTTTGTATATGAATTGTACAAATATCCTACGGTTGGTTAGGTTGGGTTTGTACAGCACATTTTTTTGCAGGTACTTAAGTTGCAAAAAAACGTGCTGTACAAAACCGTATGAACCCACCCTAACTGACTGTGTATTGTACACCCACGAGAATATGTAATTATTTTTGTGAAATACAAGACCTTCTAAACGTAGAGTGAGATAATTCTAATTAAGTAATTAAAACCTATTATGTACATTATTAGTCAATGCAACATTTATTAATGAAAAATATGCATACAAAAGTCTAATCTTAACATAAAATTTAGGCATCGTAGGACATGTTTTGTTCAAAGTTGATGAACAGGCAGTCAAAAGGAACATAACTTTGTATTATGGTTCTAATCACAGATATAATATTATACTAATAGTTCTAATACAGTAATAAAGTTCTAAATTGAAAAAAAAAATAACTTACAGCACAGTCAACAACAATAACATGAAACTGGTCACAAATATCTGAACAAGACTATTATATAATTATGCACAAATTAATGTTGTTGTCTGTACCGTGTGAGTGCACCCAGCCGAATTGGCTGGGGACCAACTTTTGTTTATAAGAACTTAATGCCTAATTCACACGGAGGCAGTACAGCAGCGAACAGTAGGGACAGAGCTATGCGTCAATCTACCTTCCTTTTCTAAGCGTAACAAGGAGAGGTAGATTGACACTAGCTCTGCCCCTACTGTTTGCTGCTGTACTAACTCCGTGTAAATTAGGCATAAGATACATAAAATCAGTAATTATTCAATGGCACAGGGTTTTATTTACAAACGGTATGCATACAAAAGTGTCATCCATATTATTAAAATTTGGCAACAGTAAACATTTTTTGTTCAAATTTGATGAACAGACTGTCTTTTCTAGAAATGAACCTACTTTATATATTCCCACACAATGAACAGTTAAAAAATGTTCTCTGCGCGCCATCGCCGCGTGCGGCGCGCACGTGTCGTCGTCTGTTTTGAGGTTAAATTATACATCATGTTTTTTTTCATTTTCTGCAAGGATATAAAATACTAGCTTTTACCCGCGATTTCATCCGCGTAAATTAGACAGAAAGACAGACAGACTGACATACAGACAGACATATAGAGGGACAGGCAGGACGAAACTAAGTGTTCCGTTTGTCATACAAGCCTATACCCGGATACAAGTAAGATTGAACCATACTCCTCCACGGGGTGCCGCTGCTGGCCCGACTGAGAATACCTATACTTTTAATTGAATAATAATTAGAAGTTAGAAATGGTAACATACCAAATTTTGTTTGTTTTCATCGTTTTCTAGCCTTAGTATATTGTTCAGATCTTCAATAGACTTCAAAGGCAGGGTAATCTCGTCAGGTAAAGCGATCTTGGTAGGTTCCACAGATGATAATCTCAATAAAATGTCATTCTGCGTAGATTTTATTTGTTTGACTTCAGTTTGTATATCTGCTATGTATTTGGCAATTAATTCTAGAACAAAAAAACAATATTTTGTTATAACGCGACAGGATATTGTAACGCCTCTGGCCCATGACCTGGAAACATTCATACTTTTTATCACAGTTGTAGAAACATACCTAAAAGAACCATTCATTTGGTCTATGGCCGACAGCTTCTTTTCAGTTGGTGTCGCAGCAGCAGATGGGCTCCGGGATGATAATGGAGAATCTGTAAAAAAAACCAGTAATTTGGTAACTTATTAAAAAACTATATTATTAACAATTTATTAATGTTTAATTACTCGTCTAAGACAAGAGCTTACCAAGGTTGAATGTTTCTAGTAAAAATATTGGTGTAGGTGTATATGCCCCGCTTGTAGGATTAATTGGAGTATTTTCTCTTGAATTTGGCTTCTTATTCTCTGCTAAAACATTTTAATATAATATTATAGTACCAAGAAAAATTTCTTTTTGTAAAAATATTAAGCCTACCTACAATAAAACTAATAAATAAAATAAAAAAATAAAATGTTGGCCGTTGGGCTGACAATTTTATTGTACAGACCACTTGCCTCGCAGCTGTCTGTCGATTGCTGAGGCTCACCCTTACTTCAGACTGTTGGCAATTTTTCAGGCACCAGCCGCACAAGTCAAAGGAGCTCATGAACGCTGGCAAATACTCAATGCAGTATGCGCTGACCAAGGTTGTATTGGCCCAACATCTATAGCTGGCATTTTAAAGATACAATTAGAATTAGAAATGGCTTACCAATAAAATACTGTTTTGGTAATTGAACATTGTCATTGAAGTAAAATGTATGTAGTTAAAACTTTATTTTTCAACTGTGCAGATGGCCACCATTTTTTTCTGTACACAATACTTTACTTCTCGTATGAAGACAAATAACTGGAGCATGGTTTGACAAAGTGGGGGAACTCTCTCACTCTCTCAATCACCACCAAAGAGACGCCTTTATCTCGCTTCTGCAGTCAAGGTCATTGCTCAAGTTTTTTGCCTTCTAAATTCCTTAGATTTATTGATAACTATACACCTACCTGTAGCTAATGGATCCGGTGATGTCTTTTTTCTTTCTCCTCGAGATGGAGAAGGGTATTTAATATTGTGTTCTTCATGTTCTTCACTCTCACTACTATCAGTAGCAATGGCATTGGCCTTCCTTCTCCTCTTCTTGGATGGCTCCGCCTCTGATACTAGCTCCGAGTCACTCTCAGCCTGTTTGCACTTTTCTCTGGCCAGCAGTAAATTGTCTGAAAAGTAAATAAATAGGTATTTAAAGGTAAAATAGATCAAATGCTCTGGGCCCAAAAGATCCTCTCTCTGCGTAGCTACCATTTTCGGTGCCCCCCTCTACGTGAGGAACGAACGCCACGATACAGGGGGACATAATAGGGGAACAGCTGGACCAGTTTCTCCTGTCCAGGTCCAGAGGCTGGCGAACATGCATTAGCGTCATACAACGCGCGTACGCGGTGATGATCACCCACTGAAGACCGCGGCGGCGGCTTCAAAGAAAAACCACCGCCCGTACGGCGAAGCTTCGGGAAGAGGTCCAGTGACCTGACCCTGACTCCCCACGCCCCAGAAGGGGTGCTTCAGAGACCCAGATTGATTGAAATCTCAAGCAATAATTATGTAAACAGGCTCACTCACCGGTTTCGAACATCACACGCTTTATAGCATAAACTGGCCATGTTTCGCCGCTACAATTTGCGACATTAAACACTTATGAAATTGGCTTGCCACTTTATAGGGCGGCCAAAAGCTTTCTTTTTTACGAGGCGTCATCCATTCTTCCTGCAGAATTCCCAGCCCATTATCTTGAAACTCAACTACGTAAAACATGATGCTAACCTCAAAACAGACGACGACACGTGCGTGCGCGTGCGGTGCGGAGGGAAAAGAAAGACAGAGAGCGCGCAGCGTTAGCAGTGTTGCCGTTATATAATGTAGAAAAAAATGTGAGGAAACAATATGTATGTATATCTTCATCGGTACTCGAAAAAATGACTCAGATTGTACTTTTTGCTGATGACACATCCATAATGCTTAACGTGAAAAGACAAGAAGAAATTCTAGATGATGCAAATAGTACGCTCTCTCATTTGTTAAGTTGGTTTAATGTAAACAACCTTTTATTTAACTCGAAGAAGACTAAATGTATCAAATTCTGTTTACCGAATGTGCGGCAGGTGGAAACGAGTGTAAGCATAGGAACGGAAAGACTAGACCTCGTAAAAGGAACAATTTTCCTTGGTATCACTATAGACCCGAAACTTCAATGGGGTCCTCATGTAACTAGCTAGTCTCTCACGAAGACTTAGGTCAGCTGCTTATGCGGTCAGGCAAATCAGACACATCACAGATGTAGGAACTGCCAGATTGGTTTACTTTAGTTATTTCCATAGTATTGTCTTACGGAATACTGCTTTGAGGGAGAGCAGGAATTTGTTGCTGCAATTTGTTGCCTTGCAACAACAGATTGCAGTGTAGAAGGCAGACTCACGATGCAACCTGCCTACAGGCCTAAAGCAACAAATCACTAGTCAGATTGCATCGTGACTGGCCTATAATGGTTTCTTCATAAAGTGTAGGCATCACATGGTCTGCTGGATTGTGGTATAATGGTGGGTTCGCTTCGCTCACCCACATATAAATCATAGAAAGCCCAATTCACTATGTACCTATATGGAAATACCTACCTACATTTATAACCATGATAACTAATTTTTGCATTCGAGTTTGTCTGATGAAGCCACTCTTTGCAGGCTAACTAAACAAACGCTGGACCAGTGGTTTCTGCAATGGCATAAAAGCAGGGGGGAAAAAATCGGAAAAACGAGGGAAAAACAGTGTATCTGGCAATACTGCTGCGACGCCGCGCCGCGCATCACGCCACCCAGCTGGCGGGCGGGGCGGTGGAGGGAGGGGCGAGCGATTGACTGCCGCCGACCGCCCGAGTCCACTACTGTTACTATGCAAAATTAAAGCACCTACCTAGCTAGGGTGATATGATGCAATCTAACTTAGGTACCTACTTTAATAAAGATATAAACGTTTGTTTGTTTATAATTATGTAGGTAGATGGGGTAATCTCTGGAACTACTGAACCAATTTCAATGAAAGGTAACTAGATAACGATTGACATTGGACAGTGTAGTGCTAGTACAGACCAGACCTGCATGAAGCTTGTCCAAAACTAAGATCATGACCAATTTTGAATGTCCTCAACCTACAACATCATGGTAGGATACTGTTATCTGGAGATAGTGGATGGATAAATACCTAAATACATCTTCCTTGGACACAGTTTATCCTTTGACCGAGATTCCCAGTTGAAAGAGATCTCCAGGCGCATACAGCTAGCTGGGTTGGGTCGCCTTTGGTAAATTGGAACACGTCTTAAAGTCTAAAATCCCTCAATATCTCAAAACCAAGGTATTTAACCAATGTGTTCTGCCAAGGTTCTGCCTATACCTACTCACATATGGATCCGAGACATGGCCGCTCTCAACGGAATACATCCATAAAATCCGGGTAGCACCAAGTGCAAGGAACTTGCCATGCTCGGAATCTCCCTTCTCGACCACAATATACCCAACGTCGAGATACGACGCCGAACCTAGTTCGTAGATGTGGGTATGCGGATCGCAAGGTAAAGTGCGGGACACTTGGCTAGGGGGGACGAGTCGGTAGATGGACCAAGGCGCTGACAGAACGGTGGCCCAGGGATGAGCGTAGACCGAGAGGCAGACCAACAGCCAGATGGTTGGATGACATCGCCAAAACTGCCGGGCAACAGTGCATTAGGTTGGCTCAAGACCGCAACAAATGGCTCAATGAAGAGGATGGCTTTACTCAACAGTGGGTGTTGGAGGCTGGATAGATAGATAGATAGTGGCAGTACTCCAGCTGGCAATGTGGTTATAAATGTGGAAATACCAACAGTATTTACCCAATGGTAGCGCAACTTGTAGCTGGTCCATTGGTGATAATCGATTGTTGGCCCTACATTATTTAAAATATGGAAACGCCTACACTATTTATCCAACGGTAGGACTAGTTACACCTGGCCCATTACCGGCAATGGGTAGTTGGTCCTAAGTTATTTAACATGTGGAAACGCCAACATTATTAAACCAATGGCAGTACTAGTTGCAGCTGGTCCATTATTGACAATGAGTTTTTGGCCCTACGTTGCTATATATGTGGAAATACCAACAATATTTAGCCAACGGTAGCGCAATTTGTAGCTGGTCCATTGGTGGCAATTAATTGGTGGCCCTACGTTTTTTTTAAATGTGGAAACGCCTACACTATTTATCCAACGGTAGGACTAGTTGCACCTGGTTCATTAATGGCAATGGGTTGTTGGCCCTACGTTATTTAACATGCGGATGCGCCAACACTATTAAACCAACGGCAGTACAAGTGCAGCTGAGCCATCACTAACAAAGGGTTGTAGGTCCTACGTTGCTATTTATGTGGAAATACCAACAATATTTACCCAACGGTAGCGCGAAACTGTAGCTGGTTCGTTGGTGGTAATTGATTGTTGGCCCTACGTTATTTAAAATGTAGAAACACCAACACTATCTATCCAACGATAGGACTAGTTGCAACTGGCCAATTACTGGCAACGGGTTGTTGGCCCTATGTTATTTAAAATGTGGAAACACCAACACTACTTATCCAACGATAGGACTAGTTGCAGCTTGCCCATTACAAACAAAGGGTTGATGGCCCTACGTTGCTATATATGCGGAAATGCCAACAGTATTTTCCCAACGGTAGCGCAATCTGTAGCTGGTCCATTGGTGGTTATTGATAGTTGGCCCTACGTTATTTAAAATGTGGAAACACCAACACTATTTATCCAACGTTAGGACTTGTTGCATCTGGCCCATTACTGGCAATGGGTTGTTGGCCTTATGTTGCTTTGTATGTGGAAATACCAACAGTATTTACCCAAAGTTAGCGCAATCTGTAGCTGGTCCATTGGTGGTAGTTGATTGTTGGCCCTACGTTATTGAAAATGTGAAAACACCAACACTATTTATCCAACGATAGGACTTGTTGCATCTGGCCCATTACTGGCAATGGGTTGTTGGCCTTATGTTGCTTTGTATGTGGAAATACCAACAGTATTTACCCAACGGTAGCGCAACTTGTAGCTGGTCCATTGGTGGTAATTGATTGTTGGCCCTACGTTATTTAAAATGTGGAAACACCAACGCTATTAGTCCAACGATAGGACTTGTTGCATCTGGCCCATTACAAACAAAGGGTTGTTGGCCCTACGTTGCTATATATGTGGAAATACCAACAATATTTACCCAACGGTAGCGCAATCTGTAGCTGGTCCATTGGTGGTAATTGATTGTTGGCCCTACGTTATTTAAAATGTGAAAACACCAACACTATTTGTCCAACGATAGGACTTGTTGCATCTTGCCCATTACTGGAAATGGGTTGTTGGCCCTATGTTATTTAAAATGTGGAAACGCCAACACTTGTTATCCAACGATAGGACTCGTTGCAGCTGGCCCATTACAAACAAAGGGTTGTTGGCCCTACGTTGCTATATATGTGGAAATACTAACAGTATTTTCCCAACGGTAGCGCAATCTGTAACTGGTTCAGTATTGGTTATTGATTGTTGGCCCTACGTTATTTAAAATGTGGAAACACCAACACTACTTATCCAACGATAGGACTAGTTGCAGCTGGCCCATTACAATTAAAGGGTTGTTGGCCCTACGTTGCTATATATGTGGATATACCAACAGTATTTTCCCAACGATCGCGCAATCTGTAGCTGGTCCATTGGTGGTTATTGATTGTTGGCCCTACTTTATTTAAAATGTGGAAACACCAACACTATTTCTCCAACGATAGGACTTGTTGCATCTGGCCCATTACTGGCAGGGGGTTGTTGGCCTTATGTTGCTTTGTATGTGGAAATACCAACAGTATTTACCCAACGGTAGCACTAGCTGTGGCTGGTCCATTGGTGCCAATTGATTGTTGGCCCTACGTTATTTAAAATGTGGAAACACCAACACTATTTATCCAACGATAGGACTAGTTGCAGCGGGCCCATTACAAACAAAGGGTTATTGGCCCTACGTTGCTATATATGTGGAAATACCAACAGTTTTTACCCAACGGTAGCGCAACTTGCAGCTGGTCCATTGGTGGTAATTGATTGTTGGCCCTACGTTATTTAAAATGTGGAAACACCAACACTTATAGTCCAACGATAGGACTTGTTGCATCTGGCCCATTACTGGAAATGGGTTGTTGGCCCCTATGTTATTTAAAATGTGGAAACGCCAACACTATTTATCCAACGGTAGGACTAGTTGCAGCTGGCCCATTACAATTAAAGGGTTGTTGGCCCTACGTTGCTATATATGTGGAAATACCAACAATATTTAACCAACGGTAGCGCAATCTGTAGCTTGTCCATTGGTGGTAATTGATTGTTGGCCCTACGTTATTTAAAATGTGGAAACACTAACACTATTTATCCAACTATAGGACGTGTTGCATCTGGCCCATTACTGGCAATGGGTTTTTGGCCTTATGTTGCTTTGTATGTGGAAATACCAACAGTATTTACCCAACGGTAGCACTATCTGTGGCTGGTCCATTGGTGCCAATTGATTGTTGGCCCTACGTTATTTAAAATGTGGAAACACCAACACTATTTATCCAACGATAGGACTAGTTGCAGCGGGCCCATTACAAACAAAGGGTTGTTGGCCCTACATTGCTATATATGTGGAAATAACAACAGTATTTTCCCAACGGTAGCGCAATCTGTAGCTGGTCCATTGGTGGTTATTGATAGTTGGCCCTACGTTATTTAAAATGTGGAAACGCCAAAACTATTTATCCAACGATAGGACTTGTTGCATCTGGCCCATTACCGGCAATGGGTTGTTGGCCTTATGTTGCTTTGTATGTGGAAATACCAACAGTATTTTCCCAACGGTAGCGCAATCTGTAGCTGGTCCATTGGTGGTTATTGATTGTTGGCCCTACGTTATTGAAAATGTGGAAACACCAACACTATTTGTCCAACGATAAGACTTGTTGCATCTGGCCCATTACTGGAAATGGGTTGTTGGCCCTATGTTATTTAAAATGTGGAAACGCCAACACTATTATCCAACGGTAGGACTAGTTGCAGCTGGCCCACTGCAAACAAAGGGTTGTTGGCCCTACGTTGCTATATATGTGGAAATACCAACAGTATTTACCCAACGGTAGCGCTACTTGCAGTCGGCCCATTGTTGGTAATTAGTTGGGCGAACTGATATAATTTGTTTCTTTTGGGCCAACGTCAGTTTTAGGTGGGCAAACTAACTAACTATATCCCAACTGGTTTCCAACCGTTGGCCAATGGATGCCAACGGTAAATGCTATTAGGGATGAGACAGGTGGATTGCTGAGTAGGAGTAGACCCATGTGTAAAGTTGCTCTGATCACATCGGTTTCATAAAGAAAGACGCTCAGAATAATGTCCCTAACAAAGTAGTTTCTCATTTTGCGTTAATTAATTTACACCTTTTACTTATACATTTATACATATAGCCGCCCTAAAGGCGCCCCGAAACACAAAATAATGACCTGGCGTATTTTCTTTTAGTACGAAACCCTTCGTGTATGAGTCCGACTCACACTTGACCGATTTTATTAGCACTTATCCTAGTGTCGGCAAAGCTCTACAAACGCCGACAACACCACAACTTACATTAACAATAACCTTTTATTGTCAAAATTGGTAAAAACACACCGCTATCGGTCCTTACACAGTTCCTATAAACACCCGCATTTGCTTCCACTTACACCGTCTAAGGTTACAGATCTTATTGCCTACGTTATAAGGACTACAATCTTACAGCTAACGTGTAGCTTAACAAGATCGTCGGCAACTTTGTAGTGATTATAGTTTTCGCTTGCGCAAGGCGGTCGATTTTGATAATCTCGCGGCTTTGTAAGTACACAAACAAACATTAAGGCCCACTACTTCAATCGCGAATCAAACCTCAGTTTCAGTCTCATTTTCTTTCTCCTCGGCTAGAGTTATCGAACCCGGGAGCCCTTGCAAAAAGGCAGAATCTCGACCTCTACGCCAAAGAAGTCACCTTCGATTATTTTCAGTACCAAATCAGTTAAATAAACTTATGGTTGTAAAATATATGTAGGTAATTCCTTGGTTGTAAAATATAGGTAGGTAATTATTTTCTAAATCTACAAATCCATATTTCGGTAGTCATCTGTCATGGCTATCGTGTATGATAATCTCCATAATCCCCCCCTCTACCTGAGGTAATATCAGCAGAGGCGGCGGGGGGTAGTGAAGAAATCCTATTTTCATAGTTCAATTCACAAAACTCCTAATTTAGTTATTTCGCTTCGGTGAAGTAGGCTTCTGCTTCTTATTGAGCTGGATTGAGTGGTGTTGATACTTGCACGCTTTTTTGGATGCTGAAATGCAAGCAGGTTGAATCGAATTACCAAATATCGTAGCAGAAGGGTATGCACAAAATATAATATGACACCAAATGCAAAGGGTCCATTAGTGTTTGTCTGGGTCTTCTCACGCACCCCTTCTGGGGCGTGGGGTGTCGGAGTCAGGTCATCGGACCCGAGGTATCGCCTCTATCCACTCCCGTGAACAGGTCATCCGATGGCCCTTATGGGCTGGTCATCTGCTGGGTAGGGGGTCTTCCTCTAGGTGGTCGCCGGCTCAGCAACCAGGTCTCGTGGCAGGCGGCGTCAGTCAGGTGGGCGCGCGTGGTACGGGCGCCAGGTCGCGGATGTGCGGATGTAGAAAGGCATCCGCACGCGCGAACATGACCTTCGCCAGGCTCTGGATCTTGATTGATCTTGTGGTCCCTCTGGATCGTCGCGTTCCTCACGTCGCGGGGTGCGCCGACGATGGTACGCAGAGAAAATGAAAGGTCTATTAAACTTATATCTTTGTCACTCACCGAAATGTGCGAATGAGAAGGTAAGATGTCGAAAATAGAGAAAGGTGAGGTGTTGTGTGAGGTGATAGAGAGAGAGTCAACTATTCCGTGTGTTCCCAGTATGTCACACCACCTTTTTTTACACTGTTACAGACTGGGACTTTTTTCACTTTTTTTCCCATTGTCACACCTGTAACATGCTGGGAATTTTCAAAAAACTTGAGTGCCAGTTTGTCACACTCTT
This sequence comes from Argyresthia albistria, assembly GCA_963457715.1. Lineage (NCBI taxonomy): Eukaryota > Metazoa > Arthropoda > Insecta > Lepidoptera > Argyresthiidae > Argyresthia > Argyresthia albistria. Next base: position 2,164,567 of record OY735259.1, read on the forward strand.
ATGTCCCAGTATGTAACAGTGTAACAAAAGGTGGTGTGACATACTGGGAACACCCGAACTATTCTGTCGCTAGCTGTCCATCCAAATTATAGACGCTTTCAGAGTTTTTGATTGCGATTGTGACGGTTTTTTTAATATTTTGAATAAATCGCTGATTTGAAAGTTGTCATTTCTAAATTGCAATGAAAGTCCGATTCGCAATATCCGGCAAAGAGAATCGAGTTATTCGAAACCGCGCCAAAAGTTCACAAGTATCAATACTTTTAAGTCACTAGCAGTCAGTTGTTTACAAAGTTATTTCATATTTTCAATTCAAACAGAAGGCTATTGTAGGTGTGTGGGAAGGCGGTCTGTTTTCTAATTCCATAGTATGTTTGACAAAATAATAGCTACCCCTGCCTTTAGGGGTTTAAAAACGTCCATGTCAACGGTTGAAGAAATATTATATTACCCCTACCTAGTTGAGGCTCTAAAGAAATATAATCAGCGCCCCAATATAATTTCCTTTTGGGGGGGAAGCAGAGGCTTTGCACAAATTTAGTTTCGTGAAAGTTAAAAATTGTTCATGATATTATTTACATAGTCAACAAAAATAAGGTGCTGACAGAAAACATAGAAACAATATAATGATGCTAATAGCAAGTTTAACTATTGTAAGAGTTTTTGCGGTTTTTCTAACGTGTTGAACTTCTATGTTTAGCGAATTTCGATGTCTAGTATTTCAAACAAACATCGGTTTAGTAGCAGGAAAAATTACGCATCATAAAAGTATTCCAAATGAAATGTCAGTGTTATGGTTCATTTAATCTGAACTCGAACACTTTTTCGCGCTGTCAAATATGAATTTACAGCTTTCCAACCAAAGAGTTTGCATCCTATTTCTGACCATTTTCCAACGATCTTTTGGCACGCGGTAACAGGAGGAACTGACGCTTTAAAAACAGTTTCGTTGCGTTATGTTACGTAGAACTAGCACCCCCTGTAAACAAGTGCAAAAATTATCGTTGGGAGACTGTATGGAATTACAGTTTCTACAGTTTGAAATTCATAAGATCTCTGAACCCACAATCATTCTATCTCCATGATCCTACCATCTTATCAGGACATGCAATGCGTAATATGATGTGTATGCAGATGGTCTTACTGCATACCTCTTACAAACTTCCCAGAAGTTAAGTTCAATGTTCGTACAACTTTATATTTCGGCCCGCTCGAGCAGAAACTGTCACATTTGACGTTTCATTTGACACGACCCGTTCCTTATTCAAATATCCCGCTCCTTTTATTTTTATTTCATTATCATGATCTCAATCTAACGGCCAGTGTTTCTCGAAATACTTTTTATTCCGGAGCAAGAAGGTCGGTTGTAACTTGCGGCCTGCACCGAAACGGGATATGATTTTTTAATAGTCGCTTATCTCGATATCCTGTTGGTGGTATTTCGTTTGGAATCGGCGCGATTAATGCATAATTAAGTGGGCCTTGTTAATTTGAGAAGGACTTATGTTATTCTGGAGATAAGTGTTATTTCCCGTGCGGTGTTGCTGTGGGATTATTGTATTTCATAAAACAAAAATAAGTAGCCTAAAACAAAAATACATTAGTAAAATGCTTGGTAACCTTAAAACTAAATGATATGGTATATGGGTAAAATAATAAACAGGGACTGCAGTGACCTCTTAGAGCGAATTTTTAGTAACTTTCGAAAGAGTAACTTTTTACTCGAGAGCATCTTCTATTTTTTTCATAGAATGATCTCATTTTGAACTGTCATTGTCATACAAAATTATCCCCGGGATAGTTATTGTCGCATAACTTTTTGTCGGTAAAATCCAGAATAGAAGTATTCAACACCCATTGAATATAAAAATATATTAAGCCCTATAAGTAGGTACCTAGTAAAATATTAATCAAGACGAATATTAAATTAAGCACAGCCATAAAAAAATATATCGAAAGTAAAACGGCATCCAACCTTTTTTGTGACTGGCCGCTGACGTTGCCCGTCACGTTTGAATTTCGAACAACATGACGAACCTTTTCGAGTATTTTTTTAAAAACCGAATTCATTTTTGTACTACCCCGAATAAGTAACCCGATCTCCAAAAATTCACTTGCTACTAAGTTTATTATGTGATACTTTGGGGCGGATTATTTTTTCTTTTTTATTCGGTAGGGTTTTTTGTAGCGTCGGTGTTTCTTTGGGCTTTTGTTACCCGAGGTCTTGAAAGGGTAAATGTTGTTTGATAGAAAATTATATGTTTATCGTAAGGCTTCGATACCTTTCGTACTGGTTCTGCCGACATTATTTAGCCGTAGGCTTTTATGATTATTAAAATAAATACATTTCTTTAGACTTTTAACGTTATGATTCTTTTGAAACATCAGAATTCCCACGTAATTTTATTGTTTGCAACTTTGCTTGACTAAAAAGTATCAGTACTTTTTGTCATCTAGGTTTTGAAAATTATGTCACCGGGTATCAGGGGCTTCAGAATACTTCAGGTTGGTTACTATCAACTCTTATAGCAGGACCTACACCGGGCAGTTCTACTTTTTTCATACAAATTCATAACATTCTAGTATTGAAAACGCAAAACTGCCCGGTTTAGGTCCTGCTATAAGAGTTGATAGTAACCCCTCAGATCCATTTAGCGGTTATAACTATTTACTTTTGACCATGTAATGTACCCATGAGATAAGTTTTTTTTTTTTTTTTTAAAACGCAAACTATATTTATATACAATATACATCTTAACGTGTACCTACCACAATGACGCAATAAATATATGAGTATGAGTATGAGTAACTTAACTTACTACTAAAAACAAACAATTTTATTAACATAAAATTTGTGTAAACGCCACCCACTTTTGAGACACCAGTGTATCTATGAATTAATTAATAATACCAAATTAATTCACATTTAATTTATTTTAATTTAATACAACTAAATTTATTTAAATTTTAATTTATTGAAATTTTAATTTGATACATACAATGTTTTAATTTTAATTTACAATTTGTGTAACTAATGATGACATTTATATACAGAGTGTATTAATAATTTTCAATTTACAAATCTGACATGTAATTAACACTTACAAATAAATATGTTTCAATATGTTTCAATTAAATTAAATTAAAAATATCCGTAACGTCACCGCCGTCGAGTGGCAGGGTGCCCAACATGCTGGCACCATTACCTCGCGGTATCGCTAGGCTAATTCGCTGAGCGAGGTAGGTGCCAGCTCTAGAATCACCTGACGCTTCGACGAGTCTCTTTGCAACCTCCCTCGCCGAGCGTCGGTCCCCCACGGCCCGAGGGTCTTTACGCCAAACGGCACAAATATGTAGCTCTCCCCAAGTGAGTTATGTTATTTATCATAAGACTTGTGTGCGCGCGCGCGAGCTTCCAAACAAAAAGCGGTATCGTTTTCCACCCCGTAAATCTTGTCCATTTTTTCACATTTTGTTTAAGTTGTAAAATTGTTGGATTTTCAATTTTCATAGTAAATGCAATGGACCCAAAACCTAACCAAACCCCGGGTACTTCCCGTAGGCCTACAATCATGAAATTTGCACAAAGCAAGGTCTTACAGCACAAGCAAAGGGAAAAATCTGAACTGCTTTCTATCTTTTCTTCTACAAAAATATATAGGTAATTTGGTTTACATGGATGACATCATACTTTAGTTTTTTATGTGAAAACTTTACTACACATGTTACGCTCTCCAAATGTGATCGGAACCCTTGGTGCGCGAGTCCTACTCGCACTTGACCGTTTATTTTGTATGGACTAGGTCTTGTTCTTATATTTACTAAAATATTGAATATTTTTTAAAAATCAAAACGAACGAGAATAGTTTTACATAAAATCATAAAGATTTAAAAAACTGACAAACGTTACCGCTTTTTGTATGGATGCTCGACGCATACAATAGTCTTAAATAGGTACGGTACATTATACTGACGTTCTAACTCTAACATCGCATCGTAAGAAAACCTTTAATTACTACATAACTACGACAATGGGCTACCCCCCTGTCACGCAAAATGGAGTACCTATTGAAACACTGGCCAAAAATGGGCACAACTGTGCCTCTGCCAACCCGTATGGGAAAAGGCGTGACGGCTATTTTACGAAATAAAATATTAAAATACAATTGTAAAAAATTAGATACTAAAATGTGTGGGTCATCGATTTAGACAAAGGATAGGCCTTCCCGTACGAAACTTCTTACTGTTTTGAGGCCAGAAAGAACAGCGCCTCTGTTGGAATTTGTCGGTACTAAGTCGGTACGAAAACTTGTAACGGCGTCACGCACGTCCAGTAAATCATGGGTCATTTGAATTTAGGGTGAATAAACACAATATTAGGAATGTTGATCTACGAATTACGAATCACGTCAATCGTATATCGCAGTCTGCGCCGACTGAGAGAGGTTTGTGCTCAAATCCAGTTTGAGCACAATCAAATAGGCGACACACTATCGAGTGCCTGGTGACATGTCCCTAGTATACAAGTCTGTGGTGTGGGTACAGATTTTTAATAATAGTTAAGTACTGCGATCTCCGTACTATGTATTGTGGAGACCATCACAAATAGAGTGTCATAAACATATTGGTCAAATAGGAAAGAAAGACAAACAAATTGCTTTCAGTTTCATCGACACACCATCCCCGACGATCCATAAAATGGCCGCCCTCTCGGCCGAGGGCGAGCTAATTATTCGGAAATAATCGACGTGTATCAGATAATTATAATTAGTTGAGATGAGAGATGTCGTGCGACCGCCCAGCGCGGGAGCGGCTCTCAAACTTTGCAGCTTCGAGTTCGAATAAGAATCCGCCATGAGTTTCTTGACGAATTGACACTAGCGCTACCTACACTAGCGAGCGTGGCAGGGAGTTGAACTTAATTGAACGTGAGATTTCGTCAGATATAGTTTGAGATGACGTAAGAAGTGGCATTCGGTAAGGGTCACTTCAACTCTCACTTTTTACGCGAACACGGATCAAAGTGTCAAACAAATAAGAGTGATAGCGAAGGGAGATGCGAGTTGTCCTGCAGAATGCATGAAAAATTCAATAAAATCACCTCTCTTTATTTTTCATGATTGATTTATCAATCCTTCTCAATTTTTTAAATCTTAGTACTTAAGTGGTTTTAATTATCGTGGTTTTTAGTTCTGTTCTACAGTGATCGATTTCGCACTTCGTGCAATCCGAATACGATCCGAAGTTCGGTGAAAATGCGGATGAATATTCAAACGGAAATTCACGGATTACGGACGTATCTAGTGCGTAAATTACCACTGAATTCTTGAACCGGAGTTTTTTTATTAATAGGGGGGTTAGAGTATTGTCTAAGATAGAAATAGTATTACGACTAACATAATTTTCACGGTTTCGGATCCGATTCTGATCTCGGAAACCGCTCTAAAAGGCTGTATCCTTGTAAAACGAATGGGTGTCGTGAAACCAAAACGGGACAGAGCTATAATAGGTCATAATCTAGGTCTGTCCCATTCCATTTCCACGTCATTTACTGTCCACAATGCGAAAATAAAAACAACATAGAAATGTTCTGTATGCGTGTTTACTACAGAAGAATGTGTGAAGGTCATTCGAATGGCAAAGTTTGAGAAGCCCTTGTCAGAAAGTTGTCGATGATCGATGGGACATGCGCCGGCGAGGTGTCGGGGCGACATTTTAGTAATCGAATATAATCGAGTAATCGATTCACTCGACCCGAAAATGTTTCGAGACCTTTGATAGGGAGCGGCCGACTTGTGATTTTTATCTTGATTGTAAGGAACAGTTAATTTTAATCCCTTAAATAATTATTTAATTGTTATATTTTAAATTCTACGCATTTGTGTGAATATCTAAAGCAATATAGATAATTACTAAGTACTTAACTATTAGTTGTTAGGGTCATCGAATCATTTCTATTTTGCTTTTAATGTAAGTATTGTATTGTAAATTGTAAGGGATGGACGTCGTGGATTGAACGGAGTAAAAAAGCAATGTTTTTCAAAATATTAAAAGCTTCGAAGCTCGAAGTTTGTGCTGAAAAGTCAAATATTTGCACAGGGTGACGAATGCAACGAAATCTTACTGCAGTTTTTCCAAACGATGTCGCTCTAAAGATATTGGACATTTTCCGCGGTGGATTTTTCGGGAACCGGCAATTAAAATTGATTTAACAATTGTTCTGTTAAACCCCACTGAAGAGTAGCTTACATATATAGAGTTGTATCATTTTCTGCTATTATAGGCTTAATCTAATGCACAAAGCAATCTTTGTCCTATGTTAAACGGCGCATGAAATAGAGACGTTGTCACATACTGAGGCTATCGGCGTGCGCGCAGTCAGAGCGGAAAGGAGACACGATTGAACATGGAACACTATTAAATGGTAAGGTATAGCTCATGCTGGGGCGATGGGTTAGCCCCCTCTCACGCAAATGGAGTGTTGAATAGCTAAAAGTGAGCACAGTCGTGCCTCAGCCACCCGTGAGAGGAAAAGGCGTGACTGACGCTATGTTATGTTTGTGGTTATGTGAGTAGGGTGAGTAGGGTGAGTAGGGTAGGTAGTTAGTCACGTCCGAAGGAAACTCTTGGATCCTAACCATCTACCTAGTCCTTCCAGGTAGAGCGAACGAGCGATAAAACTTTCTCAATTAATCGTTCTCAACAAATCAAATATTCGATAATTTTCAGGTTCGCAAAACCGAACCAAATTGTAAACTTTCAAATACACTTGACACTAGCAAAATTAACCTCAAAAGATGTTGCCATGCAAAAAAAAATACTAGTAGAGGACTTTGTCTGCGGAAGAAAAGGATGTGAAATGGTTGCTGAAATAAACGTCTTATTTTAAAAGGGTTGTTAGAGAACATAATTTTACTCCTACGGCATATTTGCAAATAACAATAGTCAAAACCTGAATTTTAGTGCTTTGACTAAACATCCCAGGGCACATAGCTGCAGCAATTCGTGCGGTAGGTATTACAAGCGGCAATGTGACAATATGACAGTGTACCTACCGACTAGACAGTTCACCTTGGACAACAATGTGAGTTTTTTTCTTAAAACTAGCTATGCAAGAATGCGAGATCTGAGAATAAACGAATGCGCGGGCGCACTTTTCAAATTCGGTGTGACTTGCTCCATAGATACAGTTTTTTATGTATTTAACACTAATCCCGCTGGTGACCCGCCACTAAGAGCAAGTTTACATTGGTCAAGGACAGTGTTCAGTGGACAGTGGACCGTACAGTGGTGTAAACCGATCGAACAGTGGCGAGTCCACTTGGCTGTCATATATAATGTCGCCACTGTCTACTGTCCTTGATCAGTGTAGACGGGCCCTAAGTCCAAGTACAAAACAAACATAGCGTCACGCCTTTCCTCGTACGGGGTGACAGCGGGGATATTACCCAGTTAAGTAGAGATATAAAGGTTTCCTCGCGACGTTTCCATCACCGCGGTGATGAATTACGATCGTAACAAAGTACAATGAAAGTGAAACATACTAAATATTGGCGGAACCACCCAGGTAGTGCTGTCAATAGTCAAAAGCAGAAGTCCTCAAACTTATACGAAACGTCATAATAACTATCCAATTTTTTGCGAAAGACCGCCCAGTAGTCAACCATTCCGAATGGTGAATTGACTCCGCCATTGTAAAAAGTTATTGGGCAAAAGTCAATTTGGGTAGAGTGGATATATTTTCTATTTGGTTTGAGTTTTTCAAAATCGCAGAAAGGTAAGGGATTTAAGGTCTGAGCTCCTGAAGTGACAGGGGTAAAGCTTGTCGTCGTTAAAAGAAGTTGTGGTGACATGACGCCAGAGACTATATATTCAATTGACTGCGCCTGCGGGGGAATGTGGCTCGCCAAACGTTTGTTGTATTCAACAAATGTTCGCATACGCAACCTATGTACGATGACGGGCCGCCAGACAGTTTCGCAGCGGCTGACCAATCACAGCTCCCTTATCTCGTCTCTCGCCGCCCGTAAATTGGTGAGTTGTTTTTCAAAGGAAAATGTATTTATGCGCTCTCCACTGGATAAGTGCTCCCTGCATGACGCCCATGGTAAAACAAATAAAAAAAAATATCTCATAAAAATATTACGACGAATAAACAGTCAGATAACTTTGATTGACACTTCATTCAAGTGTGAAATGTCAAATGCCTCGGATAAACAGAGATAAACGCTCTATGTATCTGAGGATGGAAAGATCGGCGCACAAACAATAAGCCAAGTATATGATGCATGTATGTAAATTCATTAATCGTAAGTAAACTTTGGTCTGTGATTCAAATAAAACAAGTACTTTTAAAAATGTATCAAGTTTTCATAAAAAGCCTGAAGAACCCATTTTCAGCGTGAAGCAAAGTTTGATTGTTTGCTTAATCTATTGTTGTTTTACATTTATCTCGTAAAACCACAGACGCTCTCACTTTAATCTGATTTAGGGTTAAGTTAAGTAGTTGTTTGTAACAAAAAAAAATCCTTAGAAAACTTTTTGGAGTAGGTACTAAGTTGTAGATATTCGTAATCTCTTAATTGTTTTAGCGCCGCTAAATATTGTATTACCGCGTTTATAATTAACAATAATAAGTTTGGACAACTTAAAATTTAATATAATTACTGTAGAATAACTTCATCAATATTGTTAACAACTGATGAATTAATTTCTATTCTTGACTTGATTAATGGCTGTCAAAACTAAGTTAAAATCATCCCAGATTATTATGCAGCACCAATTCTAGGGTTACACAATCGTATAAGGTATTTGATTTCAATCTTTCCGCCATTATTATTTGAGATCCTCTAGGCGTTTCAAACGAGACCTAAGTTTGGATGGATTGTATGAAACAAATAGCTTTTCGGGTCGTTGGCCGCTCTCCCGCGCGCTGTCACGGTGATTGATCCATCCACACCTCATGATCGACACTCACCGGATCTTGGAACCACTGGATAAGTTTTATAATTTCTTAAAAACATGCTCCCTCTCTAATCTCTACTACCTCTCTCTTTCGTGAATGATATTGTATGTATATATTTATTTTATGTAAAGTGTATGTATATTCAGTATACAATGTACTCATACTCATATATTTGTTTGTTGTAGTACCCATAGTTGTTTTTCTGTATTTAGTATTTTATCGTTTATATTTTATTGAAACCTTTTTTGTGCACTGCCTACACTTTCATTATATAAATTTTCCTTTCACGCCTGGTTTGCTGGAAGAAATCTCTTTTTAGAGATAAGCTAGCCTTTGTACATGTGTGTTCTTTTTAATGTTAGATGATTGTGTGCAATTAAGAACTGTAGTTTCAGCTATAATTTCAGTAACAAATTATGCCATACTTAATTAAGTGGCCGTCGCAGCCGTTTCGTTAAAACATGCACTGAACCAAAATCCTAAGTCGTTTTTCAATGAAGTGCCTAGCCATTTGATTGAAATGAATAGGTTTGGTGAAGAAGCAGAATATCAGGCAGCACATATCCCACCTTCACCCACCTCATTCCGACTTCATGTGATAATTATTATTATTATTATGAGCCTGTAATATCCCACTGCTGGGTAAAGGTCAGTGGGATAATGGCCATGGCCACTCCCATTATTAGCAGTATTCATTGATTTCTCATCCACCAGCTACGAATCCATGGCACACCGTGTAGTGAGGGCCCACACAAAATTACCCGCCTTCACTCCACATGCCTTCACTCAACCTCCACTCAGCATCACATCATTGGCCCCTCACTGATCGGTAGCAGAGGTCAATCGTAATTTAATTAATTTTCCACTTGTCTTTCTTCAATTCATTCTATCTATAGCATGTAACCGATAGATATGGATTGGGGTTTTGAAAAAAAAATGGATTCTATTCTGCCTCTGCCACCCCGTAAGGGAAAAGGTTTGGCGCTATGTTATGTTATGTAACTGAATAATGATTTACCGCGGATATCTGATATCATCATTATAACAGATTAAACTTGAATAAGAGTAATCGCCTACGATGACCATTTGACCTAGACCTAGAGGGACCAAACATATCTCGTATGCTCTATCTCTCTCTTTTATATGCACATTTCTTATGACTGATTGTGTAAATGACGCTTTAATAGGGCACGCATAATACTGCCATTCCAATTTATCTTGGAAGCATTCCAATTTCACGGACGAACAGACTGACGGACGACGCCCGGCACAGACCAAGCCGGGTCACTGCGAGAAGTTAATTTTATTATGATAACTGGATTCGGTGCTACTGTTGAATCGTGGTTGAATCTATTAATTAGATGGATAGATCCCTAAAGCAAGTTGTTCATGCTTGCCGGTTACACTACTCTTACTTGCTTCTTTTATTTACTTACAAATCTATAACTTTCTTTGTTTTATGGTGTGTGCAATGAAGAAATTACGAAACCTTGAAAATTTCACATGCTTTTTGTCCTGTAAAAAACATTCATAAAACTTTATTTTTCCTTGACCGAGAGTCCACTCCAGACCCTCAAGCTTGAAATCAGCAGAAACCAGTGGAATGTCATTCTTGTAAACCTTACTGACCAGTGAGAAAGCTATCTACAAATACCACCAAACAACAAAAGAAACATTTTGATTTTCAAATAAAGAACGAAGAAAGCGCGGGAGTGGTCGCCATGTTTAAAAAGCAACAAAGGCACCGACTATATCTCAAACAGCCAGCGAGCGGTCATCGTATTATCCCCGACAAGTAAACATAAAACTCTTGAATAACAATAACATCGTCAAGGTGTCGGCAAAATGCACAGACACAAACCTATTTGCGCTCTAGTGCATATCCATTACATGCAACAATTGCATTTGGCAAATCCTAGCTGCGATGAGGCACAAAGGCAGTCGGTATCGATCCTTTGCCTAGATTTAAGAAAAAACCGGCGCCGAATGGAGTTTGACCATTGGCGCGTTCAAATTTGGAATAAATGCGTCCTTCGGAGGCGTCCGTTTTTGAAATTTTGATATAGCTGGCTGGACATCAATGTGACCGAAGAGGTGTGATCAAAGTAGGTGTAATGTGGGTTACTAAATCTGCTGATAATACGTCTTTGCCCTCATGCGTGTGCATTTTAGAAGATGTCCTTCATTCTTGCTCGTCACACCATTCATTCAGTAGATATTGTTATATTGAAGACCTAGATATCGAATTAAGCCAGAATTCGGAATTATTTCATCAGCGAAAACCTTCTCAAATAAAAGCCCAGTTGTAAGCATGTTTAGGAATTTGCACAGGTGAAGTCCGTCCACCCGTTTGACCACTAGGGTGCTACAGACATACACAGCACCGACAGACGCTCCAACAGCACATCTTTATCGTCACGTCGTCGGGGGGATAAAAAATCAAAACAACATTAGCCAAACAGCACAACCTGGGTGGTTGTACCGGCGTACTTTGACGGATAATCCTCCTTGCAGCACCATCCCCGACGTAATCTCAGTTGCATTGTAGCCGCGCGGATCACGAATCGCAAAGAGACCGCAGAATATGGCAGAATGGTATCTTTTGCCGCGGCATTCTATAAGGTTTTAAATTGTTTCATGTTATTGTGTGTACATGTAATCAACATGTTCATGTAGGTACATGTAATCAACATATTCATGTACATGTACTGAGCCAGTTGTACTAATATTTTCGGATCAAAAATAGAGATAGCATTGAGGCTAGTAAGTAACTAGTAAGAGACTTTCAAACACAGAACGGAACCGGTCAATGAAAAAGAGCGTCTCTTTCTTGTCTCCAACACTTCTGAAATGCTAGTAATTCGTGTTACTGACTGATCGCTTTATTTTTATTAAATATGTCTGTACTGTTTTACAACTCTCTACATCAGTAAGTATAGAGTAGGCTATAGAGTCAATCGACTTTCAGTAGCCGGTAGTATGCTATATACCGATACAGTACACAGCCCCAAAACTTTGTACCGTAAGATATCCCACGTTTAAACCGATACAGCAATACAAATTCGATACGCTTTCAAAGCAAAACTTCAACACACCTAATGAAACCCAAGCAACTCGAGCTTAATTATCAATTGAACACTATAATGAATAAGCTATAGTGTTCCGATGTCTTTATTCGGTAGCGAACAGCGGCGATACAAAGATGGCGGCAGCTTTGAGAGGCCGAACATGCTACAACGGTTGTTCTCTTTTTGAATTCTTTGAATTCGAATTTCGAATCGCGTTTTGATGTGCGACGACCTCTGTGGTGTTGCGGTGGAGGATGGGTTTCTAAGCGAGAGCTACCTAGAGGTATTCAAATCCCGGCTGGGTGTTTTTACATTATAAATACTTAATACTTACCGTCTTTAATGTACCATTCAAGTCTATTCATACTAACAACATTTTCACAAGTATTCAAATATTACAATGTGCTTTACCCAGATTCCAATCAACGAACCCCGTGATAGTTGACTTCATCAAGATGCCAGCTGTCCCGCGCTGATGAGGAGGAGGCAGACAGCTCCCGACAACCAGGGAACTCTGACATGTCCAGGAAGGGACAGCAGAAAGGGTAGGGGCTAATAATTAAAATGATTTTTGGGTTGGGTTATTGGATTGGCAAGGCCTTTGTCATTTGAAAAAGCCATTTCTTTTTTTTCTGAGATGAACTTTTATGGTTAAGATTATGATGATGATATTTAAAGCCAAATTATACCATCTTTAATATGATCATAATTTTATAGCATCACTTATTTTATCTACTCTCGTGTCATAAAGTTCGAATTACAAACTTGAAATCGAATTCATAAATAATGACGTACTTTATAAACGCAATACAGTAATTAAATTATTTTGTTAATAATAACACTACTTCCCGATTAAAGCTAATGTTATTATTAAACTTTTTTCCATAGCGATACAGTTCTACTTTTTTTGGGAAAGGTCTTAAAACCGTACAGCCAGATGTTTGATAATTATAATCTGTATCGTTGGAAAGTTTTTTTTTAGCTATAGTAGACAACCAAACAGCCGCTCAGTGTTTGATAAGTAGCTACTTGGAGGCATGAAGATTTAAACAAAGAGGTTCATTGATCTGAGGTTTGATACTGTGACCCATGCTCCGCGCATGCACAGTGTTATGCTGGGTTTTGGCGGCAACAAAACGTCAACGTGACGTGACAACGTTTTGTAGGTTGTGTCTAAGCACTGATTTATGTGGAAATATTGTTGTGTTTTAACTTGGATTTTTTTAAGAGAGACACTTAAGGATGAGAGTAGATAAAGTAGTGTATGAAACTGCACATAACAAGGTATTAAAACTCTCGTGGGATACTATTAAAAACCTCGCCTACGGCACAGATTAATAAAGAGTTAGCCTACGGCTCGGTTTTTAAACACCCACTCGTGTTTTCATACCCCTCATTATGCAACAGTTTCATAAACTACTATTCTTATTTATTTCTATTCTATTCTATTCTATTTTAGATATAATACTTCTTTACAAAGATGACTATGACAAATTACCGGACTGCAGTTTTCTAAATAGAAAAAAATTGGATCACCGAAATCGGGTCACTTTATATGGGTACTCGTCATGTTTGCTGAAGAATGTTTAGGCTGCAAAGGTTCACACTAATGTAATGCAATGTTTTTTTTAAGAAACTAGACGGAATTATCAACGTTTCAATAAATGCACACCAACTCTACCAAATGCGAAGTTAACTAACCGAAACGGAATTTTTAAGAAAAAGTGTGGTCTTCCATTTCGGATATATTTTTTTGTTTTTTACTAAGTGATTGAGCGCTGTTTTTTTTAATGAAAGACATCCATAGTAATCAAGTGCTTTTTATACTGTAATCAAACAAAAACTAACAAACTCCCTAAAAACTTTTTTGCTATCGGTACAGAAGCATCATCGCGAGTGGTAGCAGTACGCTCCGTTGGCGCAGCAGGACGCCAATTTCTGTTTGTTGAGATAATCTCACCTCATTCGAGTTGCGATGCTGACCTTACTTAAAGGTACCGGGTAGGGTACAGATAGAACACAGTGAAAAGTTACATGGTTGTTGACCACCACTTAGGTCAAAGCAAAACAGCAAAACAGCCGGTAGGTGGCCCCTGAAAAGAAATAAAGTGTTCCCTAAAGATAGGGATTATTGGCGAAATCGGCCATCAGTCTCATTTTTAGGGTTTCGGACCCAAAGGTTGCTAAACGGGACCCTATTACTGAGACTTCGCTGTCCGTCCGTCCGTCCGTCCGTCCGTCCGTCCGTCCGTCCGTCTGTCTGTCTGTCTGTCTGTCTGTCTGTCTGTCTGTCTGTCTGTCTGTCTGTCTGTGACCAGGCTGTATCTCATGAACCGTAGTAGCTAGACGGTTGAAATTTTCACAGATGATGTACTTCTGTTGCCGCTATAACAACAAATACTAAAAAACAAAATAAATTTAATATTAAGGCGTGACTCCCATAACTATCGTGTTTTTTTATAGTATGGAACTCTTCGTGCGCGAGTCCGAGTCGCACTTGGCCGGTTATTTAAGCTACTACCACAGAAGAGATAATAGTACTCCGTGCTACTATTCAGGTACATTGGAAAGACAGAAATATCGTCATATTTGGCTATAATGAAAATCATAGTGAAATGGTCACACAAAAAAAAACTTTTCCGAACACCGTCTCTTCTTTCACAAGCCCTTCAGATTTTTAACCGACTTCCCAAACGAGGAGGTTTACAAAGGAGGAGGTTTACAAAGGAGGAGGTTTACAATTCGCCGGATGTTTTTTTTTATGTATGTGCCCCGATAGCGCCTAAACGGATGGACCGATTTGGAAAATTATTTTTTTGTTTGAAAGGGTTTACCTTCCCATTGGTCCCATTGACACCAGGTCAGGATCTGATGATGGGATCCTGGAGAAATCGAGGGAACTCTTCAAATATTATAGGCAGACCTATAGTGATTTTTGTGTTTTTCATTATAACTCGTGCAAATGCATATGGTAAGCATAATATTGTGATGCGGAACTGTTGATTCTTCATCAGCAGTTCCGCATCACCACCACATATGGCCACCAGATCTGCTCAATACTAGGTACAAATACTACAAATACAATGCGTGGCTGACGGGCAGGCAACGCATAGCCTAAACCGGTGGACCTAGAGCCATGAAACTTTGTACATGGGTTCCTTAGTAGCGTGGGGTAGCACTGATATGGGATTCGACAAAATTAATTCCCCATGGGGGGGGGATAAGGGGTTACAGTTTGTATTAAACTCAATCTAATCAAATAGGGTTTGTGGAAGTCGGTTTTTTCTAAAGTTTACTTTTTGTTTCAATTATCTAAAGTTTACTTTTTATTTCAATTATATCAGTCCTCTCGCGCGGTTTCTGGGTGACACGGTTTTTCATGTCATCTTCCTTGGAGTCAGCTGAACCTTGTATCTCTTCTTTATCTTTCTCGAAATTGACTTTGCCCTTTTCCATGGGTTTATTTGGAACCATTTGGCCCTTGAGCACAGAATGGCATTTTGGGGAATAGCAATGCTCCTTTCGCAGGTTGAACTGGTGTATTGGCCCGACGATGGTGAAAAACCCAACCATAGTCATAAGTGCACAGTATGTGATGTTTTCGACCTTTTCGGAATTTTATAGCTTTTATGTTTTGTTTTAATTTATCATCGGGGGATTAAACTAACGGGTTAAGGCGAACGTACAATTTAGGAAACACGTTTAATTTTAAGTTTGGACAAATATAAATATTGTAAATTGTAAATGATAACAAAATGACTGTTCGACTTTGCTTTTTTTTCTTGTTATTTTCACTTAGTTATTTATTATTGAGTGAGCTAAAGAGTTTGGTTGATCAGTCTGAGGGAGGTCTGAGGCAATTCCTCTTTAGACAACCTGCTCCTCACTAGCGTCACGCCTTGTTCCACTCGGCGTGGCAGAGGCACCACAGATTAAAATTGTGTGGCAGGGGGCTAGCCCATCACCGCTGCTACAGAGTAATGAAAGTTTCCTCACGGTTTATGAAATATATTTTGTTCCTTATTGCAATAAGGAACTGTTTTATTAATCTGTGCTGTTGAGAAATATCTTTCACATATAAGAATACCGAAGCCTTTATCTTCAATAATAAATTAATCGACCGGGGGTCAAGAAAACAAAAAATCTAAAGTAAATGTGACGATAATTTTATTCAATACAAATTACATGTGCCGTTCTCTCATTCCTCAGATAGCGATGATCTGTCTGTATCTGGGGCTTTTGACATTTCACACGTACAAAAAGTGTCAAAAAAAGTTATCTGACTGTTTATCCGTCTCTTGAGAGACCCGGGCGAGAATGATGATAAGCAAGTGATCAACAAAATCGATTCAATCTGTACAATGCGCGAAGTATCAAATATCTAACATTAGAGCAAAATAACAATATTTATTCATAGCACATTTACCAACACACTGAAGTTTCTGAGCTAGTAGTTTAAGAGTAGAGAGAGAGTCTAAATTAATCACACACCATGTCTAAATCTTAAATTACACAAAATTTTACACCAAGCAGCGACGCGAGGCATGTGACGCTGAAAAAAAACATCGTTGGCTTAAAAACGTGTGCAAAGAAAAGGAGCTACTTTTATATGAGCACATGTAGGTCTTGCCTAGGTTTTCTGGAAGAAATCTCTTTTTAGAGATAAGCTCGCCTTTGCCTATTTACCTTTGTTTTAAGACTATGTATCACATTGTTTTCCGTGCAATAAAGAAATTATGAATTATGTAACACAATCACAGTAATTTCTGCACCGTAGCTTAATTTAGAATTTAACCATCTTTCCCTATCGCTTTGAAATTGACTTTGTAATGACATTGGAATCAGCCAGACAGACAGACCTCCAACAATATTTTGGCGCGTGAATAACTTTTACAGTGGGGAACAATTCGATTCGCAACCTAAAGGCCTACGCAAACCGGAACGGCATGGCAAGTTTTTACCAATGGATATTCAAACGTATCGATATAGAAATAAGACATAAATTGCTATGGTTTAAAATAATGTCGAAGCATTCCGCGGGATGCTTCGGCATTATTTGAAAGCATATCAATTTATGTCTTAATTCTATAGGGATACGTTTGAATGTCCATTGGTAACAACTTAAAATCCCTTGCCATGCCGTCCCAGTGTGCGTAGGCCATAATGCAACGAACCTATCAAATACTTAGCACAACTTTCCAACAATATTTTGGTGCGCGGTGATAGGTGGAACTAACGCTTTTGATCAATGAGGAATGAAAAGTCGGTGTTGATGACAGGTTCTTTGCATCAGGTACCTAATCATCTCTCCGTTTATATTTAAACCCAAAAGTTCATATCACATGGCTCCAATAAATTAATTTAAAGCTCACAATCAAAAAGCATGTACCTATTACCAGACCAGACAGTGACACTAGATCCTACTGGAGCAAACAATGGTAAATTATGATAATACACGACTCTACACATCACAACAGTAAAGATGTCGAAAGGTAATGAAATCTATTGACTTAGTGCAGTACATAGTAGATAATAATTATACATTGTATAGGGCCCGTTTCAAGCAATCTCGATCAGTTGTATGTATGCTCTATGTAAAATGACAGATGACTATCAGATACCGCAAATAACATAGCAGGATATCTTGAAACAGGCCATGCACAGGATATTGCAGGTTCTCTTTGTTGTAAAATAATACAGGGACAGGAAATACTATTAAACCCTTCTGTGATATAACTATTTTAGAATATCATCACAAACTTCATTGCCCATAAACTAATAGTAATGCCGGCTTTCCACTAAAAAACGGTTATGAGCGGGAAAGAAGCCAGCGAGCTGAGCGGACCGGGCTGATACAAAAAAACTCTTTCTCAGTGGAAAGCTTCCACTGAAAAGGAGTTATTGTATACGCAGTCCGGTCCGCATTACATTGGTAACAAACAGCTTTTACTCGAGCTTGACAGTCTTGGGTCCCAAATGGACCATTGACAAGAGCTTAACACGCAAGCCTCGATGCTGCAGCCCCGGAGTAGGGACTTGTCTCCCTCAAAGAGTAGAAGCTGCGGAAGTGACCAGCACACGGTTATAGCTCACTACAAGGCTCCTGCAGGTGTCTTCGAACACCTTCTCCTGCTGCGCGATCCAGGAAGACGAGCTGTACATAGAGTTGCATACAATCGTGACAATGAAGTCCACTAAGGTGACGATTAGGCCCACAACCGCCACTGTTGTGAGGAAATTGAGATCGAGGACCCAGAATAGTAGGTGCAGGAAGGAGACAGCTCCGAATATGGCAGCAGGGTGCCACTGCTGCTCCCAGAGCATCACAGACTTGATGAGAATGATAGACATGCACCAATCTTCCAGGAGCTTCTGTAGTTTCTTGTTTTGCTCCGGTTCTTGGGAATTCGACTCAGCCATGGTTGACATTTAAGTCACTGTATTCAATGCAATTCCAGGAATATAAGGATGCACTAGTCAGGTTAAAGCAACAAGAAATTCGATGAAAAACCATTCAAGAAATATTAGGTTGCGTAGAAGTAGCGCCCCACTGTAAACATCACTCATGAGCCAAAAGATCGTTGGATGACTGTACATTCGGCTTCGAACTCGCACCTTAGGGGTCCTTAGGGTTCTTTCTTATCAGTCTTCGGTTCCTCCTTATCCATTTTTTGCTTCAATTTCTCCAACTGTTCTTGTTGCTTCTTGAAGAAGTATCCCTCTTCGTTGGCAGCGCCCCAGCGGCCTAGGGCTCCCCCGGACTCTCGGATGGAGCCCCCGGCGCCGCCGCCCTTGCCTGCGCCCGACCCAACACTGCCTGGGTAGAAGCGGGCCTGAGAACACAGGTGAAAGAATAGGAGGCACATTTATTTAACAGTATACACAGCAAAACGGGAGGCTTAATACAATACAAACTCGTAAAACAGGTACTAACTTAACGTCTACCCTGCGTTTTCATACTAAAATGTACCTATATGAAAAAGCAGGGCAGTTCCTACTTTAAGTTTTGGTATTAGGCCTCGAGATACGTATTGGCTATGCTTTGTTGTAATCTAAAAACGCATGTTAAAAATCACAATATTGTTGACAATATATGCAAATTTAGCTTGTGTATGGTCTTTTCGACATTCAACCCCTTCAGTCAAGACAACCGACACCCCGCCCCCCGCCCCGGGTTAAAGAAGCCGATTTTTGCGTTTTGGTGACAAGTATTTTAAAAATTTCAACTTAATTTTCTGGAAAAACTACGCATTTCCGCACAAAAAGAAAAGCACTTAGGCGAGGAAAGTGACCACCAGCTATCTTTATAGCTTTGTATAATCACACTAAGGATAAACGATTCTAAAAACCAACCCAACTTTACCCCTCCCCATCTTACCCCTGAATCACAAATCCACCTACCGATCAATCCTGCCCCTGCCAAAGGACATCTTTAGTTCACGATTCGCCGTATATTGCGACTTCTAGGGCTTTGAGTAAAACTAGGGCCATTTAACGCGTTATTCCCTACACATTAGCCTTCGCAATACTTCGCCATCGGTTCCTTATCATTACAGTACCTACCGAGAAATATCCCTTATTTCGGACAAATCCTAAGCGCACGCACGTATTGCGTGAGAACATTTTAATTTTAATTTTTTTTACAAAAGCTTTTTTATTTCAAAGCCGCAATCAAATGACCAATCTCGAATGTTGTGACTTTCTGTTATTTTTCATGTCAATATGACAATATGTCAAGCATTTTTTTTTCATATTTTTTCTACTTCAAAGAGTTAGATTTAAAGATAGGTAAAAAATCTCCGATCTCTGTGCATCATGACTTGGCTGCTGCTTGCGTAGACGACCCCACGCTGGCTCAGTGCGTGTCCTGCGGGTTGATGGAGGGGTGTCGGAGGTATTATGGTGGTCACCCGACTGTTCATAATTTCTTTATTGCACATTTAATAAAAAAACCGGCCAAGTGCGAGTCGGACTCGCGCACGAAGGGTTCCGTACCATTATCTATAAAAAACCGCAAAAAAAAAAAAGTATGGGAGCCCCCCCTAAATATTAATTTAATTATTTATTTTTTAAGTAAATAATATACTCAATATATTGTGAACATTTTAAGCGTCTACCTGCTACCATTACCAATATCGAGCAAAAATGAGCAAAAAAAAATCACGTTTGTTGTATGGGAGCCCCCCTTAATATTAAATTTCTTTTGATTTTTAGTATTTTTTGTTATAGCGGCAACAGAAATACATCATCTGTGAAAATTTCACCTGTCTAGCTACCACGGTTCATGAGTTACAGCCTGGTGACAGACAGGACGGACGGACGGACGGACGGACAGACGGACAGCGAAGTCTCAGTAATAGGGTCCCGTTTGGCACCCTTCGGGTACGGAACCCTAAAAACGACATTTATACTAAAAATAGTGTACAAAGGCGAGCTTACCTACTGTTATGCCTGATCCATACGCTTGGCAAACCTCTACAAGCCTTCACTTGTGGAAGGAGAGTTTGGATTGAGCGTAGGACTTCTAGTAGTTACATTTTACGTTTGTAGAGGGGTGTAGAGTTTGCGGAAAAGTGCAAACGCATGAATCTAGGATTAGAAAATTATCAAGCTGCCTTATTCGGACCTGTTATAAATACTACCACTGAGGAGCGATGTTATAGGGGACCTACAGTTTTGTGTTATTCTAAACCCAAGGCAGAAAGGAGGATGCAAACTCTTTGTTCGAAACACGGAAGTGCCCGAAACAAATGCTACAAAGAAACAGAGAACTTTCATTCACACAAACGCTTTCGATATACCGCTGGGCCACTGACCAGTGACCATGCATGCTTCAAATATACCGCTGGGCCACTGACCAGTGACCATGCATGCTTCAAATATACCGCTGGGCCACTGACCAGTGACCAGGCATACTTCAAATATACCGCTGGGCCACTGACCAGTGACCATGCATGCTTCAAATATACCGCTGGGCCACTGACCAGTGACCATGCATGCTTCAAATATACCGCTGGGCCACTGACTAGTGACCATGCATGCTTCAAAATATTGTAAAATAATCTATTTAGTTCAATCAATAAATTGGGAACGTGGAAAAGAAAATACACATGCGACGCGAAATAAGTAATAAAACTTACGCCGAAACGAATGGACCCTTAACTACCATACATACCATACATACCATGCAAGAATTAACTACCATACTTACTGTATCGTTGCGAAATTAAGCCGTTATTTCTCATATTTCTCAATGTTCATGCTTAGTTTAATAGTAAAAAGGTATACAGGGTGATAAATATATGATGATGAGGTGGGTGGGAAGTCTGCTGAACACAGGCTGAGGGCGCCCTGAAAGAAGAAGGAAATCACCTTAGGATTTTGATTGTAATCATAGCAAGCAACCAGATCCTAAAGATTAGCTAATATACAAGTGGTAACAAAATTGTGTATTTTAGGAGGATAATTGTGTACCGACGAAATATAATTAAGTATAACCACAGGTACTAAGTATAATAATACAGATACAGATAGACCACCTAGAACAAAATATGAGACCGGCGTAAACTGAGATGCTACGGAAGCTTCGTTAGTTCGAGGCCATATCGTTTGGTGCAGCACCATCGAAAAATTGCAAATACCACGAGATGGCGCTAAGATTATATATAAGAGAAGATAAGCCAACTAGAAGTATGTCCACTGAAACGTTTGAAGTACAAATCTTACTCCCCACGCCATCTCTTTTTACGAAGGGTTACTAATTCATCAAGTATAACATTCTCAATAGAAACCTGGGTCTGTGTAAGCTGGCCATTTAGTATGAGGAATTCTGCCTTGCCGCAACACAGGGCGCGGAGGGTAGCGAACTTTATTCTGCTGGTACAACTAACTCACCTGTTTTATGGGATACCCACAAAAAAACATCAACTTTGGGGAGTATCGACTCTGACGTCTTGTGCTTAATATCAACACCTTTTCTCATAAACTGATGATGTAGGTATCTTTAGTTAAGTTATGCAACTGTACATTTCTTATTGAATAAACATTTCATTTCATTTCAATTCTAATTTGTATGGGATGAGCACCCTGTGGTATAACAAAATTTCTCTGATCCCCTTAATTATGACTATACAGTATTTATGCTTTACGATCCTATCGATTAGTATAAATAGCGAGTAATTGACCAAAAAATTTATATTTCAACCAGAGATTATTAATTCACAGGAAAGATTATTTCGTTTTGTTTATTAGCAATTTATTAGAACCGTAAAATAGCATCACTCAAATTTAGGCACCTAGGCACCGTATAGCCATCAACATCGTATCGTCTTAGTGCCACTAGCTAAACTATGACACTCTCCTCTTTAACCCTTTAATTCCCCGATGACGTCCCGGAACATCATTTTTCCGTTATAGGTTTTGAATTTTATTACGAAGGTATGAGGTTCGTCTTCATCTGGCCTACAGAAATGTTTCGTCCTGAAAATACCTTCGATTGCTAGTTTAAAAGACCCCATTCAAAAAAGGGCACAGATCGATCGATCGGGCATCTTATAATATTAATGCACAGAATAGATGACCTCACATTTGACGGGCTCTCATCATGCTTTACAAGTCTCTTGTTCGGAAAATGACAGAGCCAGTGTGACATTTAAGCGACTGTTTTTGAGGAAAGTTTGTGTAATCGGCCATTAAAGATGTTAAGCAATTGTTTTAATTTCAATTGTTTTAAAGGTAATTATTTACGTCGATTTACTATGGTAGCACCGGTCCCTTGAGCAGTATCAAGGTTCAACTTTGGATCAGGTAAAATTCATATTTCTCGAAGAATAATATTTCTTTTAAACAATACTTGACGCTAATTAGTACTCAGATTAGTTCATGCTGTAATTAGTGCCAGAATTACCTTCTGAGAACTGCACATTCGCTTCACTAGATTGGCACAATTATTTTAACTATAAAATCTAGAAACATTACCCGTTTTCATACTATTTATATGGCCAGCATGTTGCACTATAGACTCGTGTAAATAACGCCAAACAGGAATGGAAGTTTTTAAGGTAAATATTTTTATTATTTTTTTGTGTCTCATTTCCTTTGCTCATTTCAACAATCCAAGTAGCGAGTGAATGATTTTGGAATGCTCAAAACGCATTTATAAACTATATACTACTGGGCCGTTGCTAAACAAAAAAGGGACCAAAGTTATGAGTCACCTTATAAAATAAAATAAAGATTTAAAACGGTTTTTATGTGTGGCTATATTTACGTAGGTAGGTTAGGTCGCGTTGTGAAAACTGATTTTATATATCTTTACAGGCCATTTTGTTTGCGTCGTTTGTGTTGAGTGCAGTGTGGGCAGAAACTGATAGGTATGTAATATTTATAGTTCATTGTTTTGATATTCTCTTTCAAATCTCCCGAATAAAAACAACATACCTACCTTCATCGTTAGAAAATAACGCTTCAATCAAAAACATCAATGAAAAAGTTAAGGGAACTATAGGTCTACATTTAAGAATTTAATCTTACTAAATTAGTTTATGACTGTTTGTTCCTAAATAAATAAATAAATAAATAAATAAAAAGTCAAAATAAAAGTAAAGTAAAAACACATTAATGTCTCCACCCACCCAAGTAAACAGTAAATAATATTTTTATCTCAATTTCAGTGACTCTGCCGTCAAAAGCGACACTAGAGCAGGCAGTCTAAAAAACGTATTGCTGCCAAAACTTACCGACAAGAATGTTAAAACAAATCAACCTGAAGTAGATGACAGGAGTGGAAGAGGATACGTCGAGTCCAATTGCTACTGTAACTTAGCCCGTGATACTGGACTACCTACTGTCTCGGAATCACTCAACCCTACCGGCAAAGACGAAGTTGAAAGATTAGTCATCACACTTTACAGGGTCAAGAAAAACCCAGAGCAAGTATACGTTTACATCCCAGATAGAAAGAAACAGTTCTCAGCACCGGATTTGGAACTTAGTTCTGAAGACTTACTGCAACCAGTGAAATTTAAACCTTTCCAAGACTTATTCTCAAACAATCCTCACGTTTTGACAAAGAATGTGTTCCCTAACGTCCCGGACTTCGATACCAAAAACGTGCCTTACAAGACTAAAGAGGTGCTACTGTACAGAGATAAATTTATATATCAGTTTGTAAGGCCGAAAAATCCTTACGTGTTCTTGTTTGAGACTCTTGTTTCTTATCCCGGAAAATTGCCGGCTGTATTCGATAAATTGACCAAAGATCTGTACTTCACTATCAAACATCGCCCAGAATATCTAACTAGTCCTTCTGGAGCTGAAATAGACTTGACAGCTCTTTATCATGCTCTCGAGAAAGAAAAACGACCTTCGAAAGACTATAAACTTAATAAATATTACTATCATCATCACCATCATCATAATCATCATTATCACCACCGGCCAGATAAAAACCTTTTCCCTACTTCACCCGTAGATCCTCTATATCCCAACACACCTTTCCCTAATCTTCCAGATCTTCCCAGCCTAGAGGTGCCTTCGCCAGATACCGTTAATGTTGACAACTTATTCCCAGCAAGACCTGTAGACCGTCCAGATTTCGAACTATACCCTGTCTTCAATCCTACTAGACCTAATTTTGGACCAGAGTTACAACCCTTTCTACCTACAAGACCTACAGATGAAGTATTTACTCCTGACTTGAGACCAAGTACCTTTGAACCCTTCAGCCCTGTTGATGGAAATTTTCCAGAACAGTTAGAAGTTGTGACACCAGTGATCACACAAGCACCAGAGTTTGTTTATCCGTTTACCGACTCTAATAATTTATTCGTACCTTCAAAAAATGAGTCCCTTCCTTTCTATGAGACAGGACAGGAATTGTTACCAGATTTTCACTTTCCCAATCTGACTCCATATCAGCCAGAGTATCCGGCGCCATTGCCTGCCCAACCAGGACTTGACTTTCTTGAGTTACCAGATACGGAGACGAACAAGCCGTTGAAGGCATATGATCTTCTGAAGCCTGATTATCCAAGTTACTATCCCGTACCTAACCAGTTTGAGCTACCAAGGCCAGAGTACAACTTTGAGCTAGCAAGTCCAGAGTACAAATTTGAGCTACCAAATACAGAATACAATTTTGAGCTACCAAATACTGAATACAATTTTGAGCTACCAAATACAGAATACAACTTTGAACTACCAGATAGTGTTGACAACTTTGTGTTACCAGGCACCGTTGATAAGTACAAGCCGTTTAAACCATTCAAGCCGTTGAAGCCATACGAAACATATCCTCCAAATAACTATCTTCCAACGTTGTTGCCTGCCCGACCAGATACTGACCAGTTTCAAGTACCAAGTACTGTTGACAACTTAGAGGTACCAAGTATTGTTGACACCTTTGAGGTACCAAATACTAGCGACAAGTTTGAGCTACCAGGTAATGTGGACACCTTCGAGGTACCAAGTGTGGAAAACCTTATAGTGCCAGGCACTGTTGACAAAAATAAGCCGTATCCGCCACTGTATCCTGGTTTTAATCAAGAAACTGTTGACTATTACAACTTGCCTGGACAACAGCTTTACCAAAATACAGTAAACGGTAATTATAATTTAAGGTATTTTTCAGTCTGCTGTCAGGCATTCTACATTCTTTTAAATATTTGCATTCGATATCGATCTAGCTGTTAAAATCAAGCGCATGTTTGATTTCACTATTGAGCATTTAGATTAGACTCCATACTAAATTACCCATGGTTCTTTGTTTATTCACAAATTAATTCTAGAAATGAGTTTAGCTTCAATAAAAAACTGTTAACCGTTTTCAGGATATTTGGGCACGGAAGGTCTACAATATGAGGTCGATAATAAGTAAGTTTTAAATAAAAATACTTTAAAGTAATATGTAGGTAATACCTAAAATTAAGTTGATCGTGACGTGACCAAGGCAAAAAATCTGATACCCTTTTGTTAAATACTGAATGTTTTTCTACAATTAAGACTATGATAATTATACTCATAAAGAAGTAGATAGGTACTTTGATATGTGATAATTACTAATGATTTATTTCACAGTTTTGGTTTTGAGGTTGACACAAACCCAGAAGTTATTAAAGGAAATCACACCTTCGACAATTGGTTTGAAAAGGAATTTGCGACTCTCGAGACTGGACTCGAAGGAAACACCGATTATTCCTCAGGTTACGACATTGGTGCCGTCAAGATACTCATCCAAGGTGTCCTGAAAACCAATGGTATACTCTTAACTAAACGTGGATTCTTAGTCACTTTAGATGGTCAACTTATAGACACGCAAGAACTGAAGCTGAGACCAATTCTTGTCGGTAACGCCATAGGACTAAACAAGTTATTTAGCCAGGACACGTCAAAACTGAAAATACCACCACACTCCTATTTCCTTAACATACTTGTAACTCTCGGATCGAGCAAAGTATTGGGCGTTGTGCCTGTTGGGAAAAGTAATCCGTTTGGACTGCAGCACGTTGAAACGCAAAATCCTGGAGTAGTACCACTTGTGAGGCCAGGTGAAACTGCCGGAAGCAACAGTCAAACGTTAAATAATGGAGTAGTGAATCTTGTAAAGCCAGACCATTATGGCGGAGGCAGTGTAGTCCCAACCCCTGGCACCATCGTTAGGTATACCGTCACCCGCCCAGTAGTCTACCAAGGGCATGTGTTATACAGCAAGCCAAAGTATGAGAGGTATAGATATGTTCTCAGCGGACAAACTAAGCCAGTCTTCCAATTTGGGAGCGCGGAATTATCGAATGCCGAAACGCAATATAATGTAGGCAACGAAAATGTTTTAAACGTTGGACAGCAAAATCTTGATGGTCCAACAATTAAAGCACATTTAGGAGCAGATTTCAACAGCCAGGCATTATTGAACTTGCTCTTGAGTAGAAAGACAGATTCTAAATCTGCTGAACTGGATCAAGATGAAAGAACCCCTGACAGAAAACCACCAAGACCATCAAGACCGAGACCCGATGACTGGAAGAAAAACGAGCAAAGATGGGAAAGCGGCAAGCTGAATAGACCTGGGCAGGATCGGGGAAGGGGGCGATCAGCAGAATTAAGGGAAAGAGCCGCAACAAATGAACTAGAAGTCGAAAAGAGGACACCAGGACTTGAAAAGGACACCGAAGAAAGAACCCCTGAAACTCCAGGGGAGACAGAAGAATTCACTGAATCATTACCGGCGTTTAGGATTATGGGTGGGGCTGAGGCCACGCAGAGTGGTCATCCGATAAAAGCACGGGGCAGGAGTGGGCGAACATAACTGTCAGTTTAAACTGCCACCCCTTGTGGAAAAAGCCAGATATTCAATCTGTTTTGATATAGAATCCATTCAATACAAATAGAAATAGAGCCTACATTTATTATATGCATATGAAAATTTTTAAAGTTTTGCTATAATTAGGAAAGTTTGGCTAAGTTGGTTTACTTTACCTGTATATTTTTTTCTTTCTGTACTTTTTACTAAGCAATTACCTACACTTATTTATAAAAAAAAAACTTTTTTGTTTTGTTTTTAGTGCCTTCTTTTTTGTTTATTTTTATTCAAGACTGGTTAATCTACCTTACTTCCTACTGTGATTTACTCTGCATATATTTGTTTTACTTCTAATCTCTCTTTATTTTATTTGATAATCTACTTTTTTATATTTTCTTGTATATTTAAAACAACTTACCTAAAACTAAATAAAATTAAGCTTCTTCTTAAATGATCTCTCATGACAAAATAAAACAAAATTAATATGGATTTCAGATTTAAAAGTTCTTCAATTTTATAACATTGGCAATAGGAAATAAATTGACCTGACAACAAGACGTGCAAACAATGTATTTTTACAATTCCTCCATGTGAATGTAAGATAATAAATAAATAATCATGACCGGTTTGGGCTACAAATATGAATTTTGGTGTCCTAGTAATCTCAGGGGCTTCTCGCACGACATCATTCAGTCCATACATTTTTGGGCCAAAAGGGAAAGTGCAGGCCAGAAAAAAGAGTGTCATATTGGGATAGAACACACGAATCCTAGTTTTATTTACTACCACACTTAACCTGTTCGCTCCATAGTATGGTCAGCTAATTAAATGTCACCCTGTATAAGCATAACAAACAGAACTTCTGTTGTTCGGAAAGTATCGTCTAATATCTACTAATTTTCGCTGAAAAATGACACCAAAATTTTAATAAACCTGCCAAGAAATAGTTTGACAGCTGTCAGGAAATTTTTAACTACGCTGAACCGCTAACTAATAGTTTGACAGCTGTCAGGAAATTTTTAACTACGCTGAACCGCTAACTACGTTTCATGATATGATGTGTTTTATGTTTTTGTGTCAGTATATGTATGGAAATATTATTTCTGGAATAAAGATATACTTATTCATTCATTATTTCATTATAATAATTATTATTATACATGTCAAACTAACATGAAGACTATTCGGGGGCTTCTCTGCGCTCACCCGCTTTAGTCTTCACTTAAGCTACCGCAGTGTTTGCCCTAAAATACTTCATCGTTTTATGATATTACACGTTTGGCCATATCGTGATTGATATGGCTAATTCGACGCTATGTCACAGAAGAGATAATGCTATGTCTACGATAACTTATTGCAAATGGTCGTTAGTGGTCATTCACAGCGGTTGCTGAACTTAATATACCTACGCCATCTGTTAGCAACTGCACGAACTTCAATCTGAGAGCACTGTAGTGCCCTCTCCAAGTTAAGTCGAACACTACCAGAGCATTCTTCTTCACTTCTCGCGTTTCGTTCGCATTCCAAACTTCAATAAAATGTCTCGCCGCAACTAGATGGCAACACTACCAAACTTAAATAGATGGCGCTAGTCGCTATAAAAGTATAAACTTTGTATGATAACCAAAAATGTTTATTTGTTCTTATACATAATATTAAGTATTTTCTATAGCAAAGACCCTAAAATTACTGGGTGGATAAAACTACTTTATCTGCTAAAACAATAGAAATTCAACATGCTCATTATTGCTCATAGATTAGATATCCGAGCGTGTGCTGCGGTTGAAAATTGAAATCTTTGAGCAATTCCATTCGGCCAGTCTTATATCAGCAGCGCTAGCATAGTGATGTCTCGATGCGACAGAAATAGCCGCCAACGGAGTTCGAAAAAGAACTAAAAAACTGTTTGTTTTCAATGAAAACAAATCCAAAAAGTGGATTCTCGAGTACTAGCCATCGATTGGGTTTTCTGCTGAGTATTGTGACGTTATCAGTTCAGTGTTTAGTGCTTCTGTGTGCTATTGTTTGTGAAACACAAATGCGGTTGTTATGAAAGGATGTTTTGGATGTCCTATCGGCCGTTTCTAGGAAAGCATTGAGTTGATGTTACATGGGAATACCTATACCACTGGTGAGTTTTGGTTTTATTAGTAAAGTTGTCTTGGATAAGCTTTGATTTTCAGAGTCTCATTCAAATCATTTCCAATTGG
Organism: Argyresthia albistria; assembly: GCA_963457715.1. Lineage (NCBI taxonomy): Eukaryota > Metazoa > Arthropoda > Insecta > Lepidoptera > Argyresthiidae > Argyresthia > Argyresthia albistria. Next base: position 2,194,108 of record OY735259.1, read on the forward strand.
ATCTTTTCAAATAATGACTTCTTTAATAATTTTACCTGTCCTGATCCTTAGGATATTTTTGATATTGCTAGTCCCAGTAATGTCTCGCTTGAAATATTCAAAATTTATTTTCGCCATAATATTTTTGTAGACATATTTTGTCTTGTTTAGACAGGGAAGTCCCTGTACAAGCGTTTACAAAGGGTGAGCTTATCTCTGATCTAAACACCTCCGGATCAGCCTCTCGATCACTATGTGTAGTTCTGATGTTTTTTTTTTTCAATACATGGAGCGCTGACCTTGCCCCATCCGATTCTGGCCTCTTGCAAAACTGCATTGTAACAGCAAATAAGATAACATAAATGTTTCACAATGAATTATGATCAATTTAGCAGGTGCAGTTACGAAATAACATTTACCTTTTGCCTTAGAATAATAAAGCCTTTTGTGTATAAATAAGTATGCATAATAAACTATAGAGTAGAGTGTAGAATATGTACTAAATAGAATAGAAGACACAGTCTTCGCTTATGTCGTTGTGTACCTAGTTATTTATATTATAAGTAAAACAAAAAAAAATAACGAATAAAAATTAGGTAATTTCCGTGACAACTTAAGGCCGGCCACATACAATCGGAATTCCGGTACGGAATTCCGTAACGGAATTATCCCGAACGCAGTAAATTTATACAAATCTATGGATCTACCGCATACATACGGAAGTTTTCCCTTCGGAATTTTCGCGGATAGGATTGAATCCCGTTTCGGAATTCCGAATCGGAAGAATTCCGACTGTATGTGGCCGGCCTAAGTTTTAGAGTAAGTATCTGCCATACAAATGCATTGGGGAATTTTCTTTACGGAACTACCTTTCATGGGTTCTAAATGCACTTGCCCACTATTTTTGTGAACTTGCACACAATTTACCATATGCTTAGGCAAAGGTAATATTACTAATATATATTTACTAACAATTAATAATATATATTTTCATTAAATATAATTTGCATTTTTTGCTAACTGGAAATTAAACATAATATCTACATAACCACAATTGGTTTCATTTGGAATATAATAAAACGATCCACTTCAAAACTAACTGAGCGACTAAATTACTGACTGAGGGACAAGTCGCCCAGCGACTTGTGGCTCAGTCAGTAATTTAGTCGCTCAGTTAGTTTTTCGGTTACGTTAGGTTAGACTTTTTTTGATGTTCGTTTAAATACTACCCGTTTCATTTTATTTGCTTTTTAGAAGTTTCGTTTATTTTGGTTAGTAATCCCGATTTTATTTAAAAATAAATGGAAGGAATGGCGCTTTAGCCATTCCTTATTTCACTTTTACCTATTTCCTCCTCACGATCTTTCAATCATTTTTCTAATATTTAGGCAATTCATAAAAAGTGTCAATTTGAAAATAGCCAAAGTCAATAAGTCTTTGTCTTAAGTTACCCAACCCACTGATTAGCACGTTTGAGAACAAACAAATCTTTTATTTCCATTCATGGGTTAAGTTCGTGACCACGACTTGTCACCGGCAAGTCGAATCGTCACGACAACACATTGAAAGGGTTGAACAACAAAACTATATTGAAATCAACATTTATTGAATGCTATGGTTTTTGGTCGCAAACTCGACGTAAAAGTACCTCGATGACGTTTTACGTCTTTTCATCATGATTATAATCTTCTTGAGCCTACCAAAATTGTGGCGAAATAGAATCGACGACGAAAATACACTATTTGTAATTGAATACAATTATGCAAATCTCTCAAACGCGAGTCTATCTAACAACCAATTTAGTATTGAGATGATATTTATTATTTATTTCCATAAAGGAATTGGGGTCCCGAAAACGAGACAAAAAGTGGTTGCAACTGTACCTTTGCCACCCCATAGAGAAAAATGCGTGATGCTGTATGACCTATTCCTTTTAACTCGCGAAAGAAAGATCAATTGACCTCGTACGATCCCGAATGCAATTGTTACTTCCCGTCTGTATTAACAATGGGGCTACGCTTTCTTGCAGAATGGATTACAAAGAGTCAAATGACCAAGAAACATTGTCAGATTCACAGGTTGTGGAAATATCCTATCTGGTGGTAGGTCATAGCGCGCCAAAAATTTTCGGTTCTAGGCTTTGCTGTCCTCACCCCATCTTACTACCTTGGTATCCACTTTTGAGAACTTTCCTTTGACTATTCCCAATTTCGGGAATATTCCCTGGAATATTCCGGGAGGATTCACGGGAACTATAATCAGGAGACGCAATGTAATTCTCCCGCACATTGTATGGACCTTAGAATAATAACGCGTAGAATGATAGAACCGCTCGGCTCCTAAAGTGAGGCAAAAAGTGGATTTATGTGTACGGCAGACATCATGTAGCTACGGTCACCGACACGCACACAAACGCATAAAAAATGTTGCATGCGGAGTAAGAATTTTCCCCAAAAGTAGCGAATTGGATTCGCTCATCCGTTATTATTCAAAGGTATGGACTATTTGTTTACGAAAATCCCGACCTAGAGTTAAACATTAACTTCTGCAATAATTGTACCGAGGTCAGCAGCTTTGGGAAGCTACGATGTTTTAAAATATTTTGCAATTCGCCAAATAAGCTTATAGATTACTTGTATTATAATAATAATAATATAATTATGATTTAACAACGTGCAAAACGATCGAATTAAGGACGGTGTTATGGCCTTTTTTTAAAGGACCGGAGTTTTTTTAAAGGAATAATTTGAACCATGAATTTGTTTGCGTTAACAGTAGGATAGGCCCCCTGTTACACATTATGCATTGAATAACTAGCTAAACGTAGTTTTTTAAGGCAAATTATACATTAAGTAGTATCTTGTATGGAAAAAGGTATGATATTACGTCATCGCACCGCCCGCCCCATCGCCAAAACTTCCGCCGAAAAAAACCCAAAAGCCTTGTATGATAATAACGCTAATTATAAGAGCAACACTATTTATTACCAAAATTTGGTACTTAACTACTAAAAAAGAAATAAAAAATAAACACGAAATCATCTGCACGATCAGGTATGGTAATTTATATAAGCGAGTAATTTACGATACCATTCGTACGTGACAGACAGACAGACGGAACGTGAGATAAGGAACCCGCAGCGTCTGCCGCCGAATTTTAAACTGGGATCCAAAGCTGGCTGGTTAAATGACAACAGTAAAGTATTATTACTCCATAGTGTAATGCGACTACTGATGTGCCCTTGCCGGCAATATTGCCGTTTGTCTGGCAATATTGCCCCATCCATGCATTATATTCCCACAAATGGCAATATTGCCGGCACGAGAGTAATTATTATTGTGAGTATAAAAATATAAATCGAAAATTATGAGAATTGGGCCCCTCATCACTCCAACATTGCACTGTTGTCAGGTGCGCGACGTGACTATACGAAATTCTATATCGTAAAGGTACGAGTTGGATCTCGGCAGCAGGCAGCAGCAGCCGACAGCAGCAGCCGACAGCAATACTGGTTTCTATGCATTTCTATGAAATACCCTACCAACCCGGCAGCATTCAGCTCGGCAGCATGCTGCCGGGCAGCCGACTGCATGCTGCCCGACTGCAGACCAGTAGTGCCCGACAGTAGTGCTCTCTCTCCCTCCCGCTCCCGCGTCGGCTGTTACTGTCGGCAGTTGCTGTCGGCAGTCGGGATCCAAATCATAACCTCGGCAGCATGTCGCCGCGTCATGCTGCCGGGTGCTGCTGCTGTCGGCTGCTGCTGCTTGCTGCCGGGTTCCAATTGTTAAGATTAGGCCCCTGAACTCTCATATCCAAAGTAGTGCGGCGGCGAAAGGCTAACCCCCTATGACTGGCTAAATATGGGCGCAATTTGTGCCACTGCCAACCCTAATGAGAATACCGTGCGTGGAGCTATGTTTGTTAGTCTGAGCCTCGAAGGCCGTAATGCCCAGTCTATTTTTAGTCTGTTATTTGACACTCCATTTTGAGTGAAAAGGGGCAAGCCCATCACCACAGAGACACCTATAGGTATGAAGAACGCGGTACCTACGACATTTTCATTAAATCTTCAACTTCGTTTGGGTCAGTTTTTAGACTAATGTTGAACGAAATACCTATCGAACGAATGATTTTTGGAACATTTCCTTCGTTCATCGTAAAAACGTTGCCTTCTTCACATCTCGTATTTGGTAATGTAAAATGATAAAGACGTTTAAATACAAATCCACTAACCAAAGTATTTTTTATACGATTTTTTTTTCCATTAAGATCACATCCGAGGTCGATTCAAACTGGTATTGTTTTATTTTCGCCACGCACGACGCCACGTAGGTATGCAGGTAGTTCGCAAAACCATCCAAGGTGAGATTATAATGGATCATGCAATCAATTCGATTCACCTAAAGATTTTGCAGGTTCGCCCGCGATCTCCTGCTATATACTCAATATGATGTTGTATTGTATATGCAGTGTATGTGCCTGTATGTAAATGTCTACGATTATATATACCTAAGTAGTGTCTGTAATAGAGGTACATATTTTTGTTGCACACTGGAATTCTCCTGAGATGTTTATACACTTTCTTTCAAAATTAGGCACGCGGTCCACGAGACTGATGCCTAAGCATGGCACGCTCGTCCATAAAGAATATGATTAAGAATACTCCTACTAGTAGGAGCACAAGGACACCCATGTAATAGATAGGTTGTATTTTGCGACAATATCGCAACACCATTTATTGTGAAGACCTTACGACACCCCAAGAAGGTAATCTTCTTTGTGACCTTCTAAGGTCACCAAAATGTCACCTGCATATTTTCTATGACTGTACTTGACTGACATTTTCATTTCATTTTCACCCAACTCCTTTGGCTCTTGGAAATCCCGTGACGGTAATGTATTATTTGGATTTTTAACCGACTTCGAAAAAGGAGGGGGTTATCAATTCGGTTGTGTTTTTTTTATTATTTTTTTTATGTGTGTTATGTACCTCGAAACTGGTATTATTTATGAACCGATTTCAAAAAATATTTTTTGTATGAAAGGGCAACCCTTCAGGTTAGTACCATTTTTTGAAAATCAGGTATCGGTAGAGTACCTACTTCGGTTTCTAGATAGAAAATACCGTCATCCAGATAACCAAAATTACGTATGTTTGCCTTTATGTGACTTTATGGCGTTTACGCTCATTGTCATTGAGATGTTATGTCTGACTGAACCGATTATTGGTTTGTGTAGTAGGTACTATCATGTACTATGAACTCAGAAGACAGGTTTCATAGGCTCATTATCGTGCGTGTTCATAGGCGACATTTGCATCCCGTGCGGACAGGTTTTAAGTGATAGGTCATAAAGTCGTTGTTTTTTTAAGTTTTTAACTTGGTACATTATTATTACAGACAAAATTGTCCCAAAAACCGTTTACTTTTAACCCAACCCAAGCGTCCCAAACTGAGGTCCCAAATGATCTAAGCTTACATCACATCTCGTCTGAATGAACAATAAATAATTTTGACGGCCAGTGTCAGGCCATTAGAAACACATTACGGGAATAACCATGAACAACTACTGTTATTATCACCAAGTGTTAAGATGTAACCTTGAATCAAACTTAAACTAACTAAACCTAGGACTAATTATGGAAAAAAGACAATAGTATTTGAGGGAGCACAGATTTTCAATAACTTACCGAATGATGTAAAGATTTGCGAATGTATGAACACTTTCAAAAATAAGTTAAAGCTACATATCGCAACGAGTACCGTAAAATAATCTACTTATAAGTATATTTTTAGCGTGGCCGACCCAGGAAGAGATGGAGTGATCAGTTGGGTCTATGTGATAAAGAGTGGAAGGAGACCGCTCGGGATCGAATGGAGTGGAAGAGGGGGAGAGAGGCCTTTGCCCAGCAGTGGGACATTACAGGTCACGGACGCAGCGCCCACTACAGATACCGCTGCGGTTGGTCTGCGTCTCCAAGCTGCGACTGCGGTGCCGAGCTCCAGACAGTAGAGCACATAGTTCAAGAATGCCCCCTTCGGGCTTACCCTGGAGACCCCGATGACTTCATCACCTTAACAAATGACGCCACCAACTGGTTGAGAAATTTGGATATATGCCTGTGACGTTCCTACTCGGAGATGTCATACGAATATATAAATAAACAGGCTCGTAATAATAATAATATATTTTTAAGCATATCTCATTTTAAGTGAAATGTAATTTCTTATGAGAATAAAGTTCTTTAACCTAAACCTAATTTTGAACATGTTACCTCCTTTCGCTCATGTTCCTAGAATTAGTTATCAAGCTTCCCGTAAGGGTTGGCAAACGCGCAGCTGTGTCCATGTCCCCAATTAATTTGGATTACAGGGGCAGCCCATCGCCGTAGCTACATGAAGAGTTTTCATCACCACCGAAATCAAGTTATGTTAAGTACCGTAAATACCCATTTTCAGTTAGATTAGAACACGTTTCCACTAGGTCCTCTTCTAAATCTTAGTACTTACTTATATAAAAAAAAAAACTCGCCAGCCGCGATTTAAACCCGGATCCATTCCCATGGAAGGCTGAGTCTGAAACACGATACAGAGATCATCTAAAATCGATAATCGATATATTTACCATATTGTTAGTTTTTAGCTGACTTCAAAAAAGGAGGGGGTTATCAATTTGGTTGTGTGTGTTATGCTTTTTTATAAAAAAAAAATGTGTGTTACCTCGAAACTGGTATTATTTGTTAACCGATTTCAAAAATTATTTTTTTATATGAAAGGATGGACCTTCAGGTTGCTTCCATTTTCTGAAAATCACTCTGAATCGGTCCAGTATTTAGGTTTCTACATAGAAAATACTGTCATCCAGGTATCCAATATATCCAAATTACATATTTTTGCCTTTCTGTGACTATGTGGAGATGTAGATGAATTCTGGCTGTAAGAATCACGTGCCGCTATCAGCCAATCGTGTGCCGCCATTTTTAACTAACCACCGATTAGTTAATCGTGACCTGTGATCAGCGTCTCAGAAACTGGGGGTAAGTAAAAGATCATGAAGTCGGTTTTTTTTTAAATTTTTAAGTTGGTGAATTATCTCATTGTATGATCAACACATGAGAATTTTATAAAATAAATTGCATTTAATATATGATGCACTCCGTACACCAGTTGATATGTAATGATAGTGAAAGGAGATTTCCTTGGGGTTCCTTTTGCTTTTGAAGGATGCATTATACAGTTATTTATACCTATACCTTCATGCTTTGCTATTCAGATGAGATGCAATATATTCATTTTAATGGTCTTACAATGGTCAACAACTTACTTATACTTACTTTACCAAAGTGAATAAAGTCTTTAAATTTTAAAACTACATATAACAAGTTACAAAAAATTACAACGCAGACATAATCATGGTTAAGTAAAACCACTTAATCTTAACCTTCGCGTTGAAATACAGTACTTTTTGTAATGAATGATCCACGTTTTTGTTGACGGTACTGGATTTATTATAATTGAACTAAATTGCGAGCTGAGATTTGCAAAGCCTTGGATAATAAGATGAAATAAACTCAGGCTGTAGTTGGATTTAGTAATTACACGACGACATGATAGATAAGAGCGTATTAAATAACCGGCCAAGTGCGAGTCGGACTCGCGCACGAAGGGTTCCGTACCATTATCTATAAAAAACCGCAAAAAAATCACGTTAGTTGTATGGGAGCCCCCCTTAATATTAAATTTATTTTGTTTTTTAGTATTTGTTTTCGAAAAAAAAACCTTTCTTAGTGCACTCCTAGATCTTATAAGGAACCTATGTGCCAAATTTGGAGTCATAGACCCAGCAGTTTGAGCTGTACGTTGACTTTGTATACACAACTTCATCACGCTTTTCATCCCCTAGGGGGTAGAATTTTCAAAAACGCCTAAATACGTATCATAAGTTTTTAATCGTCATCCTAAACACAAAATTTCAAGACCATAACTTCAAAACTGACGGACTTTTATACATACTTTGGACCCCAGTTTCAACTGCTTTGGAGGTCAGATTTGAATAATCCTTTCTTAGTGCCCCCCCCCAGACCTTCTAAAGAACCTATGTGCCAAATTTGGAGTCTCTAGACCCAGCGGTTTGGGCTGTGCGTTGACTTTGTATACACAGCTTCATCCCTCTTTTCACGCCCTAGGGGGTCGAATTTTCAAAAATGCTGAGACACATACTCATTAGTTTTTTATCGTCATCCTAAACACAATATTTAAAGACCATAACTTCAAAACTGACGGACTTTCATACATACTTTGGACCCCAGTTTCACCCGCTTTGGTGGTCAGTTTTGAAAAATTCTTTTTTAGTGCACCCCTAAACCTTGAAAAGAACCTATGTGCCAAATTTGGAGTCTATAGACCCAGGAGTTTGGGCTGTACGTTGACTTTATGTACACAGCTTCATCCCCCTTTTCACCCCCTAGGGGGTAGAATTTTCAAAAACCCTGAGAACCGTATTCAATCGTTTTCAATTTTCATCCTAAATTTAAAGACCATAACTTCAAAACTGACGGACTTTCATACAAACTTTAGACCCCCGTTTCATCCCTTTAGGGGGTGAGTTTTGAAAAATCCTTTCTTAGTGCACCCCTACACGTTATAAAGAACCTATGTGCCAAATTTGGAGTCTCTAGACCTAGCGGTTTGGGCTGTGCGTTGATATGTCAGTCAGTCGGTCGTTCGGTCGGTCGCGGTCGGTCGGTCGGTCGGTCGGTCGGTCGGTCGGTCGGTCGATCGGTCGGTCTTTCGGTCGGTCGGTCGGTCGGTCGGTCGGTCGGTCGGTCGGTCGGTCGGTCGGTCGGTCGGTCGGTCGGTCGGTCGGTCGGTCGTATATATTTAGAAGTCTGTGAACATAACATAGCGTCGCGCATTTTCACATACGCTGTGGCAAAGGCACATTTTAGTAGGTACCTGCATCCCCAAAATCAGTAGCATGAAACTGATCAAACAATATACATACACACAAACAAAGAGTACACCGCAAACTCGTCATTACTTTCAAACTAGACCTCAATATGCATACTAAAGACTACAACCGATCCTAACAATCACATCAACATCCATTCACTGTAAACTACTGTCAACCTTTCACTAAAAATAAAAGTCAAGAAGCAATGTACATCAAACATGTTACGGGTCGTGCAAACGCGAGGTGGATGTGTTACCGTCATTCATTACATAATGAAAGTCGGTCAATGTCTTCAATGTCCAGTTCATGTTATAATTATTACGTGTAGTGTAGAGTAGAGCAATGGCCAATGACAATTTGTAACGAGGGATTTAGTTAAACTCATTACTGTACACAAATGACTTAATTTCGTAAATCGACGTTTATTTATTAAACTGGTCATTGCATAAGGTTTGCTACGATATTATTAATAAAATTTCTGTTCACTTGACATATTCTTATAAATCATTGTGTCAATGACCAACGGTCTTTTGGCTGACGAGTGAGCTTATTTTTAGGGTCCCGATCCTTAAAAGGAATAAGCTGCCAAGTGCGAGTTGGACTCGCGCTGAGAGGGTTTCTTACAACAATAATAGGATGAACAATAACAGAATAAAGTACCCTAAAATTCAGTTTTTCATACAAACTTTGCACCCCCGATTTAGGGGGTAAGGGGGTTAAATAATAAGTGAAACTGTGTATTCTTTTGTTAAATAAACGATTAACTTATCTTATCTTATCTTATCTTATCTTATCTTATCTTATCTTATCTTATCTTATCTTATCTTATCTTATCTTATCTTATCTTATCTTATCTTATCTTATCTTATCTTATCTTATCTTATCTTATCTTATCTTATCTTATCTTATCTTATCTTATCTTATCTTATCTTATCTTATCTTATCTTATCTTATCTTATCTTATCTTATCTTATCTTATCTTATCTTATCTTATCTTATCTTAGTTTGTGGTCGCAAACCTATAGCTGTGAAAAAATCAACCTTCTAGGTCAACGCAATCGAACGCTTCGACCGTTTTATCTGTAAAATTATTTTCATAGTAAATGTAATCGCAATGGACCCAAAACATTATTATAGGGTACTTCCCGTTGACCTAAGATCATGTGGCGTGGCACAAAGCAAGGTCTTACAGCACAAGTAGGGAAAAATCAGAAAACTCCAAATTTCTGTATTTCTGCAAAAATATATAATTTGGTTTACCTTGATGACATCATACTTTATTTTTTATGTAGTAAAAGTAATCTAAGTTACAATCTCCAAGTGTGATCGGAACCCGTCCGCGCGTCCTCCTCGCACTTGTCCGTTTATTTTAAGTAAATCTTCTTAGGGGACTTTTTTTCTGTACAACCGTGTCTGTGAAACCCGATGTGCAACCCCGTATGAAAATATCAATAAACCGTCAGTCTAAGCAAATTAACATTTTATCAAGTTATAAATATGTAACAAACAATACAAGCGACATACTTTCATAACTAATTTCACATACTTTTTCATAGTAACTAACGTGACAGCTATAGTGTGACGAAAGTGTCTTGTCACTTGCTACACACCTACTTCGCGAACATGACAGCATGCAATATAATGGGCTCGGGTTCCAATTAGAAGTATAATATAATATCTAAACCAACTTGGTGAAGAAAATAAAATAAAATAATAAATAAAGAAAAAAAAAACTGACGAACTTTGAACGGCTGATTTCGTAATAAAACATATCTAAGCAACTCGAAAAATCACTTTTTACTAAAAAAAAACACATAGGTATCCAAACGATGCCACATACATACTTACAGACCCAGACAGAGGATACAATACAACCTTTGAACACTTGGTAATTCGTATTTTTTTAGCTACAAAAAACATATACCTACACAACACTTATAATTTTGCTATGTGGAGGACGTATTGCTGTCTAAGCGTGGGCGAAACTGTGCATATGCCAGTTCGTATAGGAAAAGGAGTGGCTATATTTAATGTTTATTTAAATATGAGTGAGCGAAGCTCACTTCCGATATGTGTTTCCTAATTAAAGATATAAATAGGAAAGCGGTAAAAACATCTTCCCAGACCTTGTTCGTACAGGCCGAGCCAAGTATAACAGCGAGTATATATGACCTCTCATTCTCGCATAGGGTTAGGTTGGGTGAGAAAAAGAGATGTGTCAGTCAGCTCAGAGCCAAAGATACTTGGCGCTGTCTGTATAAAGCTATTCAAGCGATATCGTCGGTATTTTCCCATCACGTCGCTCCAATTTGCAAGCTATTGTGTGCAAGTGTAGCAATGTCAGTGCAAGCCTGATCAATGAGCGGAGTATATGGACAGAAAACTTGCGTCGGTGGTCATCTTGCCCGGGAAGAAACTCGCACGATCGGGCGAATTTACACCTTTTGATTAAACCTTTTGGTAGTGAACACTTGTGGTAGACCTGCGATAAATATTAACTGCCTTATTCATAAAACTTATCAAGCCTTTAACTAAAATGTGATGTCCCTTTCTCACGAACACAAATTTTAATTTTAACGACATTTTAGATTATATGGTTTTATGGACTATTTATTGACGAGCATTAAAAATATTGGAGCCTCGTCCGTATTCACGTACTCGATGATTAAGTATGCATGCATAGCATATGTGTGTGAAGTATGGAACGACAAATCATGGCATGACTAAATAATAATAAGCACAAAGCAAAGCGGAAATCAGCATTACGATATTTTCAGTGATCAGAAAGAACTGGCCTATGAAAATTATTAACGTAGATTTGCCCTGCCTGCGTCATCGTCATCTTTTTTCATAAGGTGCCTACCTGACAAAACGTGAATTTGCTGCCAAATCCCTACGCCAAACTATACCTTCTTTGCGTGTACCTTAACCTCTAACCTTAGTTATATACTCACCCGCACTCCCCTCTCCTGAAGGCAAGAGCATGCTTATTAAACTAGCCTACCAATTAAAGCATTTACTAATGATGCATTACTGCTATTATCATATCACCTTATGTAACTTATTTTGTAAAAACTTTTTGATCAATACCTAAATGTTTTTGATTTTGATTTTCACTTTGCGTCAAATACGCCAAAACTAAAGCACGCGATAGTTTCCCGTCCATAATGTAGCCAGCCGCAAAGTGTAGATAGTCACAATAAACCAGATCTTCGCTTTTTGCCACACTCGCTAATTAACCGCAAATGATAATAGTATTTTACCCACGACTCTCGGTGCGGGCCTGTGTCGGGTTTCATTGCAAAATTGTTAATTATGGCCTAAAATGTAAGATATAGCGTTAGCAGATCTAAGGTGACAATGGGGGCGATTTTGGAGGTTTCAAAACCACCAAACTAAGGCACTAAACTGACAACCTTATATCCGACAGCTCTTGCGCGGTGGCCAGAGTAAAGTTTTTGTATAATACTGAATGCAATCGGAATACTCATATCTACCTAATGCAATGAATCTAGATTGCACCGCTTTCTACCTACTGCAAGGAATCTAGATTATCATTACACCGCTTTCATTCTGAAAAAAGAAACTGTATTTTTTAAGTATTTCTGGAATGGACAAAAATAATAATAGTCGATGTCGACAATCAGGGATTCCTCGATTGATTCGTTCCTCTTTAAGCATAAGAAATCTGTCTGTCAAAATATTTTGAAGTAAAACTTCTTGGGGCACGGGGGTAAAATTTATTTAACCTCTCAACTGTGGGTTATTCATATATTTGCTTTTCAATTACTACTAGCCGGGTGCTATCACGAGTGGCTAAGAAATGTAACGGAAATTGGAATCGGTGACGTCAGGGTCGGCTGAAGACTTTTAAAACCGCAACTATTTTCAATACGGTTTTTAACTAATCAGATAAGATAATAATACATTCGTACAATAAAGAATGTTAATTAGTGAGAGAAAAACCTGATGAAACGTTAACAAATAAAAATTATTTTAAGCATTCTTCCACGAGTTCTTGATTTCCGGTATGGCCAAGATGGCGCCGCCGCCGCCGCCGCCGCTGGCTGGGATAAACACGATAAACAAAACCAGTGACGTGACCAAAAACTACTTCGTTCAACCTCTTTGTTGGAACTGGAACTTATGTTTGACAGCTGTGCGATGCGATCCATACAGTTTGTAAGAAAAGAGTTTCATCAATGTCACACGGGTCGATATGGATTTCTAAAACAAGCAAAGCAATGCATACATTTGAGCGAGACGGCTTAAAGACGTGACGTCAGATGGTATATAATCTGAGCGAGATGCAAATAGTAGTGAGTAGTGACACTATTGAATGAGTTAAGTATATCACCACGAGCGCGACAAATTGTAGATAAGGAATGGTGGGAAATAAATGACATGACGTATTAAAAGTAAGTACAAGTATAAAATAATTTCAAATAATCGGACGTCTGAAACTTAAAAGTAACTTGAAGCAGAGATTGGATCTCAAAATTGGAAATTTAAATCTCTTTTAGTATAGGTAGGTATAGGTGTATAGTATAGGTACCACTTAATGATCTAGCTACAGAAGTTTTACTTCTAACACGTGTACGGTGCTACACGCGTATCTTTTTTTTTTTTACAATAACAACGTCTTTTACTTATTATTCTGAAAAGATTGATACCTACTTAAATCAATCACTTACTACTTAGATATTGCCAATACATACACATATTGATTATCGCAATCGCTTGTCAAATATTTTCGAGCCATACGTCAAGTAGATCGTTTTCTTGTCCTTTCCCCACGTTGCCTAACTGTAGACCACGGCTCAAGTTTCTTATGCTAGTTGGTCACACTATAACCCGCCAATATCAATATTATTAGCCAATATCTATGAGACGTGTAAAGTGTAAACGCTTGTAATTAGCTCTGTGGTCTCGTGGGTTTCACGCTAGCTTCTTGCGCAGGAGACGCAGATTCTAATGCTACCGATGATATATGTTCAATAGCAAGTGCAATAAACAGCGTGGGAAAAACTTTATTACTCCAAAACTGCGGCGATGGGCTAGCTCCCTGTCACGCGAAATGGAGTGCCTCTGCCACACCACATGGGAAAGGGCGCGAGGCTATATTATTGCTCTCTCTTAATTAATTAACTCTTTATTAATCTGTGCTTATTGTAAGTTTTATTAGCAGGTTTTAGGGTAAGGGGTACTTTGCCAATAAATCAATTGGGAACCTCTTAACCTGTTGTTAGCTCCCAATGTTGGAAGCACAAATGACATGTCCTATAAAAAGGACTTTAAACTTTTGTCCTTAACATACACCATTAGCAAGAATTTTATCTATTAATTACAATCAAACGAACTTGTTTCAATTCATAACCGCAATAACGAGTATTGAAGTCACCGTCAATGGTCACGCTTTAAATCCTCATTACCACAAAAATAATTAAATGCATTTTTCTAATCGCAACTCAAAAATAAACATGGCATCAAATTGAACGATTAACGTTTCCGCCTCAAATGGCGGATCCATAAAGAAATCAAGACCTATTGTTGCGTGCAATGAATGCGAATAAACAAGAGATGGTAACTGAATTCTAGTAATTCGAGCGAAGTCTGGATCGTGAGAGTCTAGACTTTTGTTTTGAGCTAAGTGTGTATAGCAGAGCGGGGCGGATTTGTTTTGTTTTTTTTACATAGTTCGCGTTTATCCCGGAGAGCCATTGATGTTGGTGGCAAATCATAATTGCATATCATGAAATGACGTTTTTTAGGGTTACGATCCTTTAAAAGGAAAAAAGGAACCCTTAAAGGATCACTTCATTGTCCGTCGGTCTGTCTGTCTAATACCATTAGAATCATAAGTGATTATTCTCAGTCATTATTCTATTATCATGATATACTTTTCAATAATGAACTAGATGAAGTATTTTCTTATTCATAAGGTAAATATACTAAATATTGATTTTAGCCTTGCACTTCTAGACTTGTCTCGATCTTGAAATTATTCTCCGACATCTGCATGACAATAAGCGCTTAACCATTAACTACATATTATTGTATTCAAATGACCTTGTACATAATGACATGCAAATAATGCAGGTTATGTATGTATGACAGGTTCTCTCTACTCTATACATTAGAGACAGACGGACGCGCCAAAACTATTTGTTTCCAATATACAAACAATAGGCTGTAAGAACCTAGTGCAAGGTTGCTTATGACATCATTTCCGTTATTTTTCTAAGAAGATCGGAGTTCGGTATAGCAACCGTTCTTGCTATGGACTAGGCCTACATAGTAGTGCAATATAAAAGTAAATAAAAATTAATACGCATGTATGTTACCCTGGATGGTATAAGTACAGTTAGCCATTACATTACACTCCATTTTGCGTCACAGTAGGCTAGCTTTTGCTGTGCAGATTGAAAGTTTCCTCGTCATTTCATCACTGTTAAAATACTATAACTAAATCTACGGACGTCTGTTTAAAGAACTCAAGAAAAATTACTTATTCTAATTGGTACTTATAGTCTTTAGTTGGTACCGAATCCGAACCCATCTCTGCATGAGAAGTGAGCGTGAAATCACTAGACCATGTTACTCTTCGATACTCCTTAAAAAGATAAAGGGGTTCAAACCTAAATTCATATTCATATTCGTTATTGCACTGTAAACATATTTGTATGGAGCCTATGATGCTTGAATGCAACTTGCTGTACAGCTGTAAAACATGTCAATCGAAAGATAAATTTACTACAAACAACAAATTATTATTTGACACAATGTCATAAATATTATGCAACATTTTAGAGAATTTCAACTTTAAGTATCCCAGAGATGTAGACAAATATATCGTGAGGACTCTTTCAAAAATGATCTATTTAAGGTAAATAATATACCCACAGCTCCTGACTACTGTTGCACATAAAGATAATAATGCATTTGCGTGTATGTAAATATTTAGTTAATGAGCATTGTGAAATGTATGCGCAGGTAAAGTAAAACCTAAACAATTCCACGTGCTCGAGCAAAACTGCGGTCCGTAATAAGCTTTTTCTCAATCCCAAGACATATAGTCTCCAGCAGGAGAATTAACTTTGGACAAATCAAAACTCATTAGGTTTTGACATACTATTAACGAAAAATATTGCATACATAATAGGGTAGCTTAGGTTTTTTTTTATGTACGCAATACTGTATGCAACCTGTAAAAAGAAAAAAAAAACAGTTTAATATTTTTTATTTTATTTAGCTTGCATAGTGTCCCACTGCTGGGCAAAGGCCTCATACATAACAGATTATTCGTGGTCAAATTAGTTTTTTTGAAATCTCTTGCAACTAAGGGTTTCACTGTTAATATTAAGGTTCTGGCAAAATATCAGTGTTGCAGATCTTTCGCAACATTTTGCTGAGTCAGCCTTTTCTCAGTTACACGCCTTTTTGTTTTGCTAAAGACTCTAAATAAATTGTTTTTCTGTAATTATACTAATTATAAACGAGCATTGTAACTGTGAATGATATGATTATCTATCTATCTATTAAAGGATGACTATAACTTTGAAATCGTCATTGTTATTTATTATGTCACAGCGACGTAAAGGCAATAATACAACAATTCTAATAATCTGTTTGCTCCAAACGGACCGTGGCACCATAGGTTTCTGTTCTGTGGTTAATGCATTTACCCATTATCACTAAATGTCATGAACACTGTCGCAACACTATACTAGCGATACATGCGCGGGCACTGCAAATTACTCAAAGGTCAATGGTATGTCCGATAGCAATTAGTATTAGTCACGTTGCTATTCGGATTTAGGGGATATTTGATTGGTTTTACATTGTTTTTCATTCAGATTTCTAATAATAACCTCTATTTTATTTTGTTCTTTGGCCGTGAGTTATAAACGTTATAAATTATGACTAATCTTATTCAACAAACACCACGATCATCAAAAACACATTGAAAACCTTTGGATTGATTCTAAGATCCTTGAATTTAAATCACGATGTATTTATTACTATAAATAACATAATTTACATCCGATATCTAATAAGGATGATCATTTTCAAAATGGAATTATTAAAGCGATTGCACAAGTATAGCAAAGTGTCTACCTCATCAACTTTACGACTTCGTTATTCGATCATCAATATGCATATTTCCATAATAATCGTATACCGTACCTTAGCTCAGTAATCTGTACTGTAAACAACGTCTTTGGTATTTATTTTTTAATGTTAGGATTAGGTATGCATATATGTATATTTTTCCTTATTGATTGTAGCATCAACATAGTTTGACAGCTGTTATTCAGTTTTAAAATCATGCAAACAAACGAAAGCATTAATTTCAAAGTGATTAATAAGCTTAAGGGAAAAGGCGTGACGCTAGGTTATGTTCATAAGCTTACAGTTACTTAAAAATAAATGACCAGTTAAGCTTGAACCTCCTTTACCTACCAGTGACCTTTACAAAGGACATAGCAATGAACAAATTCTTATCATAATTTATTGAATGGGATCTGTGAAGTATTTCGAAAAATGCGAAATAATGATACGCTAGAAAAGGGGTCTCACCTGTATGTATGGGCTCAGTTTTTAAAGAAACGTCAAAATTTTTACTCTAAGGCCATAATACATATTGCCCCACTTAAGACGATTGTCCAGCAAAATGCCCATCTTTCAAAAGTTATTCCAGTAGTTTGAGATACTTTCTGAATCCAGAAAATATATGTTAAAAAACCGTCCCATGTGGCTAAAACTTAACTTTGAAAACATCATAATGCCATTGGAAACTATATGAAAAAAGTAATAGTTGTTTTTTTACCTAAAACTAGTTATTCCAGGAGTTTCGTATATATTTATTTCGTATATATTTATTGCACATAAAAGACAAAACACAAAAAGATACAGAGAAAAAATGTACAAAGGCAAGCTTATCTCTAAAAAGAGATCTCTTCCAGCAAACCCAGGATGGACAGAGAATATTAAAATACCGAACAGGTAGGCCTATGTGCTCAAATAAGTGAAAATAAAAAATAAATAAATCATATTACTAATCTACTGAATATACTACATAAAGAAGTACATGAATTCTACAAGGAACACCGCTGGTATGTTTTTTTATGTGTATAAATCGGTAATCAAAATATTTAAAACATTTTGTGTTTAACATTTTAGAAATCATCAGCGGTTTTTGTGCAATTTGCTAAAAGCACTTTTTTTTGCACTTTTCTGTCGCAGCGCCGGACCTAAGGGCCGCGTTGCAATTTAGGCCATCATGTTTCTTTTACAATTTGTGAAAATTTCAACCACTACAAATCCAGTTGCTAATTTTGCCGATACCGGGCGCATAAGCCATTTCATTAACGAACTCCAGATTATAAATTTTGACCATAATCATCATGATATAAATTCACGTTAGACCTCTAAGGCTGGATTTTACGAACGAAAGAGTAACATTTACTCGAGAGTATCTTCTACTTTTTTATAGACACCAGTGACACCTAGATCAGATCACCTCATTTTTAACTGTCATTTGTCATACAAGTTATCCCCGGGATAGTTATTCTCGTATAACTTTTTGTTGGTAAAATCCAGCCTAAATGTCACTCTAAAAGGCTCGACGAATTGTTAAACTATAACAAAAAAATGTCCGCCTCCTCTCAGGGATATCTCCTGATCTTGACCCAGATGCCCAACCTTTATGCTATGGTAATGAGATAGTTGAGTTTCTGTCACGAATACATCTACCGGCGCTGGCGCAGGTATTCAACACTGTTCGATTTTAGTCCCTAGGCGGGTTGTATTAAGATCGTTGCGGTGTAGGAAAAATAAGGAACTTCGGTGTAAAGTCAAGGCGGATACATTGACATTTAGGCACAGAAGAGATAATAGTACTCCGTACAGAACGGCCACTCCCTTCCCCGCGCTGATTCAGATACCGCACCCCACCCCTGGCGTCAAGGGACTGGTTGAAAGGTCAATAGACGCGGCTGAACGCCTGACTAATAACGCGTGAATAATAACCGGTAATATAATATGGTGAAGTTTTGTGCATTATTTGGGTGTCTGTCGTCAACTAGAAACAGCAAAGACAGGAGATTCTTTCGGTTCCCGACTGATGAAAGAAGGTATTGTTGTTCTTTTGAGAAATAAAAATTCTAATACCTTAACTCCCGGAATGTAACTTGGTCAGCGTTTGCTGTGTGTGTCTCGCTCTCTCAGAAGGATAGACTTTGTGCGAGACAGAGACAGAGTTATATGTTTTTAGTACTTACTAGCTACTGACTACGTTAATTGATAATAAGTCAGTGTCGTTATATTTTATTTTTAACCGACTTCAAAAAAGGAGAGGTTCTCAAAGGTTCTCTTTCATATTTTATTTTCTAAGATACCTAGTACTAAACCGTAATACATAATTATCAATTAAGTACATTTATTATATAGGTATTCATTTCGTGCTATTCGTTGTTGGTGCGATTCAACAACACGAACGAAGCACTTCGAGTTGAAAAGTAGGTAGTAGGTGGGTCAATCAACTATTTTACCCACACTTTTCTGTCCCCGACCATTTATTATTAAAATACGCTAAATAGTTAAATTTACACATTTGACGAATATAACAATAGTATCTAAGCTAGCAGGCACTACGGGGAACTTGATTACGTTCTCGAAGATCTTCGTTTGTTTTTTTTTTCTCGCATGGCGCGGTATGGTGTCCTTTGATAGAGCCGTTGAGCTGCTAGTCCTCGAAGACCTTTCAGAGGGAGTGCGTGCGTTGACAGAAAAGTGTGGGTTAAGTTGATTGACCCAGGTACGCACGCACTAACTTTGTCGCGGCGGCGGCGCGCCATTAGCTGGGTCCACATACAGCGAGCTTCGGCCGGATCTCGCTCGAACCCTGTAGTGGTTTGGTTGTTTTGAATCTCTCAGAGACTAGGTACCTACTGAAAATAAAATTCGAATATTGTACAATCCTAACGATGTTGTTACATAGGTAGGTACCTACCTACAGTTCACGCCAAGTGTCTCTTCCCTACTTCAGAATAAGTAATAGTAGGTGACAACAACATAACATAGCTTCACGCCGTTTCCCATAAGAGGTGGCAAAGGCACTGTGCCCACTTTTAGAGTTATTCGATACCTACCTACTCCATTTTTGTAACTTAATGTATTTTGTTATTTATTGATTGCAGATAGATATATATTTTAGTGTCAGTCTCTAAATAATCTAAATAATTGATTATTACTTACATCGCATTTAGTGTAAGCAATATTTATTTAGTTACCTACCTATCTTGTCATTGCTAAATAAATAATAACTACCTATTACAATATATACTTTTATTTCAATGAGAACCCGACTAGGTACCTGTTTAAACGGCAGCGCCCCTACAAAGTCACTTCATCATAATAATGCAAACGCTTGTGTTCGGGTCGCGCCCGCCGCCGCCGCCGCCGTCGTCTTTCGGTTCGCCCGACGCAAATCGCTGCATTTGCCGCGCTACCAGCCCTAGCAATATTTACGCACACATTTGCACGTATAAAAACATCATTTGGTCATGTAGTAGTAACAGGTGATTATTTTACGAGCGTTCTATGGAGTGTCCGAGGTGTGATTTAGGGTAGGTGTTTTAAACTCTAGTTATTGTTGTTCTAAGGGATCACTACATTCTTAGGAGATTTGCTATAATAACTGTGTGTAATTAGTTATGTGCGGGTCGTACTTGCGCTCGAAGGGTTCCAAACCATCGTACAAGAAATATACTATAAAATACATGTCTTATTTATTGCTTTATTTAACTGCGTTTTTAAGAGCCTAAATACCATAAAAGTACTATTAGTAGTACTTGTATGGGGAACGTCGTTAGTAAAAAAAACTTCATCTTTAAAATTTTACATGAACTGTTTACCATACCTAGTGTAATAACAAAAATAAGATGTACTTATATACCTATTTAGCCACTCAAAGGTCCGCTGGTTCATCCATTCCACTTTCCACAGTAATGATTTTTCATAGGTTTTGAACTTTATCTCGATGTGGGTAGATTGAAAATTGCGGGTCGTGGACTTTGGACTGGCATACGAGTACATATGATAGCGTAAACAAGGATCCACATACAAACCAATATGGTTTCCGTGATTTAAATATAAGATGTACAGCTAAGATTTCTGTTCATAATAAATAAATATTTTTTTAAATGTGCTTTTTTCTCTTACTGGACGGACGGAAGGAAGGATATCAGGTTCTTAGTAATAGGGTCCCTTTCGGTATCCTTAGGGTGTGAAACTTTTAAATATATGCTGTTGGGCCATCTAAATTAGATTGTAAAGTTGAGCGTCCTTGTGTAGTAGGTATTTGAGGATAATCTGTCTGTATTTCCTTATGAATCTTGGGTTTTCCTAGCTACGAGGTTTACCTAAACCGTGATGGATTTCTGATAGACTAAGTAGATACATATATTTATGCATAACTTTTGTTGAGAACAATAATAATGGATATTGTGAAAAATAAATGGGTAATATATTTAAATTTTAAATTGTTTTGAAGAATTACGTCAGCCTGGTACTATAACAGGTAAATCAATAAATAATATTGGTTTATATAATGACATAGAGGTACAATAGTTTTGTACCAATGCAATAGTAGCAAACCATCATGACGAGTAGCACCTTGTCATGCTAACTAAAGCATTGAATATCTATTTAAATATACGTTTATACAATTGTATTGTACTGACACACCGTATCTGATAAGGCGTGACGCAATGTTGTTATTAACTGTCGTAAACTACTCTATGACTAACATGTTATTTCCATACTTCCCATACTCCATAATACTTAAATTTTAATCAAAATTATGCATTACAACATGCTATAATGCATTTCATAAGAAGACACATTAAAATGTCCAGTCATTACCAATACAGTTCATCCACAAACATTTCGCGTTTGAGTTTTATCTTTAAAAACACAGCTTAGCTTGGCTGCTTTTTCCATGTCTATTTTTCCAACATTGTCGCCACGTCACGTCGCGTAAAAAAATTCATCAAAACTCTATTGATGTAACTTACCTGAAAAACTGATGGACCAATTGTGAGGTTTCTTGCATTAAACGGCTATAATTTCAAAATTTTCAAAGCATTTTTAATTTTCAGACATGCTCTGCGGTAAGAGACCACCAAAAAATATAGCAGCCAAAGTGGTTTCTTAGAAAGTACCTATTAGCCATTTTTATTCGGTTATTAGCTGTGAAGTTTCATTAATGTGCCGGGAGTGTTCAATTATAGTATTTACTTATTGCCTCCGGTATGCCCGAAGCAGCTGCAAATAGTAGTGCTGCCGTAGTAGCACTGTACACCGCCGTAACAGTGACGAATGTAGACAAATGACCCATTAACAATACAAATCGTTATTGATAGTGAAGTAATATTTTCATGAAGTGAAAATAATACATCATTCGTCTCACTTGAGATGTACTCAAGTATCTGTTTATCATGTTAATGTGTGTCCAATGAGATATTTATGTTACTGACCACCCATGTGTAAGGCTGAAGGTATTTTTTTTATTTCACTCGTACAGCTGCATCCAAAAATGTTGTATAAAAGTCAGACATGTGTATTGTCTATACAACGAGTGAGAGTGACTATGAATGAAACATTTGTAGGCTCAAAACCATTTTTGACATCTTCGATGAAAAAAGGTTTTCATGTACTTACGCGTCAAAAGTTAAATAAATGAGACAACAAAGTATAATGGATTGTCTATAATCTCCTTCGAGGTAGTTTACCAGGTGTTTGAGTACAATTTCCAGAAAATGACAGCAAACTACCACTTGATGTAAAACCACAAACAACAATATTTGTTATTTAATAGTAGATAGTTTCCTCTTGTGCGTATTTCCATAGGTTGGTTTATACCAAAAGGAAATAAACATACGAGGAAATTATTTACTATTAAATTATACTAACACATTTAGCACTGACATCTGACACCTAGGAACTCAGATAGCGACCTAATTAGGTCAAACAAATAAATCGAATAGTTTACTACCATTTCGCTGATTTAAATAGGTTGTTTATTACATTTTGAGCAAGTATAAATAGTGTAGTATTGTGGTGAAAACTATCAATTACTTGAAAACCGAGTGTAAATAGATACCAAATTTTTATTATTATTATACAACACCGAAGAAATTGTTTCGCTCCAGAAATATTTTGTTCTTAATAGAGGACATCTTAAATATTTGGAGCCAGGAGGTTAAATCCTTGCAATTTAAGAGTAATCTGAAGGCGTTTAAACAAATTAACAATTAAGTTTACTAATAACTTGGAAAATGACAGCTCTTTTCCCGTTGCGACAGGTTTTATTTAGACACACATTTTTAGTGGGTTAGTGCTGATCTTCTAATCCTCAGAAAACGTTTATCTATCCTGTATAAATAAGGAATTTGACACATACATAACCTACATGAATTGTCAAATAAAGTGATCTGTCTGTTTTTCTGAGTACCTAATAAAAGATCCGCCCCATTGTGATATGTGACGCCTCTAGAATCGGTATGAATGGCACAATAGCAGCAGCAATAAACGGTGGCAGGATATCTAGATGATCAAGATTGTTTACACTTTACACTCGAGCAACGAACTCTGTGTAACATCGAGTACAGGTTTAGCATAGTCCCTGGATGCGTCAACGTTGTTTGACAATAACTCAAACCCAAACGACCTCTGTGTCGCAGCGGGCATGGCTCCGCCTACCATGCGAGAGGTCCCGGGTTCGATTCCCTTGCCTTGGTCTTGCATGCTTACATGTTTGTGATGTCGCTGTTTCTGGTTCCCACGACACAGGGTATCACAATGTATGTGCATGTATGTAATGTTATGTTACACTCTTGCTGTACTGCCGGCTGGGATACTACAGCACCGTTGTATTTAAGCTGCACGTGAAATGAAGATTCCCTGAAAGTTCATACGACGCCACGTTTGTTTGCTGAACGTCGTTTTATCTTTGGTATTTGTAATGCTAATATTTTTAGGAGTTCGGTACTCACTTTTTACCAACGCGCATTTTCAACCGGCTACAAAAATTCACTCCAATTCGGTTTCGTTGCGTATGTATTTTTTATGGAAGATTAAAAAAAAAGGTCTGCATTATGACTGAATTGAATTTATTATATTTATTTATGTAAAGTGTGATGTAGTATATCGGTATGTATTTAGCATTTGTTTTTCTATATTTATAGGTATCATATTCTTGCGTATTTTATTAAATTAATTAGTCATTCTGTACTGCCTTTCCTTTCATTATACATTTTCCTTTCACGCCTGGCTTGCTGGAAGAAATCTCTTTTTAGAGATAGCTCGCCTTTCATACACATTTTCTACATGTGCTTTCTATTAATCTAGCCGTATAAATTTTTGTGTGCAATAAAGAGTTGTGAGTTGTGTAATACATTATTATATTGGTAATGCTTAACTGCTGTCAGAATTAACTGTCAGAAGACAGATTTTATGGGCTTGTTTTCATGTTTATAGACGATATTTGCACCCCGAGCGCGGAAGTGTTTTTTAAGGTTTAACTTGGTGAAGCATATATTTTGCCCAATACAATGCCTACGCTAAAGCGATAAGGACCCAGCCTATCGCCACCCTAACTAGGTTATCTAACTTAGAAAGTTAGCTTAAACGCTAATATTTGAGTAAGTCCTCTCTTCCCATGGGAACATATTTCCTTTGGATTAAGATAAGCGAATGGGTTATGCTCACAACAATAATCTCAAGTCTGGCATTCGCAGGTTATGGGAAGTGGGCCGGAGAAGATAGCTAATACATCCGTTGATACTACGGAACCATAATTAGTACTTAGTACCCTTTGTGAACCGCTATTTGACTGGTACCCAAAATGAATGATTGGTAGCCAAAATAGGTGAATGGTACCTAGCCAAAATGGCTGTGTGGTATCCAAAATGTATGAATCGTAGCCAAAATGTATGGATATAACGCTATTCATTCGAGAATTTCGACATATTCAATTAAACTTCATATATTTGTACTCTTTTTCGCACTGTAAATAAAATAATAGTTTAAAAAGAAGTAAGTACTTTAATTAAACTCTAAAATTTAAGAGGCCTTTTAAAATCTGTTTACCATCGCGTAGCTCAGTTGTATTTGCATACTTATTAGCGTCATTATGCGTGTAAAGTGGCCGTATTTACTTTATAGAAGTAGTTCCGCATACACTGTGTTGTGTGTTTTATGATTCATGTTTAACTTCATTCGCCGGAGCTAGGTACCAGGTTATATGTAGAACGGCCAAAGCGAAAACTACTGACGCCACTTTGAAAACGTCACTTCGCTGTCAAGTTGTAGTTTATGCTATTCAGTTGGAGTAGATGGTGTCGCCATCGCTCCATTCTACAGAAAAGATGGTGGCACTTTAAAGACAGTTGTTGAATTACCTATTATTATTGGATATTAGCTGACCCGGCAGACTTCGTACTGCCTACTAAAGGGCTGTTTTTAGGGTTTTCCCGGAAATTATTCGATTTTTTCTCGCCTTTTAAACCTTCCCTAGACCTCCACGAACATTTCAAGACTAAGATAAGATAAATCTGTTCAGCCGTTCTCGAGTTTTAGTGAGACTAACGAACAGCAATTCATTTTTATATATATAGATTAGTGTGACTGTCGCTAGATTATATTTGTGGTATTTATTTATTAATCCCAAACTAAAAAGATTGGTGATAAACGTTTGAAGCGTCTGTCTTTGTTTTTGTGTCTGTCCATGCCCTAGGGCACACATAAAAGTGGACGGGTTTTTAATGCGGTTTTTTGTAAATGATAGGCTTCCTTATGACTTGACTTTGACTTTGACCAATTCGTGTGGGAAACGGCATGACGCTAGTGATTCCGTAATTCATACAGAATTCCTTTGATGTGTTCACGGTATAATGTGAGAAACCAATTAGGAGCTAGTCCGTAGCTAAACGCTCTTGGTTTTATATCCGTTGTCGTCGAAGTATGGTTAGCAAAAAAATGCGTACGCC
Source organism: Argyresthia albistria (assembly GCA_963457715.1). Taxonomy (NCBI): domain Eukaryota; kingdom Metazoa; phylum Arthropoda; class Insecta; order Lepidoptera; family Argyresthiidae; genus Argyresthia; species Argyresthia albistria. The sequence goes on from OY735259.1 coordinate 2,220,093, forward strand.
TTTTGTCAATACAGTGTGGCTACCCAAACACAGTTTCTTTCTGAAGAAGTCAAAAACTATATATCTATACTACTGATTTCCCGTTGCCGGCAATCTTGCCATTTGTGGCAAGATAATGTATGGGGGCTGGCAATATTGCCCCCACACATTACACGGCAATATTGCCTGACAAATGGCAATATTGCCGGCAACAGCACCTCAGTACTCCATACACAGTTTCTTTCTGAAGACGGTATTCTGAAGTATCACTCAATCCAAAATGTTTCTCCAATGAAATTCTCACATTGATCACCGAAAAGCAAACGGATTGTTTTGCCAACCGTACCAGATGCGCACGAGTGGCCACTGTTGTCGCAGCCAGTACTAAAAATACGCCCGCAACAGGAATGCAAATGTATACCCCTCCCCTCTCCAACCCTCCCCGTAGGAGAGGTACTAGTTATCTATTTGTAGGTATTCCTGCTGTTTGTGTTCTTTGGTATTGTCTCGTTCTGTTATGTAAGCGCCATTAGATAGAACGCGAGTTAAGGATAAACTAAGGTTTACTGACTAATCCATACAAAGAACATTGATGGAATATCTACTGAGTGTTTGGAGTATGGAGCGACAAAAAATTTGGGGAGTTATGGACATAATTCTGAACAACTTTCACTATAAAACCGATTTGAAATTATTATGAAATCATCTGATAACCGCTCAGCCCAAAATGTACTGAGATGTAAAAAAAAATGCTCTGATCAAATCGCTGTCATAGTGAAAATTGTTCAGTTCAGTTCAAAAAATTTATTGACCATTAACTTCAAACACCCTGTATATAGACTATCATTCCCCAAAATATGGTCAGCTAATTTAATGTCACCCTGTAGTTCAAATTCCCTAAAATGACAATTTTTTTTCCATGTAGACTTACAAAATTATATGCCTATCTATTGAAATTACAAACCACAATTCTCTGTTCTCTCGCCCAAAGAACATTTTTTGTTTATAATTAAACATAAAACATAAACATTTACATACAGGCACATACATTGCTTCTGGTCCCACACTAGGATACCCTGTGTCGTGAGAACCAGAAACAGCGACATTATCACAAACATGTAAACATCCAAGACCTGGGGGCTTTTTTTTGTCCCCAGCCGGGATTCGAACCCGGGACCCCGGGACCATGGTAGGCAGGTGCACAACCGCTACGCCACAGAAGTCGTCAATTAAATTCTCGATCGATGGACATTGTTTTATACCAAAAAGCGATACACACAAATGTGTACACCAAAATGCGATATTTTAGAGACAGTACATGCAAGTTTTAAGTATCCCAGGCTCCATACAAAAGCGACGAGCTCGTGCCCTGTCACGATTTTTTTTGTTATATGCCATACCAAATCGTATGGCTATTTATTTTGTTTAATTTCTAACTTGAGAGCGATCTCAATGACAGATTTGCTATCGACAAAACGTAATTGTTACTTAGCTGAGACGAGCTGGGATAGATTCATTACGGCCCTTAGATTAGACCCGGTGGCACATTATTCATATAGGTGCGTTTATTGCTAGTTTTACATGCAAGCATGTTGTGCTTTTCTGGGCCCGAATTCTACTGTACACAAGCATACCACAAGCCTGGCACAAGCTTCAATACGACGCATTTGGTATTCTACTAAAACCGGAATCGCAATTCAAAAGCGCCAGCCTGACGCCAGCCTACTTCGTATTCTACTGTGTCGGACAGTAGGCTGGCGTCAGGCCGGCGCTAGTGAATTGCGATTCCAGTTTTAGTAGAATACCAAATGCGTCGTCACAGTATTATTATAGACAGTAGATAATCATCGAACAAAGGTACATCGCACGGCTGCACACATGCGCGCGTGTTCGGTATGCACGCACACATAGCCTTAGGATTTGTTTGAGACGGGTTCAATCGGGGCCGCGCCGTTGCCGTGTTCTCACGCTCTACTCGTTACCGCCACTATGTCATCTTCGTCGTCTTTACGGAAAAGTGTCTACTGTTGCGTTTATGGATCTATACTGTTCAATTTAAATGTACAACATTACAGATACAATTATTCAACACAGATATATGTCACAATTAAGATAAGTCAAATTTGGTTAATTAAATAAGCATTACCTATGCAACAAGACTTATGATGTGTATAAAAACGGCACTGCGCTCCTGGTCTACTCGACTGTACTTACCGAATGCGCGCGCGGCACGTGCCGCAAAGCTCGTAAGTCACAGGCGTTTGATCTTCGCCGCGTTCAGTATGCGAACGCGGCGAAGATCAAACGCATCTTATGCCTTATGCCTTACGCCGTCGTCTGTCTGCGTGGAAGCCACCTCGTAGTAGGTATGAAGACAGCGAGTCGCCCCCAGTGCCACGCACGATATCAAAAGGAGCCGAATAGGCTTGTAAATAAGCACCTACCAACCTAGTGCAGATTAGCCACTATTTTATACAAGGAAATATTTTAGGTATAGTATAGTGGTAAGTAATAAAATATTCGATGAAATGGGAAACTAGAAACACATACCTAACGATCTGTAATATTATTACTTTGTGTAAACAATATTGTCTATTGAACTGTAACTGTAATACCTACTTTGCATAGGTACCTACTTAAAAGAAAAATTAGTATTTTAGGTATGCCAAGCCACAAACGTGACACAGCCCTGCGCATCGAGCGAAAGTAGGTAACGAACGCTCCTAGACGGCCTCTGATTTACTACTGTCTATAATAATACTGTGGCGTCGTATTGAAGCTTGTGCCAGGCTTGTGGTATGCTTGTGTACAGTAGAATACGGGCCCTGATTCATAAATGCAATTGAGTTTAAATAATATAAGATATAATTAGCTCGGCCATTATTGTTATTAATTTTATTGCATAACTGCAACTCAAGTGTACTTCAAGTGCCACTCAACGGTGGTGTAGTCTATTCGGCGAAACGAGTTAAAGGAATAAACATACACTGAAAAAATGCCATTCTTTCAGTGTATGTTTATTCCTTTAACTCGTAACTCGTAAAAGCAAGATACGCAACAGAATGTCGGCTCTTACATTGAATTCTATTTTGCTGATACGGCACCAAATGAGACTATTAAAGAAAACTTGCCACACCTACGAGCTACCTGAAAATGTACTCAACAAAATTACAAAAACTATGAAAAAAGGAACATCATCAGCTGGCGAAGGTACATCACAAATACAGACACCTGAAAATGATGACGCAACTGTCCACGAAAATCTGTCGGAGTTATTAAACATAGTTAATTTTGATAATTACATAAAATTATTATAAAACCACTAATTATATGTATATATTAGTGGAATCTAGCGCTTTTTTCAGCGCTGATTTTTCCAAAATATAGCGCTTTTTTGAAGAGTTTGGTGGTTTTCTTTTTCCTCGAACGGCAACACTGAAAAATGGGTCAACAGTTTAGTTTTGACTAAACTTTTGTACGTAGCGAATTGTTTTGCTATACATTGCGCAAATTGTAAGTACATTTGTTTTGCTGTGGTTTTTGCGTCTCCCTATAGCTATCTCCATGTCATGGAGAAATGGTTCTTAGTTTGTATGTAAATACCATGTAATATTAATTTTTAAATCACGCGGGCGACTCCTTGGTGCCAGCAATGTAAAATTTCCGGCGCGGCTGGACGCCGCCCTTGCGTTCTTTAAGAGCTTAGTATTATATTACATTACGCTGTCGGTAGGGCACGATTTGTATAGACGTCTCACTCATGATAGAAAGACTAGAAAGAGACAGTGAGTCAAACAGGAAACTGCCGACAGCGTAGTCTAATAGGCCCATCAGGAGCATGCGCTAGTTAATCGAGTCACTAATCATATGAAAAACAGCAATTCGTTTTATTTCAAAAATTCGTGCGAATCCGAGTCGCAATTTACCTTTTTGACGAAATTCTGAAAACGTCCCGCTTTGGTGAAAAAGAAATGGTCACGTTGAATCATGACGCGACTCACGGTGCAGATCCTGTATAAATCAATCTATGCATGTCCCGCCCGACACAATGGCAATAACCTCTTAAGAGTCGTGACATCAACAGGAAACCGTATATTGTGCGCAGACGCACGCTCGCCGACTGCCAAATGGACCGCAATAGGTGGCGAAGGGATTATACGCACGACTGTACTCCCGATAAAGGTAGATAGGGAGTGATATAGGTATCTTCAGCACAATACTAGCGTTCGGTTGTCAAATGTTGTGTTCGGTTGTGTTGTCAAATGTATGGTCATTGGTCAATTCTATTTCCTATAGATAATGGTGGTCTAACTTATGGGCTCGACTCACGATGGCTTGCAATCTGTCGCTGCAACTCATAGAAGGCAGGTTGCCTTGCAACCGCTAGGGAAGGACAGAACAGGAAGATAGACACAGAGAGAAATACAAGTTACAGCAACAAATCGCGAGACAGAAAAAAAAACCCAGCCCCCTAGACAAAGTTAAACGCTAACGCTAGCGAAACGAAACGTTAACTTTTTATTGTATGCGATTTAACATTTGGCTTCGCTAAGGAGACGTCACGTAGCGATTCCAAATGTCAATGGAATCCGATGAAACCTCGCTTACAAAACAGAACTGAACTGTAAAAACATGCTCTAATTTATTGTGATTTGTCACAAAGTACCTACGTACGTGTATGAAGAATGTGTCACTACGCTACGCAAAATGGCCGTAGTTTCACTGTAGTGCAACCGGCGCGAGGTCGAGTCAGATGCGATTCATTTCGCTATGGATTAGGATTTAGTTTGCGGACTTGGGTTTGTTAGTTGTTTTTCGATAAACCGGTTTGCAGGCAGTTGATGTCTAGAATCTAGTGTGTCTGAACTAAACAAATTAACTGGGCAAATTAAATAAAAACCCAGACAAAATAAATGAAATCTTAAAGGAACTCATGCGTCTCGAGCTTTATGTAGGTAGGTACCTACTGATGTTACCGGAGTGTTGCCAGTTTTGTGGGATTAAACTAGGTGTAAATGAATTACCGCAAAATGAGAAACTGCTTTACTTTACTTTACTTTATACTTTATTGCACAAAAACAGAATACAGACACTTAATATTAGAAAAAAACATGTACAAAGGCGAGCTTATCTCTAATAAGAGATCTCTTCCAGCAAACCTAGGATGGACAGGATTAATTAACAAAAGATAGACCTACATATGTGCACAACGATAAATATTAAATTAATATACTACTTACTAACTATAGACTGCTTTGTTCTGTTTCTGAGCAACTTTCATCATGAAACCGATTTGATCAGAGCAACTTTATTTTTCACTTATCCATACCAATCGTCTGACCCACTCAGGCCAAAATGTACTGGGAAGTGAAAAATAAAGTTGCTCTGATCAAATAGGTTTCATAATTAAAGTTGCTCAAAATGATGTGCCTAACAAAGCAGTCTCTCATACATTGTATATGATGTATGGGGCAATATTGCCCCCATACATAAATAATATGGCAATATTGGCAGACAAATAATAAAATTGTTATTGGTAAGTGACAGATTCCTATGTGGCCGATTCTCTAGGTTAGACTTACTAAAATTAGTTGACAATATTAAGTCCGACAGCTCTTATGAGGTCGCCATAGATTCCATTTTCAAACTTACTTTTCAATTATTTTAATGTACTGATGAACTAATTCAAAAGTGAGTTCGAAAATGAAATCTATGGCAACCGCATAAGAGCGTCGGAGCTAATATTGTCAAGTAATTTTAGTGTGTGTGCCCTAGAGAATTGGCCCCTGTCTACATAAAATCCAAATAGGTATCTAATTCATATCAAAGAAAGGTACGTCATGGTTTTTAAACCTCGCTCGAACTGAAGTTAAAGCACAGCCTACGTTTAAGTTTAATATGAAAATAAAACTAACTTACTTTGCAACTAACTTTTGAACCTGACTGCCCTCGATCGCATGACAAGGTGGGTCGTATTGCGAGTAATTTCGCGCACACAATTGCCATAATTTAGTTTTCATCTCGAATCCGGGCCAAGGGCTGGATGGTGCAACTAGAATGCAATTTGAATAAGACTCAAATGGATTAAAATTCACTAACAAATAAAGAATTCATACTTACAGTAAATTGTTTAACTATAGCAAGATTTTGGGTATTTAGAACGTAAAATATTATTTTAAAAGAGTGAATAACTGCAACAGATATTAAAATGAAGTCGGGTAAGAAATCCAGTTGAAATAATCTGTTTGCCTAATCTTACGAACAAAACACATAACGCCATCTAGCGTCATAAAGTAACAACAGGTGCTACGGTAAGCATACGTTAATTTCGCGCCTCTTCTTGTAAGTCAGGATGGCCGAGCGGTCTAAGGCGCCAGACTCAAGGTACGCCTTGCCCATACATATGGGTATGAGTTGTTCTGGTCCTCTCTGAGGGCGTGGGTTCGAATCCCACTTCTGACAAATCTTTTTCATTTCATTTTTTTTTGTTTCTTCTCATTATACCTTTTTGTTGTTTTGCATTGCAGTTTGCATTAATAGCATTTTATGACATGATTGATTACATTGTATTTGCGTTTTACATAACATGTTTTCAACTTAATGAAGTGCAGTTATAATTTTATGCGCTCGTAAAATAGTATTGTCGATAAATAAGTTAATTAACAGTGTTTAGCATGTTGACTGACATCTTGATTTGCATCATTATTCAATCAAAGGGTTAAATATAGTTAGCTCCTTAGCGTGTAAGTACTTGAGTTTGAACTCTAATGCTATGTAATTATGGACACAAAACTTTATGCCAACTATTATTTCCAAATATCTGTGATTCCAATACAATTTATTACTTCTCACAATCGCAACATCATAAAAGCACACGAACACAAATGTATTATAATTTCGCAACTATCAGCACCGTCTTCGGTAGTATAGTGGTAAGTATCCCCGCCTGTCACGCGGGAGACCCGGGTTCGATTCCCGGCCGGAGAGAAACCTTTTTGTTTTTTTTTTCACCTTCTTGTTTCTTCTTTTGCAGGTGGGTGTCCCAGGTGTAATGGTACAGGTCATATCGGTGCTGCTGCTGGCGGTAGCATTGACAAACGCCGCCACTACGCTTGACTCCGAATTGGGGGTCGGGAAGGCGATCAATATTTTTATGAGGTTTGTTTTTCTGTATTCACCATCATTGACCTTATGCCCATTCAGACACCTTCAACTTAGTGCGACTATTTCGAACGCGAGTTATTTATTACTCCGATAATACGGCCCGTGCCTTTTATGTGAGCTCTGACTACCCCATTTAATGGGAATACAGGCGTGAGCATATCTGGTTAATTAGTCAGTGGAATTTAGATTTAGGTCATGACGCCTGTTTACGAGTCACCATACGTCTGAGCAAAAACACACACAAACGCATACCTATCTCATGTCTCGGCTTCTAGACTGTAAATAAAAAACCGGCCAAGTGCGAGTCGGACTCGCGCACGAAGGGTTCCGTGCCATTATCTATAAAAAACCGGAAAAAAAATTATGGGAGCCCCCCCTAAATATTAATTTAATTTTAATTTAATTATTTATTTTTTAAGTAAATAATATACTCAATATATTGTGAATATTTTAAGCGTCTACCTGCTACCATTATAAATATCGAGCAAAAATGAGCAAAAAAATCACGTTTGTTGTATGGGAGCCCCCCTTAATATTAAATTTCTTTTGATTTTTAGTATTTGTTGTTATAGCGGCAACAGAAATACATCATCTGTGAAAATTTCAAGTGTCTAGCTACCACGGTTCATGAGATACAGCCTGGTGACAGACGGACGGACGGACGGACGGACGGACGGACAGACGGACAGCGAAGTCTCAGTAATAGGGTCCCGTTTGGCACCCTTCGGGTACGGAACCCTAAAAAGTAACTGGAAAATGGACATGAAATGAGACGTAACGAAATTGCTCATTTCTATCTAGATTTAAATGAGCACTAAAGTGATTTTCCACTAGATCATAATTTAATCTACCATAGCCATCTGGAACGACCACGATGGACATCATAGAACGGTACAATCGTGTTCAGAAAGGTCGATTACAAATAAATGATGAGCACGCATCATCCATTTGACATATTTTGCGTCGATTTTACTATGGATTCTTGATCGGAGATCTGCTTTTCGCCGGCTTAATATTTACGTTGATTGACCAATCAGAATACTATTATTTCACAGGCTTTGTCATTGAAAACGACTGTTTGTATAGGTACTCGTCCAACGATCTTTAGGCGTGTGAATGACGTTTACAGGGGGCGTCACTTCTACGCAACCTCGTGCAATGATCCTGCCAAAAATCGTCAGTTTCACCTGTCACCGCACGCCAATATCGTTGGACAGGTGTATTCACGTCATTTTTAGGGTTCCGTACCTGAAGGGTGCCAAACGGGACCCTATTACTGAGACTTCACTGTCCGTCCGTCTGTCTGTCTGTTACCAGGCTGTATCTCATGAACCGTGGTAGCTAGACAGTTGAAATTTTTACAGATAATGTATTTATTTTGCCGCTATAACAACAAATACTAAAAAACAAAAGAAATTTAATATTAAGGGGGCTCCTATACAACTAACGTGATTTTTTTTGCGGTTTTTTATAGATAATGAATGGTACGGAACCCTTCGTGCGAGAGTCCGACTCGCACTTGGCCGGTAATTATACTTGAAATGTCAAGTGAGGGATACAGAACCAACCACCAACCACCGGCACCGCAATGATTGTGGTTGTGACTGTACCCTATCATCTTTTATTGGTCTCTGTGACAACGTAATGGAATTGACCTAACGCTTGCTCAATTCAATCGATCATTAGCAACGCGAAGCAAGATCTGGGGCGTTACCACAACCTCTAGCAATTCAGATTTAGGTGCCTAAGTAGGTAATCTGTAATCGGTAAGTAGGTAATCTGATTCTAAAATCACCATGACCGTCTTATAACAAGTCCTGGTAAAGGTAAAATAATGCCTTCCTCTTCTTCTTCAGGGGGTTATTTATGGTACTGCACCTTGCCCATTTGAGCGGGATCTTTGTGTATTTCCCCTGCGTCTGCACTTTATTCAATTCAGCTTTCCTAATAATTACTTTGCCTATAAATGAAAATTATTGCCATTTCGATAGTAGTATCAACTTTGGTCTTTGATATTAGAAATCTTAACTGAATCGGTGTAAGACTCCGGGGCTTTCCTGGCCCAGTGGATTTCGCTCGCCGTGCAGCGCGGTAACGCAGCCAGCGTTATGGGCACCTTTGGTCCGGGCGATTCTTGGGGCGGTTTGTTTGTATAATTTTAGACCCTAAATTAATAAATAATTAACTGACTTCTTAAGTTGTTAAGCTGATAACCTACAGACTTTGTGGTAAACTCCCGGTTTCGCGATAGATATCGCTTATTTCTTCAAAATACAAAAGTTAATTTGAAATTGTAATGTTTGTATATACATTGTGATTGAACATGCGAAACAGAAGGCCTCGCTCTCCTAATCCCCTCAAGGTCGCTTTGGTGACCTACGGCTTCTGGAAGTGTGATCAAAGTAACTAATTTTTATCTCATTTTTTAGGGTTCCGTACCCGAAGGGTGCCAAACGGGACCCTATTACTGAGACTTCGCTGTCTGTCCGTCCTTCCGTCCGTCCGTCTGTCACCAGGCTGTATCTCATGAACCGTGGTAGCTAGACAGTTGAAATTTTCACAGATGATGTATTTTTGTTGCCGCTATAACAACAAATACTAAAAATCAAAAGAAATTTAATATTAAGGGGGGCTCCCATACAATAAACGTGATTTTTTTGCTCATTTTTGCTCGATATTGATAATGGTAGCAGGTAGACGCTTAAAATGTTCACAATATATTGAGTATATTATTTACTTAAAAATTAAATAATTAAATTAAAATTAATTTAATATTTAAGGGAGGCTCCCATACATATTTTTTTTGCGGTTTTTTATAGATAATGGTACGGAACCCTTCGTGCGCGAGTCCGACTCGCACTTGGCCGGTTTTTTTATTTTTCATTATTGCTCGATAAAATGCCTGTGTAAGCGTACTCGTACTTCGCACACGTCCGATCCGAAGTTCCGTGGCAATGCGAATGAGTTCATGAATGGAGATTCACGGATGACGGACGAATCTATAGTGCGTAGGTAAACTACCCCGTAGACGATCAAGCATGCTGGACAAGCATGTTGGTCGAACAGCATGTTGGATGGTTTGCGGCCATGCTTGACGTGCTTGTCAAGAAATCTGCGTGCTTGATGTGCTTGAAGAAAATTCTGAACGTCTTCGGGGTGTAATGTATGAATTACACTCACACTCTCAAACACTATATTGTGACGCACATAGGTACAATATGTTAGGTAAGCATTTAGATGATATAAATAGCTACGTAACTTAGTTTAAGTGGTTCTCTCAAATACGAAATATACGACATTACATCGTTATGCTGTTTAACTCCTGAGCCACCTATCGCCCTAGGTTCCATGTTATCTCAGGGGGTGCTTGATCGTTATCGCGGTTGCTTGGAGTTTGACCAACATGCTTGACAAGAATGCTTGAACGAAGAAATAGCACTGCGACCATGATGCAGTGAAGATCTGGAGTAGTCGTACGTACGGATTCGCATCGGACATATTGCGAAACTGCTTTCACACGAGGGCACAGCAGCGAACAGTAGGGACAGAGCTATGCGCCAATCTACCATCCTTTTCTAAGCGAAAAAAGGACAAGTCGCTTAGCTTTTTCCCTATATAAGTACTTACTGTTCTGTTTGCTGCTGTACTGCCTCCGTCACAGATTACTAAATAGTTACTACGTAACAGATACTTCACTCAGTAGGAAATTTCCAATACCTACTGCTATAATAGCCTACTCCGTCGCGTCAGCAACCGCTGCATGCTAAAATGTGCCTAAATGCTCAAGCGTACAGTTGTGATCGCCTCACACCGCGCGATCTCACACTATCGCAGGGCTGCCTCGCATCGCAGATACTCGTACGATACGAACACAGTTCAAAACGTGCGTGCGCTTGGCTTGCGACAACCATACTGTCTTGATCAGCGCCGGGCCATAGCCGGGCGCCCGAGAGCTCGGGCGGGCGGTAGGTAATTATAGCGCGCGAGTATATTCAGTGACGGAGGCCTGCCTCCGTGTGATGTGAAACAGGCATAAAAGAAGTTATTCTATAACCCCTGAACAATAACCCCTTTCCCCGTTCCAGATATGGCTACCTGTCAATCTGCATGCGCGTCGTGCCCCGCAATGACAGCGAGCCGTGGCTCTTCCGCGAGCCGACCGTGTCGGTGTTCCGTGACGTGACGCGGTTCTCGCTCGCCAACAAGCCGCGGCAGGCGAAGGCGCTGTTCGACGGAGACTTCCACATGGAGTTCTGTGACAACCTGAAGCAGCTGCTGCAGGCCTACTTCAGGGATTTTAGCTTTGAAAGGTGAGATTCTAGTGTCCCTACCTAACACATAGGATTAATACCAAATTCGTATTTCGGTGTGGATATTTCATCTGTGTAAACGCTGCTGTGTTGACCTTTTGTAGATAGTTACAAAAAGAAACTCATTTTAGGCGTACTTTAGGGATTTCAGCTTTGAAAGTTGAGCACAATATCCCAGTGTATTTAACTTATGTTATGAACCCAGGCTAGAGGCGCTGCCAAAGCTTATAGCTCCTCCTACCACCGTCCTTTGCACACGACATTGTCCTTTACAGAGGGAATAGTCCTTTACAAAAGACATACTTTTGGCAGATTTCACCAACAATCCATATCTTTAGAGGACACTTTATTTCCTTTCAGGGGCCACCTACCGGTTGTTTCGGTTTGACTTTAGTTTAAGGGTCATCTAGGCTACTAGGGGACCCCCGAAATTTAAGAGGCCAGCCTCTGAAACAGTCGCTAGACAGCTAAGAAAAAGAGCTAAGCTAAGTGACCCCTAACTGTTGGTGAAATCGGGCCGGGCATTAGTTTTTAACAAAAGACATACTTATTCCTTTACAAAAGACATAGGTACTTAGTCCTTTACAAAACACATACTTACTTAGTCTTTTACAAAACACATAAGAGTGTTGCTTTACAAAGGAAACAACAATTTAGATAATAAAACAGTAGTGGAGGCAACTGGCGATTTGGTAAAATTCAGTACCACCATTATAGCACCATAGCCTCTTCGATGCCTTTAAAACCTTGTGTTCTTACTTTTCCAGGTTGGAGCGGCCGTGGCGCGCGTTCACCGCTGGCTGGCCGACTGACATCATGGCGAGGAACCTCGGCATCAACTCCTCCTTCATCACCGGAGACCACTGCTATGTCCTCGTCAGGGTTTCAAGGTAGTCATCATCATTCTGGTATTGCTAACCTATTTTTAACCGACTTCCCAAAGGAGGAGGTTTACAATTCGTCCGTATGTTTGTTTTTTTTTTTTTTTTTTTTTTTATGTCTACACCCCGTTAGCGCCTAAACGGATGGACCGATTTGGAAAATTATTTTTTTGTTTGAAAGGGTTTACCTTCCCATTGGTCCCATTGACACCAGGTCAGGATCTGATGATGGGATCCTGGAGAAATCGAGGGAACTCTTCAAATATTATAGGCAGACCTATAGTGATTTTTGTGTTTTTCATAATAACTCGTGCAAATGCACATGGTAAGCATAATATTGTGATGCGGAACTGCTGATGAAGACCACATATGGCCACCAGATCTGCTCAATACTAGGTACAAATACAATGCATGGCTGACGGGCAGGCAACGTATAGCCTAAACCGGTGGACCTAGAGCCGTGAAACTTTGCACAGGGGTTCCTTAGTAGCGTGGGGTAGCACTGATATGGGATTTGACAAAATTAATTCCCCAAGGGGGGGGGGGATAAGGGGTTACAGTTTGTATTAAACTCGATCTAATCAAATAGGGTTTGTGGAAGTCGGTTTTTTCTAAAGTTTACTTTTTGTTTCAATTATAGCCCATTTCTTTTTCATTTTATTAATGGCGTGCTAACCTCTTTTGAGTTTAGTTTCCCAGTGTCAGCTATAAAGCTAGGCTTAGCCGAAGCCAGTACAGGACTGGCAGCTAGCGCTGGCTTGTTATTGGCGTCGTATCAACATTTTTTTTTAACTGGCGGCCAGTAGCAATGGCGGGAATAGATCACCGGCCTATTTATCAAGCCAGTGACCTCCGCCCCGCAACCCCCGCGCCAGCGTGAAGACGCGTGTAGACGCATCGCGCCAGTCGCTGGTGTATAACTGTGTATCCATTTAAACACAAAGCGTATGCGCACACCACAAGAATAATTGAGGAATCAAATTAATCCATTGGCCTCATCTAAACAACACGGGTCAGGCCAGCGCAGGCTTGTCTTAGGACTGGCGCCAGCGTTACAAGCTTCGTCTAAAGTTAACTTAAGTTTGGTCAGGTTTTCTCGAGAACCTGGAAAATATCGTCTTGGGATTCATCACCGGAGACCGCTGCTGTGACCTCGTCAGGGTTTCTAGGTAAGCCGGCGCGGCGTGTATCAGCACCGTCATCAAGCTAATGATTGAAACAAAAAGTAAACTTTAGAAAAAACCGACTTCCACAAACCCTATTTGATTAGATTGAGTTTAATACAAACAGTAAACCCTTATCCCCCCCCTTAATTTTGTCAAATCAGTGCTACCCCAGGCTACTAAGGAACCCCTGTATACAAAGTTTTATGGCTCTAGGTCCACCGGTTTAGGCTATGCGTTGCCTGCCCGTCAGCCACGCATTATATTTGTACCTAGTATTGAGCAGATCTGGTGGCCATGTGTGGTCTTCATCATCAGTTCCGCATCACAATATTATGCTATGTGCATTTGCACGAGTTATTATGAAAAACACAAAAATCACTATAGGTCTGCCTATAATATTTGAAGAGTTCCCTCGATTTCTTCAGGATCCCATCATCAGATCCTGACCTGGTGTCAATGGGACCAATATGGGAAGGCAAACCCTTTCAAACAAAAAAATAATTTTCCAAATAGGTCCATCCGTCCAGGCGCTATCGGGGCACATACATTAAAAAAAAAAACATCCGGACGAATTATAATACCTTTGGGAAGTCTGTTAAAAATGAGTGTTTGCGCCCTCGCTATAGCAGTTGCAGTGCGATTCCTTGCGCGACTCCTGGCCCTAAATGGCTGCAAACAGCACAAATTCAATTAAGTACTAAAAATCTCTTTCCACAATACGGTATTGGCCTCATTTTGGAAGTAGTTTTAATATATATTATGGCAATAAAAGTTTATAATAAACTACCGAAATCATTGACAAATGAAACAAAAGATAGCATTTTCTTTAAAAAAAACTAAAACTAATGTTAATAAATAAAAGCTACTATACTTTATTAGATTATTTAAGTGATAGCCTACAAAAATAAATTAGCTGCCTTCTCCCACCCTGTGTTGCTGTGCCCGTAAGGGTCCATAATGTGAGACAATTTATTATAATTATTAAGACCACATGTACCATTATGTACCATTATGGAATGCAAATAAACTATTGAGTATTGAGTAAATGTTATCACATTTTAAGCGCACTACATTAACATTTCCGAGATATCTTCCGTAGTTTCAATTAAAAAAATATAAGTATAGTCGAATTTGAAAAAACCGCGCCAAAAACGCTGTATTTCGACCCGCGTGACGTCACATGCTCGTGAGTGAACGCCCGCCAGCCGTCATTATGACGAGCGTGTGACGTCACCAGAGAGATAAACGTCAGACAGAGCGTTTTCGTCATGTTGTCATCACAGATTATATTTCGATAGTTTATACATAAAGTTTACTCTAAAATATAATGAAATATAGATTTCTATGCTACTGATAGGATTACCACAATTTGTCGAATATTTTTAATGTTGTCCAATACCGTATTCCAGGTTCCGTGAAACGGCTAAGCTCAAAGACCTTCCCGGCAACGTGCCCGTCGAAGACGTGGTGTTTGAGGCCATACAAGAGTCGAACATCGGCGACACGGTGTCCATTGCCGACTTCATACGGAAATACGGGTCGCACTACATCGCGTCCTATATTACCGGCAATTCGCTGTATCAGGTGAGCCTGGGGGTATTTCGTAACGCGACGCAGGCGCAGTTTCCCGGGATGGCAGAGCCACAATTAAGTGGAAGACTGAAAGCTAAAACCCAGATGGCGCTTTGGTGACTGTACCTTGTTAACGCCAGTGTCAAGTAAAGGGTTTCGATTTTTGTGCTTTTTATTGCGATAACCATAAAATGTATTCTCTGATGACCGTGCGTGAGCTTCAAACTGAGTTTCGAAGGAGAAATGCGACAGTAGCTGGAAAAAAGCTCATCTGCTAGTAAGGTAAACATGCAAAGAATTAGACGTTATGTTTCGCTAGCGGTTTATAATAGTAATAAATGTATCCCCTACTTTTACATTTGAAAGCACTGCATTCAGGTTGGAAAGTTTCAAAACTTTGTTTAAAAAATACTACATACAATTTGACAGTTGCCATGTCATACTAAGGTACAATCGCGAATGCGCCACCTAGCGTGAGAAATTGACAGTTTTCCACCCAATTGTGTCGCTAGATTCAAAGGATTAAAACCAGCCAAGTACGCCCTCATATTTTCAACCCTTAGTTTAATAGGCGGAATATAACTTAGCCAACTTTTGTGAGAGAGCGAGACACACACAGCAATCACTGGCCAAGTTATATTCCGCCTATTATAATAAAGTACAAAACTAATGAAAACGGTGATTTGGCTGGTTTTGAAGAGACACAATCGTGCCCACTTTTAGCCAAGTATCCAATACTCCATTTTGATTTGAAGGGGTATTTCATGTAGGCTGAGTCAGTTACGCGAGCTAAGCTAACTTAGTTTAGCTTTTGGTCTGCAATTCGGGTAAGGGACCTAAAAGGACTGTTTAGTAATAGAGAGGTTACCTCAATACACGAGTCGAATGAAACGAATCATGAAATTCACAAAGTAAAATATCTCGTATCGGGCTATAGGGCGAAACAACTGAGACTGATCTTTTAGAACAGAATTGAATCTTCTTACGCCCGGATGCCAACCAACAACTAACATAACTTAACAATTGATTAAAGCTCAAACTGCTCCGCTCAAATAAAGTCCCCCCTAAATATCATACCGGACCTGGGGGGCAATTCTCGCGCTAGCGAGATCATGTCCATGGTCGAAATAACGATTTTACCCATCATTGTGAATAACTTTCCCTGCGAAGCATATGGTCGCAATTGAAACAATAAACATCCCCCAGTACATTGCCCCGATCAGCTGATTTCAAGTTACTATTGGAGACCCAAATTTTTTCGTTTGCGACCATATGTTCCTTGGGGAAATTTTTTCATAATGGGTACTGTCATTCCCCAAAATATGGTCAGCTAATTAAATGCCACCCTGTATACCCATTATACAGGTCTTCGTGTACTCTCGAGCCGTGTACTCTCGCATTAAAGAGCGGATCAAGTCACGTGGTATCACGGACATACCGCGGGCGGATGTCAATAACTACTTCTCGCCGCTATTCGCAGAGCATATCGGCGAAGTTAAGGTTGGATGTGTTGGATGCTACAGCCTTATTTCGGCTTTGTTCATGTTTCGAGAGTCAGCGGCTGAGTGTTTTCGCTTGATTACAGGTTGGCCCAACTTCGGATTTTTATTTTTCACTTATACAGGGTGTAACAGAAAGGTGTAGTCATATTTTAGGGGGTTCTTAGGGACATCATTCTGAGCGACTTTTACTATGAATCCGATTTGATCATAGCAACTTAAATTTTCACTCTCTATACAAATCAGCTGATCGCCCGGACCAAAATGTATGGAGCAATGAAAAATAAAGTTGCTCTGATCAAATCGGTTTCATAGTAAAAGTTGCTTAGAATGGTCTCCCTAACAACCCCCTAAAATATGACTACACCCTTCTGTTACACCCTGTATAATTCAGACTCCAGACAATTTAAGGTCTGTTCTTAGTAAATTTTTGGTCCACCGTACGCAATTGGGCCACCTGTATAGAGGATCACGCAAATTATTGTCCTCGCCTACTGACAGATGTGGCAGTTTCAAGTGACGTCCTAAAAAGACTCAATACATAACCATTTTCAATCCAAAAATCGATCGTGGTGTAGAAAAAAACATAAGGTTTTTAACCCCCAAAGTCGAGCCATTGTCATTCTCCAATATTATAAAAAAAAACATTAAAATTAATTTGACAGTGGGTACCAACGTCAAAAATTAGACATTCATTGACGTCTTGGTACCCACT
The DNA here is from genome assembly GCA_963457715.1 of Argyresthia albistria. Lineage (NCBI taxonomy): Eukaryota > Metazoa > Arthropoda > Insecta > Lepidoptera > Argyresthiidae > Argyresthia > Argyresthia albistria. Next base: position 2,237,379 of record OY735259.1, read on the forward strand.
GTCATTATAATTTTAATGTCAATATTGTTCCAAGGACTCTTTTGTCCTTACGCTAGCGTGGGTGTAGACACACTAATACAAAAGACATCAACGCGCGTGCGTTTTTATTAGACATCACATCAGGGGGAAACTGCTACCAAAAATAAGCGTTCCATTAGCAATGTGCAACGCCGCGAGAATGCCTCAAAAACGCCTTGTGAATGCCGGCAATCCATTTGCGATGTGTTCCGGAATATCAAATGACGCCATTTCGGGCGTTTAAGAAGCGATCGAGATCCAATTGCAATGCGTTTCCCTGCATAGGGCCCCAGGTTATTTTTTAACGAAAAGCCCCTCTGCACTAGAAACTCATCAGTTAACCAACATTGAAGAAATCTATTGGTAGGTGGGGACTATAATTTGCGTTCTTCTTTGACACTGCGCTTTTTCGCAGCGTGTCAAACTTAACAGTTAGCGCTGACTGTCATTACCCAGAACAACCATAAGGATGACTTAATTATCCGACCAAACGGGAAATTATAGTTGGCAACCATTATGAACAACTTTTAGAATTAAACCTATGTAAACGCCCATATCCCGTTTGGTCAGATATTGAGTTATCAGTTATCACATCTTTCGGCTAAGCTTCAAGCAATCTTCTTTTCTTTCTTACTTCACATAGTCATTATCGTTTCAAAATTTTGCCATCGCCATTTCATGCAGTCTGCTTTACTTATCATGCAATCATTTTTGCCGTTCCAAATCATTTGCGTTATCACTTTTGTAACATTTATTTGGAATTTTTTTTTTTTTTTTTAAAGTAAAGTAGCGTTTATTTGCTTGAATATAGGTGTACATCAGGTTTTATAACAATGTCACTTAAATATTTTACGCTATATTCTGCCATGCAGACGTGCATTTTTGGAGTGCCTCTGTAACGTATTAAAGGCGACAGGCTATTTGGAAAAAAAATACGGAAGAAAAGTAGATTCCACGTCCAGCCTCAATAGTGTCAACCGTTGCAAAGCGTACACGGCGCGGCGAAAAACTTACCAATTGTCTACGATTCCGTGAAAATCCTTGTCTATTGTCACTTCAGGTGTTTGTGTTCTCTAGAACGGCATACGCTATGATCAAAGAGCGACTTAAAAGTAAGGGCGTAGCAGACATCACTGCCAAAGAGTTGGAAGGATATTTTTCGCCGTGGCACGCGAAACATATCGGACAGATAAAGGTAAAATGTTGTTTTTGTAGGACAATTATTAATAGGACATTTCGTGTAATAATAGGCCGATTACAATAAAATAGGTCATTTCCTATATTATTGGGCCATTTCCTATAATAACAGGCCTTTTACCTATAATAGGCCTTTTCCTACAATAATAGGCCATTTCCTATAGTAATATACAATTTTCTATAATAGTAAACCATTATCGATAAATTTTCTATGCATAATAGGCCATTACCTAAAGTCAAAATAGAATAGGGAAATTCCCAACTTAAGCTCTGCCGACATATTTTTTAGTTTTGATAAGTCCATCCATCCAAGTCCGTGCATCAAAAACATTATCAGCTACGATACCCTATACCATTTTCTACGATTCATTTCCATTTCATCCTTTCTAGCTGTTTCAACCTATGCTTATGTTTGTTTTATTTCTCGTCCAAAATTAATTTCAATTGCTTCGTAAACTTAACGGTCACTAAGCAAATTCTAATTGTACTGGCCCTCATTCACCTTTTTGCTACAAGATTAATAATTCTAGTAAAGTGCGTTTGAGAAGCGATTTTGAGTTTTGGCATATCGAGGGTGTGTTTTAATATTTTATTACGTTTCCTATTTAGGTGGCAAGTGGCAACAAAACTGTGGAAAACTGGGCAATGAAACGTCTACGAGTGCACTACTACATATTCTCTTATCCTAGCCTATTGAAACTGCACGGGGAACCAGCTTTACTCAGAAACCTGGACACCCTACTAGGAAACGAAGCATTATTACAATTGGAATTGAAGACATTGTCGCCCGCATTCAAGGATGTGAAGAAAAAAAAGTGGTTTGAAGAAGTCATAGACAATTATTTGAAATTGTGGGAAAGTAATATGTAAAATTTACGATTACACGGGCAATAATTGCCCGGCAAATGGTAAATCCGGAGATACTGTTTTCGCAATATTGCTTGCAGTCCCTCTAAATATTCCATTTTATTAAAAGTTGCTATTTGTGGCCATTGTTGCCGCAAATTACTTGATGTAGCCGTGAGTGGAGTGACGTCATAATTACTCGGAATTGCGCAATTTAAATTGCCCATGTAAGCGTACCTACGTGTCGCCGCACACGGGCTTCCGGCCACAGCCACAAAAGACGCCACTCGCTTCTTGTGGCCCGCACCGACCATAAAACGCCGGCACACGCAAACCTTTGGAATGCGCCGTATCATAATGTCCATTATGATACGGCGCGCATGTGTGAAACAAAATAGCAGCCACCGGCTACAAGTGGCCGACGCGCGCTTCAGCTTCCTTAATGGCCGCTTCTAGCTTCTCGTGGCGGCGTTTGTGGCTGTGGCCGGTGGGCCTTATGCGGGGACCCCACGGGTGTAGAGTAATTGCAAGTATTTTGACACACGGTAGTGTGTTAAGCCAAGTACCAATTAGAGCTACTTATGAACCCTTTATTATTACAGTGAATTTTGTTGATGTTGTTATGTATGGATGTGCTATTAAAATATATTTTAGAAAAAAATACAGAGCCACGATATTAAATATTAACCAACCCGGTGGCCAAAACAAGAACTAAACTCGCGAGTAGGTAAGTATTATAATGCCATTCGTGTCCCATTCTATTGTACGACGCAAATGAATGGCACCGTCACCGAGCCAGTTAATTCAATGGCGCTGTAAGTACCTACTTAGACATGAAACCTAGAAGTATAGATGTTAACTAGCTGTTGAAGTCCATTGAAAATGTTATTGTAAGTATTAGAAAAAAAAATGTATATCTTCATATCTAAGTAGCAACGTCATCTATCGGCGGGAATGAAATTCAACGAATTATGTAATGATGTAATTGGTGCTATATTATATTATTATATTAAAAGCAAGATTTTATATTTTAAGTACAATTTAAACGTGTAATGTGTCTTCCCAGATATTTTGCGAGGCGTTTGAATATATTATCTTTAGATTTTAGTCATAAAAGAACGAAAAATGTGATGAAATAAATAATTATTTTGTTTAGATTTAAGTAAATGAACAGTGCAACAAACTACTTAGCTAATATTCGTAAATTAATTAGAATAATTATGAACAGGTATTTAAGATGGCGCAATAAACAATCCAAGACAGCCAATGTAAACGTCTATTTTACAGTGTTTTGTATATTGTGGTAGGTACGCTATAACCTATGTATATTTTTAAATAATTAGTTTCCTCGATACAGCTGGGCAATTTAATCTAGAAAATAAAAATACTTATAGGCAAATATTTTTAAAATGTTGCTGTCATTAAATTGCCGGGTTGTAAATTGTTCGATAAAAAACATCCAGCGCCATCTGCAAACAGTGCAATAAAATATGTAAATTTGTCAGGTACAAATGAATGCGGGATCAAACACGATAATGCATTTAAATATTATATTTCTACGTATATTTTAGAGAAAAAGATGTAAATATTTTTATTATTTAAAATATAAAAAATAGTGTGAAATGTATCGTTGACTTTTATTCATATTCGTCGTGAATCGATTTTTATTAAAGTGAGGCTGGCTATCACTAAATCAGTGCCATCATCATCAACATCATCCTCAGCCCACATCGACCCACTGCTGGGCATGGGCCTCTTCTCTATAGCGCCAATCAATCAGGGCCAGTTTAAAGTTTAGTAAACGGTCTCATGCATATGTTTCATTTAAACCCGATTCACCCTATATAAACGCTATGTGACAGATTTATCTATTTTATACAAATGGTTTATCTATCATGGGGCGTACAGGGACTTCTTGAAATCAGAATGTTTATTGTGTGTCGTAGTTTATAAGATGTTACATTTGACACATCGTCCTTCGCCTTGCCATTAGGTATACAAATAAATCAATCAACAACTAATATATTAATTAAAGTAGCATATATGTGATAGAATAATTTAACACGTCAAAATAAGGAATGGTTACTATCTCAGCACAACATTATCCAGCCATTAGGCAAACATTAAACAATCCTTAACACTTCCAATCTATGAAATAGGCCCCAAGTCAGTCTCAATAATTTAACCTTTGCGAAATTATCAGCAAAACAAATCTAAACTTTCTTCTTTCCTTTACTCATCCATCATCTGTAAACTTATATCTACTAACAATATTAGATTACAGTCTCAGCTTAGCTTAGAGTCGTTTTAATAACTGAACCACGTGATCCCCAGTTGTGCAGCTGCACAGTTTTAAAACGACTAACCGCCCGTACCCAGAAGGATTACTAAGTAGGATTTTGTATGTGAATTCAAATTTGGAACTAATGGTTGATTAAATCTCTCTGAGTGCAGCAGTAAGCTAAGCTGAGACCATAATCTAATATTGTTAGTAAATATAAATTTGTTTAGTAAGTTTACAGATGATGGATGAGTAAAGGAAAGAAGAAAGTTTAGATTGAGAGGACGAAGGAATTTAGGAGGGAGAATATCGTAGAGTGAAGTATGATTATTAGAGCATTCAAAGAACAAATGATCAGGAGAACCGTCAGCCAGGCAACATTCACATAGGGATGTATCCCTTATCCTAATTTTTGCTAGAAAAACAGGAGTGCAGGAGTGTTCCAATCGAAGACGACATACGACAGATGTGAAGAACCAAGGACGTCTGGGAATTAAGGGTTGACCCTGTCAGTTGCTCGCTTCGCTGTGATCTTCCAGTTATGCAGGGCTCATCACGTGACATTGGCGAAATTATTGTGGCAACACACGATAGAAGCCACAGATCAAAAACTTAACTTAACTTAACTTAGACTGTGACTGTGACCCCTGTGACCAGAGGACCATAGCGAGCAAGTGACAGATCCCTGGCTGTGCCTCAGAACCTCAGAACAATAACTCAGATTAATGAAACTCTTCTGTGATTGCTGTGATACCTCCATGCCTACACAGGAAACTCATTTGAAGATTTTGTGCCTGTCTTCTCTAAACAGCTGTCTAACTGTCCAACGACCTTTTGGCTTGTGGTGATAGGTAGAAACCTCGTAGAAACTAAAAAAAATGACAGGTTCATAGCATTAGGTTGCGTAGAAGTGACGCCACCTTGTAAACGTCACTCAAATGCCAAAAGATCGTTGGAGAACTCGGAGAACTATAGAAAGTTTTTTTTTTCTAGCTTCATTCTTCCCCTTCCAACTTTGGAATAAAACCTTCTTGACTGGTTGACACTGACAATCCAACATCAAAATAAACACCTGAGGTAAACAAACTCAGTAGGTAAACCGTAGACAGAAAACAAAACTCCCTGTCCTATCCACCAAGTTTCAGAATAAGTTACTGGATTAGGAACCGTCAAGCATGTCTTCTAGAGGGTACCTAGGATGCGCGTGCGACTTTAACGGACTTATAGACCTACACGACAAGCTAAATGCTAAGGTCATAGACCAGGTCAATGTCAGCCAGGAGTTGCAGATGCTCAGTTCTTTCGCTTATGAAGCTAACGAGTACCGGATCAAGAAGTGTATTCGGGAAAGGTGGGTGGAAATACTGGTATTCTGTAATCTATTGTAAGAAAACATTAAAGGTTATGTTATGGTGAACAACTAACAATAACCTATTAGCACGTTGGAATGGAACTACAGGACGTTAACTTTCATGCATTCTGGTTCATAAATAAACCATCCATCCTGAGCAATGTATTAGAACGCATGATTCACCTGCGGCCTCGCACTAAAGAAATGAGAAGTGAAGACATGCCACATTGATGGGCCAGGCTCGGCCTACAGCCATGAACGTACATTAGATTCTGTTAGTTATTGTAGTACATGGCTCAGCGTTCGGCCTTGCGTTTATCCCACATCCCATCTGGGTTATTCGTTAGTGCCCTATATGCTCAAATCGTACCGTACACCTTCTAACCCAGGATATCAGACATAGCATCATGGAAGTGGGTGCTCCAAGACCTGACGAAGCGGTTAGAAGAAGTTGTGGAGGCACTTCAGCACGAGCACAATGCTATCAGGGTGATTATCGAGAGATTGGGGAAGGAGATTGAGGAGTTCTCCCGAGGAGCCACCAGGCCTGGGGCACTCAGCCCGTTCACCGATTCTGTGGAAGAGGCTATTGATCTTGTGAGTCTGCCTTCATGGTTTTTATGGCTGGATTGACTTGCTCAAATAAAGTGCATTGCACTTAGCATACGCTGTAAGTTCCTGAGCGAGAGACTGTCAGCAATTCAGCATTACTTTGAGTATCGGTCAAGCTTTGAGCTGTCGGTTGTGAATTCGAGTATATTTTAGTTACTGCTGAGTGTAGTCTAGACACATACATTTTAAAGTAGGTATAGGCTCTGCAAAACTCATATTTTTCCGAGATATCCCAATCAAACAACAATTTCAGGAGTACAAATACCTCCGCAAACAGAGGAAGAAGTTCGAGAGGATAATTGAAGATCTAGACAAGCAGACAGCCCGTGTTCAAAGAACCAAGAAGATGATAGAGGATGACGTCATAGGAAAAGAGAAGGCGATAACTATTGAGGAGAAATGCGTGAACATTGATGTGAATACTGCGCAGTTTTGTGGGAAACAGAAGAAGAAAAGGTAGTTCTTCTGTCGATTTCTTTAGCATCTCGCTGATTCCCTTACAGGGTGACAGGCACAATAGTCGTCACGTTTACAAGTCGCGTCAAGTTTCTTGGCACATGGTTACAATACAAGAGAGACTCATATATTGAAACAAAGAGGTGAGAGTTCACTTAGGTGCCAAGAAACATAGCATGGCCTGTAGCCGATTCTTCAATAAATAATGGACTGGAGGACAATCTCTGTGGCGCAGGGGTTGTGGCTCCCTACCCTACCAAGCGAGAGGTCCCGATTCCGGCGGGATTCAGAAAATATACCAAGGTCTTGGATGTTTAGATGTTCGTGATGTCGCTGATTCTGGTTCCCACGACACAGGGTAGTGTGGGGCCAGAACTAAATGTATTTGCCTGGATGTAAATGGTTATATTTAAGTATGGAGTTACCTACGTTATAAGCTATGTTTTTTTATATAAGTCAAATCGCGTTTTACTTGCACAGGGCAGCTCCTATTGAGATGTGGGAAGAGCGCTGCATGTCGCTGAAAAGAACAGGTCTTTGTGAACTGGGGAATGCTATCATTGCTCGGCAGCAGGTATAGTAAATACGCCCTGCAGAATATCTTCTAATCTTTTCCTCTCCCGTGCGGTGACAAGACAAGTTGTCCCAGTTTTGATTTTTTTTAGGAAGACCTCCCCTTACTGCATACTAACCCATATATGGTTTCATTGGTTTTGAATTGTATTACTAAACAATGAGATTGAAAATCGCTATGCATTTCGGGTTAGGCCATGCATTAAGGGGGTGCAATTTTTAATTCACTGCCAAAAATGTAATGCCATAGATAAAAATTTATTGATTTGCCTGAGATAACTTAACATACATCAGAATGAAATCGGATTGATAAATATTTAATAACATTGTTTTGTGGAATTAATCATTATATTGCACGGGTAATCCTTCAGATGTGACTTGATGTTGAAGGTGGGTTTACAGGGCGGCGCCAGTTCTACGCAACTCAATGTCAAAAAGCGGTAGTTTCACCTGTCACCGCAAGCCAAAATATATTTGTAAGCGCATCTCCAATTATTGACAATGAAGCAGCACGTGTACTTTGGCAAACGTATATTTTGGTTGGTAAACTTTTTGGTAGTGAATTATAAATACTTATCTTACTTTACATGGCAGCGAATGCTCCATGTTTCCAACGGTGTGGACTAAATATTTATATATGGGCACATAAAAACATTACCTTGTCCCATACTAAGAAACCCTTTTGTGTGGAAGCTTAAGCAGTGACGCCACCACTTATGTAAACATCCAAGGCCCAGGGATTTGCTGAAATATGACATAGAAGAGGAAATAAATTTTTCTATTAAGTACAGTCGAGTCCATTAATATATAAGCAATGCCAAGGCATCAAATAAATGTACATGGAATGGTAGGTATATAAAATAAAGGCATATAATAAAAATATAAAACATATGTGAATCTGCTCATATATTATGTACATAAATATCTGAGCAGATTCACATATGTTTTTTTGATAAATCTGCTCAGATATTTATGTACCATTCCATGTACATTTATATTTGATCCCTTGGAATTGCTCATATATTTGACCGAGCGAGCGAAGCGAGCGAAGCGTCTCCGTTTCAGGTTTGGGCAAAAATGCTTTCGTATGTCCGGTTGTTCTCCTCTACAGGTCGCATTTATGAACCGATTCTCGTGAAATTTTGTGAGCAGGTTGGAAAAATAAATAGAATTTTTTACTCGAGCCAGTTTTTTTATTTTTTTCAAAATGGCGGAGAAAAAAAATCGCTACAACCCAAACGGCTCGATGGATATTAACAAATGAGGTGTCGTTGGATTCGTAAAGACCATGAGAGTGAAACAGATGAGCGAGCGAAGCGAGCGAAGCGTCTCCGTTTCAGGTTTGGGCAAAAATGCTTTCGTATGTCCGGTTGTTCTCCTCTACAGGTCGCATTTATGAACCGATTCTCGTGAAATTTTGTGAGCAGGTTGGAAAAATAAATAGAATTTTTTACTCGAGCCAGTTTTTTTATTTTTTTCAAAATGGCGGAGAAAAAAAATCGCTACAACCCAAACGGCTCGATGGATATTAACAAATGAGGTGTCGTTGGATTCGTAAAGACCATGAGAGTGAAACAGATGAGCGAGCGAAGCGAGCGAAGCGTCTCCGTTTCAGGTTTGGGCAAAAATGCTTTCGTATGTCCGGTTGTTCTCCTCTACAGGTCGCATTTATGAACCGATTCTCGTGAAATTTTGTGAGCAGGTTGGAAAAATAAATAGAATTTTTTACTCGAGCCAGTTTTTTGATTTTTTTCAAAATGGCGGAGATATGGGGTTTTAAAATGTAAAAAAATCGCTACAACCCAAACGGCTCGATGGATATTAACAAATGAGGTGTCGTTGGATTCGTAAAGACCAACAGATTATATAATTTTAGTAAAAAGTCAATAGGTTGTATTAAAGATCGCGAAATGTAGTTTACAAAGTTATTGGTGCGGCTACTTTCATACTGCATGTACGTAACCAGGTACATTCATAAGTTTGTATGTGTTATTGAAAGAAAATTATTTGGGTTATTTTTTTATGTGTGTTAGCAGTTCAGCTTTCCCACCGACATACTCGCGAGGTCTACAGCTCACAGAGCCACTAGTAATGGACTCGACTGTACAACAAATAAAAATACATCGTCACCACTATTCCCATGCGGAGTGGCAGAGGTGAAAAACTCCATTTTGCGTGACAAAGGGCTGGCCCACCGCCCCAGCTATAGAGAAATAAAGGTTTCCTCACCACGTTTCCATCTCCATTAGAATGTTCGTATAATGTACCTACTTTAGATAAATAACTTATCCCATTAGGTACAGTCGAGTTCATTAATATACGAGTAATGCCAAGGCCAATATAAATGTACATGGAAATATCTGAGCAGATTCATCAATAAAACATCTACTATGTATATTAATAAAGAAATTGAATTGAATTAATGAACTCGACGGCACATGGTCAGCGCTGGGATTCGAACCTGCATCTCCTGCGTGTGAATCAAGCGTAAAACCCACTAGACCACGGCGCTTTTCTATTACTCTTCTATCAGGTGCTCAGCATGCCAGTCTCTTTCTCTCGACGTCCGGGAGAACTTGCCAAGTGTCAAACAAGACTCGGTCGTCTCAATCTCGGACAATTTCTCTTTTCGGGCAAAATAAATTGTAATTTTTTCACGACTAAGGCATTTCCCGTGTGTGGCATGCCGCCCTTTACAGGTCCGCGCAGCGCGAGTCGAGCTGTCGATAGATGCGCAAGCGAATGCCGCGCAGGTAGACGCGGTGCTGCGCAGGCGCCTGCACGCCAACAGGGCCAAGCTGGACGAGATGAGGTGGCAGAGGGAAGAGGTCAGCAGAATATGGCGGCAGGGCTTCACCCGTAGACAGCGGCACAGTAGCTCCGACGGTGACACACTAAATGTAGTCCATGAGAGTAGTAAGATTGAGCCATATTCCACCACGCTTACTCAGTGCGCGTTGATGGAGGGCTGTATGAGCTAGGTTCAGAAGTTATCAAGCTGCCTTATAAGGGCCTTTGGCACATGTTAAGTAGCGATAGTAGCCAGGACATAGGTCCTCGGATCACGGAAGCGCCCGAAACCAAAACAAATGTCACATAGAAACAGATTGCCTGATGCTGAACCCGCACGATTGTTTCCAATGTGCGGACTCCGTTAGGCCACGGACGAAGATAAATTAATTATTTCATTGACCATGGTCAGCTCAGGATGCGAACCTGTATCTCTTGCATGACAGATCACAGACGCTTATTAACTCCTCACTATAGGCCGTACGAGACATGGAGTCTCTAGACGTGGAGATGCACTCCACAGAGACGAGTATCCTGGACAACATAGAGCAGGTGCGAGTGATATTGGCCAGGATCGGTGAACGGAGACTGAAGCCCAAGGGGGAGGTCATCAAGGACTACATAGATGTCAAGCTTCGGACTGAGCTAGCGAGGCTACGGCAGTACGGTGCTATAATGCAGGAGAACCTGAAGAGGATTACGTGAGTCATCCTCTATACTTGAATTTAAAAAAAGGTAAACTATGACCTATGAATTTGAAATTAATATTTAGGTGTTCGAGCCTAAAGGCTTGATCCACCTTGAGATTACACCTCTGTATTCTGACGTCATTGTAGTGTGAAAATGGCTCCACATAGACGGTGGCGCCATCTTCTGAGTAACAGCAACAACTTCATGTTGTTTGGTTTGATATATAAGTCAGCGCGGCGGGAGTGTTCTTCAGTGTCTTTCAGTACGCTTTTGTATTCCGAATGAAAGACGTCAAACAAAATTCAAGACAAGAATATTTACGTCGTTTTCCAAATAAATTGGTAAGTACCTATTCTAATTAGGCGTATTATCGCATCAAACAACGCGGTGCGCCCACAAGCCACGCGCGCGGGTTACCATACTACCCACAAAAGCATTGTGCGTCCTCGTACCACATTGTAGCTGAAGCGTCGTATCAATTCGATGCGTCGACGTATCGGCTTATTACCCTCAAGGGATACGAATACGTCCTCGTATCACGGCGAAGCGTCGCGTCGTATCAACTGATACGACGTATCGACATAAGTCGCATAAACAAAACATCGCTTGATACATTTACGCCATGGATACGTCCACGATACGACCAAACAATTTGGTACTCACTATGATCGTTTATTGTTCCAGAACGATGGAGAACATCGGCATGCCCTCGTGCTCGTCAATGAAAACGATGGGAGAACTTTCTCTCCATCCACCCAAAGGAGACGAAAAACGTTTCAAAGCAGTCGTCGACTTGGTTTGGAAAACCTACCCTCCAGGCTGGGAGAAGTGGCCAGTTAATAACCTCTCATACGAAAATCTATTCGGTACCACTATCGATCCTGAAGTAGAGAAAAAAGTGAGATTCGCCTTGCCGACACTCGAACTAGTACGTGCGCTGAATCCAAGTGCATCTCAAACGTCGGAAAAAGTTTTCAGAGATATGAAACGTCGCCTACTAAGTTGGTCTTTTGGGAGAACTCTACTTTTCTCACCATACAAAATCATGGCAAAAATACACGAACAATCTCACAATGTTTTCATGGATACAGTCGCTCAATTGAAACCAAAAATACTATCAAGACAACAAGTTGCCGACCAATTAAGGAATTGTTCACCGGAACATCCACCATTTGCCTCACCAGCATCATCTAACAGACTCAAAAGAACGTGCTCATCCCCAATGCTCGTAGATACTCCTAAAAAAGGACGAGAAGAAATCCCAACCTTGTCATCAAAGGACAAGGAAGTTCTGTCTCTTCTAATTGAACAACAACAACGTCAGAATAGTATGTTCGAACAGCTCATTGATATGTCACGAAAACAAGGAGAAAAAATAAGCAAGATGGAAGGAAGACTAGGAGGAGAACAAGAGGAAGAGTCTTCCACGGATCATCTCAATAACTCATTCGCAGATAGTACACAAGATGGGGACTCTGAAGACCAAGGTGAAGTCGGAGAAGATAATACTCCACTTGACGTATGGGCACCTTCGAGATTTACAATAAACAAAGATAATCAACCAGCGATTAAACCCTCTGAAGTAGAATTCCTGCGAAATCAAATTGTTGAAGCTCAACGCAAACTCCTAGACTTACAAGAACAAAATCCTCAAAACACAATCGATTTCACTCCTGATGTCGTCGAATCTCAAGTTAAAGTAGCAAAAGCAGACCCAGACCTAGCCAAACTAGGCTCAAAATGCCAATGTCTCAGTCAAGAGACCTGGAAAAATATCAGATACTCAGAAGTGCAGAAACAATTCCAGGCTACGCCAGTCTTTACCTCTCTTAAAGTAAACAGTCAGCTAGCTTTGGCTACACCATTTTGGCACATCGTGGGACTTCTAGAAAAAACTGATGGCACTCTTGCTGCCATCTGTCATGGACTCTTACAGCAACGAAAAATATTTCAAGATTGCTGTCAAAACCTTTCGCCCGCCGTCAAAGAAGAAATAAATAGAGAGCTGCTGGGACCAGAATCAAAATTCAGAAAGACATCTGACGCACTTCTCCAATTTTCCTGTGGGAAAAGAGCTGAAATTATTCAACAAAGAAGACAATTGTACAGAGCTCCAAATAAAACAATCAACGAAATTTTACATGGTATACCTCCCTCTGAAACTCATCTTTTCTCAGAAGCAGCCTTAGGGGAAGTCATGAAGGACCAAGGCGGTTCCCATAAAGTTTTTCCCAATAGAACAAAACCCAAACCGAAACAGAAATCGCACTTTCCGGGAAGTGATATACAAAACTCATTCAAAAAAGACAACTACAATAATACCTTTCGCAAGCCAGCAAGAAGAGAAGATAGAAAACCGAATACCTATAATAAGCCCCAATTCAGAAACAATGGCAAGAAACCAGGAGGCAAGCCGCAACATAAAAAAAATTGACTCATTTCGGGGGGGACAGCTGGGCAACCACGTCCTAGCATGGAAATCCCTAGGAGCTCCACCCGTTCTCTTATCAATGATATCAGGTTATCGAATCCCTTTCTTCAAAAGACCTCCATTGACAAATTTAATTCCGCAAAAAATAACAAAGAAGGAGATGGATGCGGTAACAAATCAAATAAAGGACCTAACAAAAATCGGAGCAACCACGCAACAATCCTTCACCAGGGGCTTTATATCACCAGTTTTCCTAAGAAGAAAACCGAACGGAGAGTACCGTCTGATAATAAACCTAAAGAACTTAAACAAGTACGTACGCCCCACAAAATTTCACTTACCGAACCTGTACAAGATACCAGATCATTTATCAAAACAAGACTACATGATAAAAGTAGACCTCTCACAGGCTTATTATCATATACCAGTATCTTAAGCTCACCAACGATACCTAACTCTAGAAAACAACAATCAGTTCTTCCATATGACTTGCCTACCTTTCGGCTTAGCCAGTGCCCCGTCAGCATTCTCCAAAATCACCAACTGGGTGGCACAGTACCTGAGACAGAAGAAGATACGAGTTGTTGTGTATTTAGACGACTTCCTGCTTATGCACGAAAATTCCGAAATTCTAACACAGCAAGGGCAGTATGCACTCGAGCTTCTAACTCAACTGGGATGGTGTGTGAATCTCGAAAAATCTATCCTTACACTAACGAAGGAATTAGAGTACCTCGGAGTAATCTGGAACACGAAAAACCACTCAAAATACATTCCATCGGAGAAAGTAAAAGCCTATCAAGAGCATGCGCTGAATCTCTTAAGAAAAGATTCTTGGAATTGGTGGGACGCAAAGAGCATAGCAGGCAAACTCAACTTCGCTTCGGAAGTAGTACCTCTAGGCCGTCTGCACTGCAGATATATACAAAGGGCGACCAAAAAGTTACCAAACAGACAGCGCGACAAATTGTTCCCTATAGAAACAACTGCGAAACAAGAGCTATCATGGTGGATCAAACACCTACACAAATCATCACCGATCCACCGTCCCCCAACATCTGTATTTATAACCACAGATGCAGCAGACAGGGGGTGGGGAGCCATAGTGAACAGCAAGATGCTGAAAGGATATTGGACACACTCACAACAAACTTGGCACAGCAATCAAAAAGAGCTTTGGGTTCTCTACAAAACTCTCCAGATGGAAGCGACTTCTCTGAGAGGGAAGAGCATAACGTTTCAGTCGGACAACCGCACAACCATTGCCTACATCAACAAACAGGGGGGTACAAGATCAACAGTCCTCCTAGAAACGGCTACGAGAATCCTACATCTAGCTGCAGACCTCGATATAACTCTAACAGCCAGATACCTTCCTGGAAAATACAACGGAATTGCAGACAGCCTCTCGAGACAGAAGGCACTACCAGAATGGCATTTAAGCGATCATATTCTGAATCAAATCTTTCAGACATTCGGCACTCCTCAAATAGACCTGTTTACATCAAGCAAATCAGCAGTAGTTCCAAATTATGTGAACGAAGACATAACGGATCCAAACAGCATGTTCACGGACGCTTTCAGCAGACTTTGGAACTATCAGCTAGGGTGGATCTTCCCACCCCCAGCGCTGATACCAAGAATCCTAGGTCACCTCGAACAATGCATTGGAACCTACCTACTAGTAGCACCAGACTGGAACAGAGCTTTCTGGAAACCAGACCTAGAAGATCGATCAATATGTCAACCTTATCACATACAGAACCTCCACGATCACCTGACGGACCTTCGAACCAACAAACCCCCGAAAGAAGTAGACAGCATGAGTTTGCTGGTATGGAAAATACGGGCTGGGAAGAGCTCATCAAGGACTGGTCACAAGACCTAGTACAAATAGTTGAAAGCTCCTGGAGAACATCTAGCCTCAAAACTTACAGACCGGCCTGGAAACGTTGGTTACAATGGGCATCAAGTCACGATGTATCAAAAACGGACCCAAATCCATACAATTAAAAAAGCAAGATCGCCCGCGTGCTCCCGCGTTTAACGTACCTGACTTCCTAGATTGGTTATCGCGATATAGAGTCAACGAAAAAAGCATATTTCAAGTCTCTCTACACCTGGCTATAATACTTTTATTAGCCACAGGACGCAGAATCCACGATCTAACCTTGTTAGATATAAGTGACGACTTCTTCGAAGATACGGGCTCAAGCATCAAACTTTGGCCAAGATTCGGCTCTAAAACAGACTCAACTACTTACTCACAATCGGGATGGGAACTACTAGTTAACCCTACGCAGAACTTGGACCCAGTTCTATGGACGAGACATCTTCTAAATACATCAGAAACAAGACGCTCAAACAGAAAACTAACTAATCTGTTTATTACAACACGTGGAAAAGTGACTCCAGCTTCTCGAACAGTCATCGCGGGCTGGGTACGGACGCTTTTCAAAGAAGCAAATCTAAGTGCTACACCGGGCAGCTGTAGAGCTGCAGTAGCTTCTCACAATTGGATACATGGACAAATGGACATAAAGGAAATTTTAAAGCGAGGCAATTGGAGAGCTCCTACCACCTTCCTAAGGCATTATCTGCGAGAGATTCTCCCAAGACAACACTCCGTTTCTACTAGAAACCTATCACAAAGTTTTGTACCTGTTGATTGATCTCAAATAATTAAGAACTGAAGTTTATAATTTGTTTTTAAGATTATGTGATCTTATATCTCGTATAATTAATCATTGCTTTGGGTGAAATTCCGTAAATATATTTTTTGTTTTCTTACAAACGTACCTACTATTCATTTCATCAATACCTACACATATCCTCATATCATAGATAGTAACATTTACTCACAGTACGCTAAGTCAGCGCCGGCAGATAGGAAACACGTCTCAAGGTGGATCAAGCCTTTAGGCTCGAACACCTAAATATCAGCGTTTTTCCCCCGAAGGGTAAAAAACGCTTATTTAGGTTTCAGCCGTTAGGCTTGATCCACCAAATTTTCATGCCTTGCCGGCTTAAAAATGAAAGACACTGAAGAACACTCCCGCCGCGCTGACTTATATATCAAACCAAACAACATGAAGTTGTTGCTGTTAATCAGAAGATGGCGCCACCGTCTATGTGGAGCCATTTTCACACTACAATGACGTCAGAATACAGAGGTGTAATCTCAAGGTGGATCAAGCCTAACGGCTGAAACCTAAATAAGCGTTTTTTACCCTTCGGGGGAAAAACGCTGATATTATTGGTCCTTGTTTACCTTTTTGTTGCGATATTAGTAATTCGAGTTTAGCGTCTATCTTCATGATGACTCTGTCTGTGTCATGTTATGATCATTCCTGGTTTGGGTTTAGTTTAGACAGTGAGTCCATAACATAACATAGCATAGCGTCACGCGCATTTCCCATACGGGGTGGCACAGGCACAACTGTGCGAGTCCCTAAGCAACTAATTATAGGCTGAATCATATTAGATTCATTACTCAACATGCTATCTATGTGTGTATACAGAAAATACATCAAGCTCAAGAAAATATCCTGTTTCAGGAATCTTCAGAACATGTTGACGTCAACATTGTCCCGCCTAGACACTGTCGCAGAGGAGGTGAAGGCTGTCATTGATCTAGATGAAGACCGAATACGACTGCGGCAGAACGAGACATGCAAAACGCCTGCCGCGGGAACCCAGCACGTTGCGAACACGAACGCGTCCGAAGAAGAAATGACGAGAGCACAGGAAGTGACGTCACCTGAAAGTGGCGGACCAACAGAAGTGAACGCACAGGAAGAGGAAGTGTACGCGCAGGAAGAGGAAGTGTACGCACAGGAAGTGAATGATATGTCATCAAGTGTTTATCAACCAGAGTTCAGAGGTCTTGAGACTATTGCTGAAGAGGATGTGAATGCAGTAGAGGATGAGGATGCAGAAGAGGATGATTATCCTTTTGATTTTTGATAAAAAGGTCAATTTATTTGTAGATGCGAATTTATTTTGTGAATACTTTATACCATTAACATGAATGCCGGCTATCCACTAAAAAAAAAATGAGCGGGAAAGGAGCCAGCGAGCTGAGCGGACCGGGCTGATACAAAATAACTCTTTCTCAGTGGAAGGCTTTCACTAAAAAAGTTATTTTGTATGCAGCGGTCCACTCAACTCGCTGGCTCCTTTCCCGCTCATTACCCTTTTTTAGTGGAAGGCCGGCATAACTTAATTTTCATTGACAGTTTATTTTAGAAGGACTTATGTTTTATCTTTTTACATTATCTTATTTCAAATGCCTCTGCACAGAATCTACAAAAATACTTTCAAGATATCATGTCTAAGCAGAATTCGAAAAATAAAAATTCATACCATTACATTTTTTCTAAATAAATAATAATCTTTAACATTCCTGCTGATTTCAATTTTAATAACATACAAGTTACAAACGCAAGTTATGAATATACATAAGTGGAATATAATTTACCTATATACATAAATGTTGAATATAATGCATATATACATATGTGAATACCACCATATGTCCATATTACCAAAATATCCACTTTTAGAATAAGCACCAAATGTCCGTTCAATTCTTAATATTGCAAAATGAAATAGGTACACTTTAGTTGACGACTGTACTGTATTGTACACCTAGCAACTTTTCGAAAAAGTCATAGTTTGCATCCTCCTTTCATAGACATTTTGGTAAAATGGACATTTGGTGCCTAAGCGGTGGAATATAATGTTTAGACACTCATACATAATATTCACCTTGCTTGTGTTATAAATATGAAGTTGCTTGTGTTACAATAAAAAAAAAACAGAAAAATATACATTGTTTATTATATGTATTGAAGAATATTTTATTACAAGCATGTTCACAATTTAGTAAATGTAATAATAACTAATGCAACAACAGATTCAGGAAATAAATATAATTAAATTGTAGATACCTACTTATTTAATTCAATTCAGTTTACAACAGATCTTGTGAATGATGGAGTATAGTCTTGTCTATATTTGTATGACCTTATTTTGTGCTGAACTAGTACAGTGAAAATCACATTCAGTTACCTCCCATGGACTTCATACACTCTTGATTTCTGTTTCATAAGGTCTATGATTGTATTGCTTTGGGGTAACACTACTTGATTGTGACAGTACTAAAAAGGCAGTTAGGCGCATGATAACTCTCAGCTCTGATAGTTAGTTGTCGCAGGTTGAGCTATGTGTTTATCTTTCGGTTTCACGAGCTTGAGATAGCTCTCAGAGATAAGAGCATTATATTCTTGCTTTGTGCCAAAATCAACAAAAAGAAAACAGAAGTTTTTTTTTCCTTGGCGCCCCCTTATCTACACTCCAACCAACACAGCTGGACCAAAAATTAAGTACAATTCATTGGATACTTAAGCCTCACTGAAATGCTGGCTCAAAATATGATCTTCAATGTTTACAGTAGAGCAATTAATATCCATATCGCAAATATTACAATGGGCTTTCAAACAATGCTCATTTTTGAGGTACTCTTCAATTGAAATGTCTTTACCATCGATGGCCGCCTCAATATCTTCAAACCATTCAAGATGGAACTCCTCATCAATGTGTTCCAAGATACTCTGTACTGTGTTATTAATGTAGACATTGCAAATTTTACACCAAAGCTCATCATTTGCCGCAACAGGAAATATACTGTTTAACGGTTTTATTTTTTCAGCGAGATTAGCTCTGTGGTTGTACCCATTGACATGTGACTCAAGGTTGGGTAACGTGCACATAAATGTAGACTTGCAAACGTCACAGGCAACTTCTTGGTTGTCTTTATCCGAGGTGAGGTATTTATCCAAGTTGATGTACTCACCGTCAATGAGATCTTCTACCGCTGCCATCCAGTTAGCGTGGTCGTCGGTTGCGATGTGTTCCAGTACTGAGTCCTCATCACCAAGGACTAGGTTGCAAGGTTTGCAGTAGATTGTTTCACCGATGCAGCTCAGTCCGTTCTCGGCCATTATCTCGATTGCCTCTTTGTGTCGGGACCCGTTGATGTGCTGCTCAATGCATTTGTTGGCTTTGGGAATGTGCACGCCGCAGAAAAGGCAACGTACCCGCGTTTTCGAACTGTTGGTTATACCGTACAGAAGCCCGGTTTTCATGTTTCGCGGCGATCCGATCGATGGAGGGTAGGCTTTGTTGTAAGATCTTATTTATTTTTATGCTATTTCTGTGATTTATTTTGATGTTTTCTGTTTTTTTGAGGGTGAGAATTTTTTCAGTTTATTTTTGCAGTGTCAATTGTCAAAGTATTTTTGCAATGATAATACTTTTGCCCACTGTTCCGAGTCGCGCCAAAATCGATTACAGCGTCTACGAAGGCGTTCCGATCCGAGTCAGTTTTGGCGATACAAATCGCTATGATCAATTACCGATTTCGCTCGCTGAGATGGGTGTACAGGTTGGCAAGAAAGTCTAGAAATTAAAAGATGGCAACATAAGTGACATATTAGAGCACTATTGCGTGTTTTGATAGACAATCCAAATATGACATTAAAGAAAACACGCAGTAGTCTGTGAATGTTGCCATCATTTAATTTCTAGACTTTCTTGCCAACCTGTAGGTAGATTATTTCCAGGATGGTTTCCTTCAAAATCCAACAGAGGACTCTGAAAGCGAAAAGATTTCTTGCTGTACGTAGAATAATATAGATAACAATCTGTGGTGATCGAAAACTGTCTTGTAGCTCTGCTCTATGCTGGCTTCATTAATCGACTTGAAATAAGTGGTCCTTATCCGACTAACAGGATGGGGCGGTTTTCGACCGGCCCGGAATTGGCACCGGGGAAGCAAAAAGGTATAAAAAATATTAGTCGTTTGACCACTGACTTGCCGGGCGCCGCCGGCGACGATGGCCTAGCTTCATACATTTTTCTTGCTAGTGCCGCCGGTGCGCCAGTGCCATTGTCGGACTGGCTACTTAGTTCAAGTCGAAGAACGAAACCAGCAGCATAGCGTAGGTCGTATCAAGATAGAGCCGGTATCGGTTTCCGAAAATACAAAGCTAGACTGATATTTATATTTTAGTAAGTACCTATAATGTTATTTATTTTGATGTGTTTTATGTTTTTGTGTTAGTTTATAAGATATGGAAATTTTATTTCTGGAATAAAGTTATATTATTATTATTATTATTATTATTATTAAAGCAGTAATGGAACAAACAAACCTCAGAGCAATAAACAAAGAAGAACCATAGAGCAGAGCAACAAGACTGCTTTCGATCACCACAGATCATTATATGATATTCTATGTACTGGAAAAAACCTTTCACTTTCAGAGTCCTCTGTTGGATTTTTAAGGAAACCATCCTGGAAATAATCCTGCAAGAAACATGCCATCGTTTTGTATCGCCAAACAAAACTGACTCGGAACGGCTTCGTAGACGCTGCAATCAATTTTGGCGTGACTCGGAACAGGGGGTAAATCATCAACATGTTTCAATTCAATCGTTGGAGTTATTTCAGAAAGATAGGTAAACTGAACTTCACTCTATCAATCTCTCCAATGGTGTTATGCAGCGAAGGCTATTTTTTGTTGGATAACGGACAACATGACAAATTTGTTGAAATTTGACATTTTATGTTTTCTAATTATTTATAATTGTAAACTTGTGTTGTGTTAACTTGTGTTTGTGTTTTGCCGTTTTGCGGTGATTCCTTTTGGAAATTCGGTAGTTTCGTGAAATACTGTGTATAACCGTGTAACAATACACCACATCAATGGAGCCCGATCCAGACGCTAAAAAGTCTGAGGACTTCAAGGAGGTGTTGAAAGAATTAGAGGTATTTAGGTGTCCTCACTAACTAAGAACTTTGACCATCTGTTTTTTTTCTTCTGATTGTGAGCTGATCCTGTAGCTCTAGGGCTATAAGCTCTACACCTATCTACAATGTAAAGTAAGATCATGTGTCAATCTTTTTCTGTGGTGTCAGTTAGGTTTATTTTTCATTGTTGTTTCAGAAAGATGTGGATAAGTTGTATAATTTCCGAGACCTGTTCTTCGAAGATCATGACATTGAGATGGCTTCTGAGAAGAACCGCCTGGTTGAGGAAAAGATGAACCTTTTGATTAAAAAGTTCGAGGACCTTGATGGTAAGTTATTAAATTACAAACACATTGAAGCCACACTAGCCATGGGAACCTGAAACAGTGACATCATAAATATACATAAAACCTGGGTCACTATGTCTCAGCCACAACAGAAAGATTTTTGTTTATTCAATAATAATTATTATGATAGCCTTTTATTTCAGAAAAATAGGGTAGTAACAATGTGTAGGGTAGTGACGATGATGATGAATGACGTAGGAACAGCTCTCAAGCCAAATACTTGCTGCATTTCGCCAGTTCAACAGATAAATAAAGAGCATTACATTACTGGCTAAACTTAGGCACTACTGTGCCACTGCCGCCCCTAATGAGAAAAGATGACACAACTCATAAAATAATTTATGATGCATAAGCAGCCCCCCTCACCATGAGGTCTTCTGTTAGTTGGTTTGAGGGTGTTGGTGTGCATAATTGCATATCAGTTCAGTTCACATTTCACTGCACTTATTTTATAAAGTTGTTAAGTTTATTTTTAAAACTGTTCAGGTCGATTTCACATCACATGAATGACACTTAATCTCATTCATGTGACATAATAATTCATGAAATGAACCCCAGTCACACCTTGGACACTCCATAAAACGCTCATAAAATAATCACCTATTACTACTACATAACCAAATGATGTTTGTATACGTGCAAATGTATGCGTAAACTTTGCTAGGGCTGGTGTCGCGGCAAATGCAGCGATATTAAGTATACGCATCGTCACTCGTCAGGCGTTCAGCCCTGTCTGTTGATCCTCTAACCAATCCTTTGACGCCAGGGGTGGGGTGCGGTATCTGAATCAGTGCGGGGAAGTGAGTGGCCGTTCTGTACGGAGTACTATTATCTCTTCTGTGCCCCCGTAGAAGATTCTTGCTTGCAACATTATTTGCTGCGTGCCGTAACAACGTTCGTAGCAGATTCGAAACACTTGCAACACTATTTACAGCGTGCGTAACACCGTTCGTGGGTCGATTTCACGTGTCATTCTTGTGAATTTAATCTCATTGGTGTGACACAAAAATTGTGAAATCGACCCATTCACTGATGGTGCACTAATAACAGTTTCTGGATGTCTGTAACACTCGCCATTAAGTGACTTATTTTTTGCTATTTTTGACCTCCCACCTCCTTTCGTGACAACTTCAGTATGAGCGTGGTATTTTAAAAACCCCTTCCCCTCCTAAACTGTTCACATAATAATATAGTGTGGGTATTTTTACGGGTGAGATAGTCTCAAAAGAGAACCAATGATCACCCACCGATGTTCAGCAGGCATCCCACCTCATCATCATCTATCATCTAGTTGTCTTCTATATTCGACAGAGAATGAGATACCAATGTCATGCCGAGCTCAATACCTCTACATGAAGGGCCGAACATACAACATAACCACTTCATATGATCATCGAGCATCGCAATGCCTCAGCAAGGCCGTCAAACTCAACCCGAGGCTTGTTGATGCATGGAACGAACTGGGAGAGTGCTACTGGAAGAATTTAAATGTAAAAGAAGCTAAGAGCAGCTTTGAGGGGGCACTCAAGCAGGTTAGTAATTTTAGAATGTGTACTAACTGCTTTTAGAATAGAAATGTCTTCATAGTGAAAGTTGCTCAGAATGATGTCCCTAACAACCCCCTAAAATATGACTACACCCTTCTGTTACACCCTGTTTAAGAATTTCTGGCCAAACTTGGGAGCAATTGACAACCTTTCATCTTGATAAGGTACTAAAATTAGAAAACCATTTCGAGATTTAAGTGTTCTGAGCTCTTAGATATTTTTTTCAGAATTTTTAGATCAGTAATTTAAGAGTTAAATAATAAAAACTAAAATGTTGTCCAAATTATCAATGTCAGGATTTATGTCATGTGTTCCACAGGCTAGATATAAATAAAAAAGCAACTGTCAGTCATCATCTGTCATCTAAATTTTGTCACTGCTGGTTGTCAACTTGTCACGAAGTTGCACAACAACAAAAGAGTATTTACACATATTGACAGTGCGTTCCGCGACATCGCCGTCAGCGCCATAATCGAATACAGCGTCTTAGATGCCATCGTTTTGTATCGCCAAAAGCCCAAAACTGACTCGGACTGTAATCGATTTTGGCGTGACTCGGAACAGGGAGTGATATTATGACAGAATAATGACATTTTAATTTTTTATTGATGCAATGACGGGCAAAAGTTCAACGTTTTATAATCCTGACATTGTACTTACGCCCTTTTAGAATGAGTAACTCTAAAAATCTTGAATTATAACTTAAAAATAAGAATAAACACTAAAATAAAAAATACGGGTCCCATCGTTTCCCATCTATTTTCGTATGAGATAATAAAACAAGCTGCTATTTTTTTTTAATTGATGTCAATTGCTACCTATATGAAAAAATATGCGACTGACTATTTATATGATTAACTTTGCAACACAACATACCGTCACGCCTTTTCCCACACGGGGTGGCAGGGGCACAACTGTGCCCACTTTTAGCCAGTGTCTCAATACTCCTTTTTACATGACAGGGGGCTAGCCCATCGCCGCAGCTATGTAAAGTCTTCACAAAATAAAAGGCCCGTTTTGACAGTTCACGCCCATGAAGTTTTAGAAGCGGTTTTCCTAGGTGCTACTTGTACGCAATAGTTGGCTTTTATTTCCTACGCATTAGGGGTTAAAACTTCATGGGCGTGAACTGTCAAAACGGGCCTTTTTATTTTGTGAAGACTTTAGTAATGAAGGTTTTCTCATAGTGTTTTCCATCACCGTTAGCCACTTTATAACGTGAAGTGTATGATTAACATTTTTAAATTTTTCACGCAAACTTTTCCCAGGAACAAAATGGAGTGTTGAATAACTGGCTAAAAGTGGGCATAATTCCTTTGCCACCCCGTATGGGAAAAGGTGTGACGCTATGTTATGTTCCCAGGAACGCAACAAGGTGGCGCTGCGTTGTCTGTCCATAATTCTCCGACAAGAGGCGACTCACTCCAGTTTGTCACCGGCTCAATACCAGAAAACGGTGTTGGAGAGTGTGGAGCTGGCTCGGGAGGCTGTCAACAAGGTGAGTGTTCGCCCCGTTCTATTGTATTCTTCTTTAGGGGTCATATATCATTAGGACACCATGGTCGCGCAACCATGAAGGAAGGAAGACATGCAACGATCGCCGTGAAAAAAAAAAAAGATGTTTATGAACCTATAATACAGTGTCAGTAAAAGTGGTACAAAGTTGGGCGTTTTCGATCTGGTAATTTCTGACTCAAAGATGCACCTTTTTGTTCGACCAGTTACGGTCTCCATACAAAATACGAAGAATCCCTTTACCCGACCTAATATGTATATTTAGGTAAGCTAAATATTTCCTATTTCAGGATCCCACAGACGGCAACTGCTGGTCTGTGCTCGGCAACGCGCAACTCTGCCGGTACTTCATGATCTCACAGCAACCGGAGACTCTCAAGGTACCGCGGCTTCTGGTAAATGAGCAGACAAGCTACAGCTACCCATGGATCTTTTATCGTGCGATGACAGCTGTAACTGAGGGCGTATTCAGGTAAAACCAGGGAGCACTTACCCAGTGGGGAGCGCATAGATACATTTTCCTTTGAAACACAACTCGCCAATCTACGGGCGGCGGGGGACGAGGTAAGAGAGCTGTGATCGGTCAGCCGCTGCGAAACTGTCTGGCGGCCCGTCACCGTACATAGGTTGCAAGCGAACGTTTGTTGAATATAACAAACGTTTGGCGAGCCGCTATCCCCCGCAGGCGCTGTCAATTGGATATATAGGCTCTGGGTAGAACGCTGGCTACCTGCGCCGACTGCCAGCGCTTATCGGCGCAGGCAACAGCTACATAATGAAAGCAGGCAGAAGCTGCCTGGCGCAGTCATTCTGCGTAGCACCACTCCATAGAACGCTCGTAAAATAATCACCTATTACTACTACATAACCAAATGATGTTTGTATACGTGCAAATGTGTGCGTAAACTTTGCTAGGGCTGGTGGTGCGGCAAATGCAGCGATATTAAGTATACGCGTCGTCACTTGTCAGGCGTTCAGCCCTGTCTATTGATCCTTTAACCAATCTTTTGACGCCAGGGGTGGGGTGCGGTATCTGAATCAGCGCGGGGAAGGGAGTTGCCGTTCTGTACGGAGTACTATTATCTCTTCTGTGGTAGCCCGCAAGATACAAAACTGTGTTGGTATTTATAACCATATCGTCACGCCATGTCCCATACGGGTTGGCAGAGACACAGCCTACTTTTAGCCAGTTGATATTGCAGCGCCTCGGCTATGTTTGCCGAAGCTAGGATTGACGATTTCTTTGCAATAATGAGAAAGAGGATTGCCTCGTTAAGAAACCGCTTTTTCGGCAGCTCCAACACTATCCTCAGCACTCTGGCTGGGAAGGTGGACAGCCCTATGTTGAAGTACTGGATGGATGTGCACCTTCGCAGTAACAAACCATAAATTATAATTATATTTTAGGACGATGTTTTGTGTGTGTGAGAGGGTGTGTGTGACTGTGTGAGCAGGGTGTGAGTGTGGGTGTTATTTATTATTCATGGATGATGTATTTAGTTTAATTTTAAACTTTTTTATAATGATAAAATAATATCTACCTATGGATGTATATGTGTCAAAATGTATGCTATCTGAAATAAATATTTTGAATTGAATTGAATTGATATGGATTGGTGGTGTAAATATTTATTTTTATATTTTGTAGATATCACTTTTGATCTGAACATCGGAATGTAGTTTTAGCTAAGACAGGCTTATTCATTCCTATGTGTCTGTTTTCAGGCAGCAATGAGTGCATATAAACAAGCAGCAAGAGACAAAGTGACTCGAGGAATGCCAGATCTGTACTACAACAGTGGAGTGGTATGTTATTCTGTCTGTGAATTTCTTAACTTAATTATTCTGAATAAATTGTTGTTTAATCTAACATCAAAATAGTAGATTGTCACAAATGTTACACAAGGGGCGTAAGAGAGCTATTTCGGAACAAGATCCAATTTGGCGCCCGTGCGCGCGCATCTCGCAAAGGGCGCTAACGGATCGAGTGAACCCGAGATATTTAGACGAACACAGCTCGAGGGTGAAATAGCTACTTACAACCCGAAGTAAGCGAGGTAAATAAAACATTATTACTGGTTTTAACTGAAAGGTGCTGGCGTTTTAGCTGGTTTCTCTGATCTTATCGGTTTCATAATGAAAGTTGCTCAGAATGATTTCCCAAACAAAGTAGTTTCCCATTTTACGTTAATTCATTTACACCTTGTATGCGTGTGGTTCTGTTACCGGTATACAGGATGTAACTGAAAGGTGTAGTCATATTTAAGGGGTTGTTGAGGACACAATTCTTAACAAATTTCACTATGAAACCGATTTGATCAGAGCAACTTTATTTTTCATGTCTCCATACGTTTTGAGTCGGACGATCAGCTTTTTGTATACAACGTGTAACTCTAAGTACGCAAAACCTTATAGACCCCAAGTGATTTTTATTACAAGAAAATTATTGTTGAAAGAAAATTAAAAAAAAAACTAAAATTCTAGAAGATATGAGCAGTTTTCGTTTTTCTAACAATTCTAATAGTTTCTCTTAGCTCTGCCGCCTTAAAAACCGCCCGCAGTACACCGCCCGCGATAGCACAAAATAGGTACCTAGACTGATTCACACCCGCCGTTTGTTCCCTTCTAACGTCCATTGCGAGATCCTTAGTTTGAAAGAGATAACTAATGTAGCGCGCGCGCTTGTGTTGTGGATTGATCTGCCGCTGCTTTCGTTCGACACACTTATTTGAATATCTCGCTGGATCACGGTAAATGATAGAAGCGGCAATAAATAAATAATAATAATAATATAAGCCCATTAATGTCCCCACCGAGGGGCACAGGCCTTTACCCGGATCCGAGTAAGATTGAGCCATACTCCACCACGCTGGCTCAGTGCGGGTTGGTGGAGGGGTTTTTACGACTACTACATACTACGAAGTAGTGATAGTAGCCGGGACCTACAGCTTAACGTGCCATCCGAAACACGGAGTGTCCGATAATGTACTTAAGACAAATTAATCATCTCATTGGTACATAAATAATTATGGATAAAATTTAAAAAAAAATGATGTAGGTATAGTGATGGAATCGATTATACTCGTCATTCTGAACAACCTATTTTCAGGTTTTGCGTACTTAGAGTTACACGTTGTAGAGAAGTGAAAAACAAAGTTGCTCTGATCATATCGGTTTCATAGTGAAAGTTGCTTAGAATGATCTCCCTAACAACCCCCTAAAATATGACTACACCTTTCTGTTACAACCTGTAGATGCTTATCTCTCTTCTAGGGTCTGAAATACGACGAGCAGTATTCGGAGGCTCTCACCAACTTCGAGGTCGCGTGTCGCCTCGACCCGGCGTGGGAGGTGCCGAGGCAGGAGCAGCGGAGGCTGCTGGAATACCTGGCTAAGGTAAGGGGCAAGCCTGTTGCCGCCGCTTAGAAAACTGCCCGTTGGTTAAATGGCTAACCGTAGGTTAGTAAGATCCCTGTCCGTAGGTCAGAAAGATGCCCGTAGTTAAAAATATATGCCCGTAGCTCAGAAAGATGCCCGTAGCTCAGAAAGATGCCCGTAGCTCCAAAGGCTGCCCGTAGGTTAAATGGCTGCCCGTAGTTCAGAAGAATGCGGAAAGTTGCTCTGATCAAATCGGTTTCATAATGAAAGTTGCTCCGAATGATGTCCCTAACAACCTCCTAAAATATGACTACACCTTTCTGTTACACCCTGTATTGCTCGATTGCTGCCAAATCGTTGCGCTAAGATATTGTTGGATAGCGCATCTCCCTCATCTAACTTTTTTGGCACTGAATTAGAAATACAGGTTTAGTGGCGGAGCTCGCCGTATTATATACCTGTATTTCTAATTCACTGCCAAAAGGAATACAAAATATACGTCAATGCCAAAGTACCACGTGTCATTGACTATTGGAGATGCGCTTTCCAACAATATTTTGGCTTGCGGTGACAGGTGAAACCACCGCTTTTGACATTAAGTTGCGTAGAACTGGCGCCGCCCTGTAAACCCACCTTCAACATCAAGTCACATCTGAAGGGCTACCAGTGCAATATGATCATAAATTCTACTAAGCAATCTTGATGAAATATTTATTCATACGATTTTATTTGAGGTATGTTTGTTATATCAGGCAAATAATCCGATTTTTGTCTGTTGAACTACTAATAAATACATTTATCAAAATAGTAATCTACTATTAGACAAAATTACACTTTATATGGCAACCCATGTTACGATTTTGGCAGTGAATTAGAAATACGACTATAGATGGAGGCAAATAGGTAACTTGAGCTTGGGTTGACGTAGTGGGGGAATTCTCTCGCTCTCTCTATCGCCACTAAAGGGACGCCTCTATCTCACTTGCGCAGTCAAGGTCATGGGTCAAGTTATATTCCGCTAAGTTTATTCTGGTCTCTCTCTAACACACAAATAGTTTAGGGCTAAAACTGTTGATGTTAATCATTTTCAGGTGCACGATCTTGTCAAGACTAAGGGGAAATTGAAGACGAAGAAAATCCAAGCTATGGTACAGGTTGGTACTTACTTAAATCTTTGCAACTGTTTGCAAATGTATAGATAATTGAAACAAAAAGTAAACTTTAGAAAAAACCAACTTCCACAAACCCTATTTGATTAGATTGAGTTTAATACAAACTCTAACCCCTTATACCCTCCCCCCCCCCTTGGGCATTGTATTTATCAGCCACGCATTGTATTTGTACCTAGTATTGAGCAGATCTGGTGGCCATATGTGGTCTTCATCAGCAGTTCCGCATCACAATATTATGCTTACCATGTGCATTTGCACGAGTTATTATGAAAAACACATAAATCACTATAATATAAATATCTAAGGGTGTACATTTGTAGTACTTATCCGCACTCCCCCCTCCAGAAGGCAAGAGCGTGCTTATCATTAATACAGGCTATTAAACTAGCCTAGCAATGAAGGCATCAACTATTGCTACATTACTGCTATGCTCAACTATTGTATAACTAACACACACTCAAAATGTAATGTACATGTACCCACCGTCTTGTTCAATAAATGATTTTGATTTGATTTTGATTTGACTATAGGTCTGCATATAATATTTGTAGAGTTCCCTCGATTTCTCCAGGATCCCATCATCAGATCCTGACCTGGTGTCAATGGGACAAATAGGAAGGTAAACCCTTTCAAACAAAAAAATAGTTTTCCAAATCGGTCTATCCGTTTAGGCGCTATCGGGGCACATGCATAAAAAAACCGGACGAATTGTAAACCTCCTCCTTTGGGAAGTCGGTTAAAAATAGAATATCCTGCGTTCTCGAAAACGTTAACGCTCACGAAGACATTCGTGATGGGTTACTCGGCAATGGGTTAATAGGTATGCTCGCGTGAGGACACAGGCCGAAGAAACTAACAATGAAGAACAATAGATGTGGGAGCGATTAATGGGCTCCATCTAATATGTTATGTTCGTCCCCCACAGGCTATAGACAAGCGTCACATCGAGCCGCACACCGCGCTACAGTGCTGCCCCCTAGCGGAGCTGTGTGACGGGGAGAACGCGCGGACCATGCTCGTGGGCAAGGTGGTGGGCTCCGTGCATAGCGACCACAAAGTGCCCTTGTGCGTACAAGCCGCGACGTATCCTCAGAAGGACAAAAATATTCCCCCTCCCCCCCCTATTCTCGTCGGAAGACGGTATAACTTTATGCCAAATTCAATGAACTCATACTACTACTACTACTACTTGAATTACTAATTGAAAAATATTTATGTAAACATTGGTGTTGCCAGTACAAACATAATGTAGATAAAATAGGTCGTATACATGATTTAGAAGCTTTCTGTAGGGTTTTACTTAACACATGTTACAAACACAGATTGGTAAATATTCTGAATCATAAATATTGCGGGAAAGATTGTAAATACTTTTGAATTATTTACGTAACAGATTTGCATTAAAACCTTTTTTTAATATACATGTGTGATGTGATGTGAGCGGATGTGGGAACACCACTATAAATTATCAACATTTGGTTTCAAGACTCTGAATCAAAATGCAGTTGTACCGTGAAAGAATAAGTTCGAGTAGCGATGTGCCCACGGAATAGAAAAAACTAGGATGTGCCGTTCCCGGCAATATTGCCATTACACATTGTATTATCCTAGGGTGGGGCCAGAAGCCTGTACCTATGTACATGTCACGTCCACTCCGCAGCACGTTCGCGCTGGTGGACGCCAGCCTCGCTTGCGCGGCTGTCACTGTACAATTGGGCGGACGGCCGCGGCGTCATCATCGGAAACTCGGTCACGCTGCCGCAGCCGGCCACTAGTAATTGTCACGTGACAGAATCCTAGCCAGAAGCCTTTATGTACATTTACCATAGGGGGTGGCAGAAACACAACTGTGCCGACCTTTAGCCAGTTACCCATTATACAAGGAACAGGGCGCAGGGGCTAGGGGACAGGGGACAGGAGCTAGGGGACAGGGGACAGGGGCTAGCCCATCGCCACAGTCTCCGTTTTCGCGCGTTCTGTACGTAAATGTCCAATGTCCACTCCGCAGCACGTTCGCGCTGGTGGACGCGAGCCTGGCGTGCGCCGCGGTGACTGTGTACAATTGGGCGGACGGTCGCGGCGTCATCATTGGAGACTCGGTCGCGCTGCCGCAGCCCGTGACGCGGACGTGTCACGTGACGCACGGGGACACGGTACGTCACATAATACATAATATCTGGTGACCGAGCTTTGCTCGGCGGTTTGTGGTACAAACACTATAAAATAGCTATTATAATTCATATGCGTAAAGTATAATTAATCAAAATGCTGCTCTGTTTTTAAACAGCCTATGCAAACGAATACAATATAATTCCAATTAGGGAGTGTTATATTTTGATTGGAAGTATTCACATTATATTATACAGATTATTATTATACAACTTAACCTAATTTACAAAAAGAAAATGTACAATAGAAAATTAGGGATAAGTTGTATAGCTTACAAACACACTTAGGGCGGCTTTCACCACGATACGTAGCTGATTAGCGCAGAATAATTGTAGTGCAAATTGAATTAGCAAAAAAATTACATCGTCTTGCCCCACGCTGACCCCCTTACTATAAAAAAAAACAAACGTCGGAACGCGGCAGAGCTAGACCACTGTCTAGCTTTGTCCCGTTTTGCTGCTCGGAATAACTATTATTAGCACAGGGTGCTCATCCCATACAAATCAGAATTAGTAACCCTTCGTAAAAAAGAGATGCCGTGAGGAGTAAGATTTGTACTTTAAACGCCATGGTGTCAGTTAACGTACTTCTAGGTGGCGCTAATCTTAGAATAAATCATATATATCTTAGCGCCATCTCGTGGTATTTGCAATTTTTCGATGGTGCTGCATCAAGCGATGGCCTCGAACTAAAGAAGCTTCCGTAGCATCTCAGTTTACGCCGGTGTCATATTTTGTTCTGGGTGGTCTATCTGTATTAGTATAATATTATAGTATCTGTGTTATTAGTAAGACGGCAGGAGTTTATACATTTACACATTTACTGAAAATGTTCACTTGTCAAGTAAACTTGACAATTTAATCCAATTGACTGCGCCTGCGGGGGAATGCGGCTCGCCAAACGTTTGTTGTATTCAACGTAGCATCCTATGTACGATGACGGGCCGCCAGACAGTTTCGCAGCGGCTGACCAGTCACAGCTCTCTTACCTCGTCCCCTGCCGCCCGTAAATTGGAGTGTTGTGTTTCAAAGGAAAATGTATCTTTGCGCTCTCCACTGGATAAGTGCTCCCCGATTTAATCAGAATATGTACTGAAAATCAATCTTGTATAATTTCAGGAGTACAAGTTTCGCTCCATCCGTGTCAACAACCCGACGACTCTTCTGGTGAATGGCAAGAAAATTGGAAGCAATCAGATCGCCGGCACCAGAGTGACGAGCACCTACGAGATACACTGATGGACAGGGAAACCGGCGCGTTGAAGTGGGTGTCTTTTTTTGGTTTTTATTTCGCCTATACGGTGCCGCATTGCTGGGCTAAGGCGTCACCAGACACAGTTTTTTTTATAAAATTTTGTTTGATTGTTTACCAATTGCTACTTAATTTGGATGGTAAAAAAAGTAGGTATTACATTTTTCAAATATTTAATAGAATTCGATCAATAGAGAGTTTTTTTTTATTTATATGGCCTATTTTTTAATTTTTTTTATTTGTATAGTTAGGGTTCACTTCTCTGCGAGGCTTCTTTGTTTAACATAAAAATAATATCGCGGTATATTTGCTGAAAATGATGCTTCACTCAATGATGCAATTGGTATTTTTTGTATTTGTTTGATTTTGATTTAAAAATACTTACGTAAAAAAACTATTTGGTTATTTAAAGTTGTATTTTTTCTTCGTTTAACCCAGTAAATGTGTTATACAATATCATGAGACCTCAGACAAACAAATCTATACAGAATCTCAAAAGACTGTCTTACGTTCTAAGTATATTTTCCCGATAATATTAAAATTCAAGCAAAGCATTTCGTGTGAAAAATCATGTTATTAAATAATACATACTGTATTTGAAAATTTATGTATAGATACGCGATTTTATAGTTAGAAAAATGTTATAATAATATTGATATATTGAATGTGGTAGTTATTTTTGTGGGCGATAATTTGGCACTGACGTGTATTCTTTGTAGTGATACACCAAAATTATTGTTTGTTTATATTCTAAACTACTCTTTCTACAATTGATTATTTATATTTTGGAAGTGTATACAGGCAGATAAACTAAGTATATTTTACCTTCATAACAAATTAATAAATATCTTATTTAAAGAAATGCTAACATGATGCCACAAACAAATATAAACTTATTATAAACAGTCGTTTTCATGATTAAAATAATCTCTTTTTAATACACACACACACTCCCTCACACGTCATTTGCCAGACACGGGGCAAGCTCATCGCCGCAGCAGATTGTAGTTTTCTAACAATTAGCAAAAACCCAAACAAAAAACTACATAAAAACGTGAACACAACTATTTATTAACCTCCCACAACAATAAATCATTATGCACAACCTCGGAAAACTTTTCACCCATCGCTGTGTCTTCGAAAATTGGTGTTAACGTCTTTAACTTGAGGGCTAGTAAGGCGCTGTCGTCGAGTAAGTCAGATAGCTTACTCACTAGCACAGGGTGGTAGTACAGCCTTAGTATGTTTGGTCGTGAGTATAAGTACTGGCCATCTCTTAGATTTTCTCTCGCCCAGTTTTCTATGGTCTTGTTCCCGCTGGCGATCTGAAATGGACGTTTTTTGTGTTGTAATAAAGTCTACAATGGGGCCTATTCTCTAGGTTACACTCACTAATATTACTTGACAAAATTAGCTCGGACAGCTCTTATGCGGTCGCCATAGATTCCATTTTCGAACTCACTTTTGAATTATTTTAATGTACTGATGAACAAATTCAAAAGTGAGTTCGAAAATGGAATCGCCCGCGATTCCGAAGGCGACACGAACTGTACTAACTAAACAAATTAAAATCGTGTGTTTGAAAATGGAATCTGTGGCCACCGCGCAAGAGCGGTCGGATTTGAAGGTTTTCAGTTTAGTGATTAGTGCCTTCAGTTCCTCTAGTTTAGTGCTATACGCCACCAGAACAGCCTACAATATTAGCTCTGATCTGACGCTCTTACGCAGTAGCCATTGTGGGCTATTCTTGAAGTGTCAAAACCACAACTAGAGGAACTAAAGGCACTAAACTGACAACCTTCAAATCCGACGGCTCTTGCGCGATTGCCACAGATTCCATTTTCAAACACACGAGTTTAATTAGTTTAGTTAGTATACTTCGTGTCGCCTTCGGAATCGCAGGCATTGTGGTCGATTCTGTAGGTTACAATGACTAAAATGACTTGACAATATTAAGTTTGACAGCTCTTATGCGGACGCCATAGATTCCATTTTCGAACTGACTTTTGAATTATTTTAATGTACTGATGAACTAATTCAAAAGTGAGTTCGAAAATGGAATCTATGGCAACCGCGTAAGAGCGTCGGAGCTAATATTGTCAAGTAATTTTAGTGAGTGTGCCCTAGAGAATTGGCCCCATTGTCAAGCAATTTTAGTGAGTGTAACCTAGAGAATAGGCCCCAGTATATTTGTGATGTCGCTGGTTCTGGTTTCGACGACACAGCGGTAGCCTACAGCGAGGCCAGAAGCGATGTTGCAAATGTTAGTTCAAATATGTCTCACCCGAATGTCGCCAACGTTTTTCAAGAATATGGACGAGAAGTAGAAGCGAAGGTTGTCAGTTGCGCGGGAGTTGTGCCGGTTCATGTAGGTCTTGAGCCGGTTGTAGCCGGCCCGCTTGTACCTGAACACCTGCAAACATGAACTTTGGCTGACCGATCTGTTCTACCGGCGGCGGGTCAATAAATCGGTCAAGTGCGGGTCGGAATCGCACACGAAGGGTACCGTACTAGCCTATAACAAAACTTAAGCACTCAAAACAATGAAACAAAAACAAAAAATAAATAAAAAAGGATTATGCCCTCACGAGGATTTGAACTCACTACCTACGGATTGAGAGCCTACTTCATAACCGCTGAGCTACCTCAACGATGTAGTTTGGTGCGAAATATACCATCATATTGAAATGCGTGGGTGAACCAAAACAAGTCTCCGAAAACTTGTCGAAAACGCTCTGTCTCACTTACGTTTATCTCTCTGGTGACGTCACACGCTCGTCACTGACATCTTGCTTGACTGAATCATAATGATGGCGGATGTTCACTCACGAGCATGTGACGTCACGCGAGTCATGTGACCGGCGCCTTTAGAAATACAGCGTTTTTGGCGCGGTTTTTTCAAATTCAACTATATTTTAATTTTTTATTGAAACTACAGAATATATCCCGGAAATATTAATGTAGTGCGCTTAAAATGTAATAACATTTATTTTACAACTACTTCCAAAATGAGGCCAATACCGTTTGTAGTATTGATGAAAGGGAGTTAAGTGAACGAATCTGTTGACTTAACTCGGTATTCCGCTTTCGTACTGCTGACCCTTAAGGTGTTAATGAGTATTTTACATCATTTTATTTATTTATTTATCTATTAATATCTACCATTACAGGCACAGGCCTAATGCGGTAAATACGTGCCTGCTCTATGACTGATAAATACTAAATATAAAAAAAAACCTATGAAACTCACCTGATAAATAAAATTCCCCGTGACAAACTCGTCAATATAATGCGTGCCATAATTCTTCGTAAACCACCTCACTTCCGTCGTGTCACTGACATTCATCTTATCCATTGCCGCCCTGACATAGTCTTTGACAGGTAGGTGACCTGTCAACGGGTCCAGTTTGACAGATCGGTGCGACTTTGACAGCTTGGCGAGGACGTAGCAACAGTTGTCCGGGCTCGGGTCGTACTCGATGCCCAGTGTGCGCATTATTTCGAACTCGGTCCAGTCTCCCATGAACGCTTTCCATGATTTTGTGGTGCTGAAACGTACTGCACACTTGTTAAGGCGCCTCATGAATAAATTAGGGGTTCTTTTTTCATGTTTATTTCTGGAAATACTCAGCAAATCGTAATTAGTTTCTGGTATATGTAATTTGACTATATAGTCTAGGGTTTTCATGATGGAAAACGTGTTTGGATAAAAATTTCTCGATAGAAAATAATTCCAAAGTCAACCCTTTTTTCCAATATTTTTTCCTATTATTTATTTATTGTCAAATTAGCATGAACAAACAACATAACAGAAATGCTTCCAAATCGTCATACAAGTGCAGAGTAGAAAATAATAATGAAATACAAAGGATAATTAACAATATAAAAATTAAATTACGAATTATTCAATTAATAAATGTCAACTATGTCAATAAAATTCAATTCAATTCAATTATACCGCAGTAGTAGTAAATATGATCTTTCTTTTATTTGTAATTTGTGGGGAATTGTTGTTACTAGCGATTTGAAGACTGCAATGTAATTCCCTGAAATAGCTTATTTTTTAACCGACTTCCCAAAGGAGGAGGTTTACAATTCGTCCGTATGTTTGTTTTTTTTTTTTTTTTATGTCTACACCCCGATAGCGCCTAAACGGATGGACCGATTTGGAAAATTATTTTTTTGTTTGAAAGGGTTTACCTTCCCATTGGTCCCATTGACACCAGGTCAGGATCTGATGATGGGATCCTGGAGAAATCGAGGGAACTCTTCAAATATTATAGGCAGACCTATAGTGATTTTTGTGTTTTTCATAATAACTCGTGCAAATGCACATGGTAAGCATAATATTGTGATGCGGAACTGCTGATGAAGACCACTTATGGCCACCAGATCTGCTCAATACTAGGTACCATGGCTGACGGGCAGGCAACGTATAGCCTAAACCGGTGGACCTAGAGCCGTGAAACTTTGTACAGGGGTTCCTTAGTAGCGTGGGGTAGCACTGATATGGGATTTGACAAAATTAATTCCCCAAGGGGGGGGGGATAAGGGGTTACAGTTTGTATTAAACTCGATCTAATCAAATAGGGTTTGTGGAAGTCGGTTTTTTCTAAAGTTTACTTTTTGTTTCAATTATTATTATTATTTTTCGTTTTGGCGCTTACGTTGATTCAGATTAGGTGCGAGCGCACAATTGCCGTCCCACTTGTTCCTATTCCCGAGTTATATTCGCTTCTCACTTCCGCAATCTTCGTTGACCTTGGTTTGTAGTTATTCATAACTCGCCTTAAATGATTACGAATTCAATGAAGGAGATTCCACGGACGGACACTTCAGAAAAAACACACGTGGAATTTTCGCTCGCGTCCGCAAGAAATATTTTTAAATCCCTCAATCCTGCATCCCTTTTCTGGGATAAGTCCCTAAAATGTCACTTTCTTTGCTTACACCTACAAAACATAAATGTCCATCGATCGAAAATTTACAAACATCAAAATAAATATTCTTTGACAAAATGACAATGATTTTCTGAGATAATTCAGTTTGAATATGTAATTCAGTAATTTATTAGCATATTTTGAGAGTGAAAAGCGAAATTATTGGCTATGCAAGCACCCCAGGCACCATACAAAAACACTGGAACCTTTTTCTTGGTCCTGGAAGAACTTATTCATCTCAGAAAAAGCTGACAAATCATCCGGGGCCCAGGTCTTACAAAACACTAATAGCAATAGCGTATCTATTGCTCCCAAAGGTGGCTCCCAAAATGTATTTTTTGCCAGTCGGTCTCCAACTAGACGCCAAAATCCTCATTTTCACACTATTGTAATGGCCGTTCTACACTCTCGCCGAGTGGTCTCGTGATGTCCCGGGCGAGAGCTCTCGCCCGAGAGGCCTGCCACGAGAGGTGCCCTCTACACTCTCACCGCTTCTAGTGCAATGCTCTCGGGCTCCTCGCGAGACATGCCGAGACCCTTTGACTCGGGCCCAAAAACCGCCGCCGGAGCGAGAGCAGGCGAGACATCACGAGACACCCCGAGCGCGGCGAGAGGTACCCTCTACATTCTCCGTCTCGGCATGTCTCGTGTTGTCTCGGCGAGAGTGTAGAACGGCCATTATACGTGTTTCACTCATAGAGACTGGCTCCAGATTGTAAGCTGACTTACCCCTCAATACTGAAGTCCGTAAAATAATACTGCAGCAAATCCTCGAACGTATCGCAAAACAGAATTTTCATAGAATCGTCGATTTTGTTAAACTTGGTCTCTTTGCTGCTTGCGTTCTTAAATATTCTTATGTTGGCCTCACTGAATGGTTCGGAGTCGGAATGGCTGTCATTCTCTTCTTCGTAATCTATTGCCACCACTTGGATCACTTGACTTAGGTCGCCGTAGCTGTGGAGTAAACGTTTTTAATTTCCGCCCGGTTTCTTAAAGTAAAATTAGCTGTGACAAGTTGTCGTCACTCTTGTCAAACTGTCAAACAAATACCAACTCCTACATTTACTATTTCTATTTACATTTAAGAAATAACCTCCTGCAACAGTCTGATGCGGTATTTATGGGTTTTCGACGGAACTTACTTATTCCACGGGACTAAGGGAATAAATGTATATTTTCCTCAGAACAATAACTAAAGCATAGAAGTAGCCTAAAAATAGCAGTTATCAGAAACGAGTCTATCTCAACATTCGTTTATGCCCTAACTGATGTGTAAGAGCGAGACAAATGTCAAGTCAGTTTAAACGTCCTCTAAACGCAATCGAATACGGCCTTATCTGCCTGTCTTGCTTCACGAAAGTGATGGGAATACGATAATAATGACGATAAAATATATCGATAGTATGTGCTAATAACTATCAAAATGATGATGAATCATGAGAAGCCCCGCAGAATGGTAATGTGCATATCAAATCCATGCGGACCATTAATAACTCTTTATTATATTTAAATATCCAACTACAAATACTTAATGAATCTGCCTATGTTGACAGATATCAAGGATGCTCTAGATTGCATCTGACCAAAACAAAATTCAGCCCCCTTATACGCTAAGTCAGTGATGATCACTCAATAATGATCCGTAAAAATTAAGAAGCTATTGGTGTCCTTCAATTAATGTGTAACCAAAGAATATCAAAATTAGTCGGCTTATCACTGAGTTAGCGAATAAGGGGGCAGCTATGTAGGTATGTCAGGTACCTCAGTACTTTATTTATCATCAGCGTATTTAAAATTATGAAGATATTGCTGAAAAATTAACAAGGAAGTATCATTATTTGATGAAATCTTAGTAATGAAATCTTAGTAGTCAGAAAATATTGCCAAAAATCTTTATTTTCTGCCAAACTTTAAGTTGTGTTGAAAATGAAAGTATAATTAATTTCGTATACGTAAGGTTTATTTAATTTAATTCACATTCAGCTGCCTCTTCTCAATGTCTCGTTGTGTTTTCCGGAACATGTTGTCCACTACACTGATTGTAATTAATTTGTAATTTTAAGTACTTCAGTGTCCACAACAATCTTTTGTTCTGCTTTTTTCATAGGTTTTGAACTTTATCTCGAGGTTGGAGCCTGTAATCAAGATAAATACATGATAATTTCTGATCTCATCTGATTTCAAAATTATTAGGTCGCTCTCCGGTATGAGAAATATCTCAAAATGACAGCTTTGATTTATTTAAGGGCATCAACTACAAAAGCGTTTTTATAAACCAAATTCTTTCTTCTTTCTTAATTTAACGGCAATGGTAATGTATGAGTAAAGTAGAAGTCGTATGTAATATGACCATGTATCTAAAGTGAATTGACTGGAATAAATTTATCGATATTTACAAAAGATGTCATCTTGTTCCCATCTCTATCGACAATACTTCGGAATAAAAACATTTCAGAAATTTGATAAAAGGTCGAGATAGATAACTCCAGCGTAGGAAACCATGGATGATTTATAAAGTTTATAGCTTTTACGTGTTTCCACAATAGGTCCAGGGAGATATCTATTAGAAATCTGGGCTAAACTCACCGATTGAAATAATATGTATCCCGTATGGTTTTTCCTGTTACATACGCGGCACTTACAGCCACTTAAGCACAAGACTTTATTGATTATTGGGTGGAGATAGATGGACGATAATTTAGCCAAGAAACACAATAAAATAAACTTTTCTATTAACTGATAGATGATTTCAAAATAATTCGTTGTTATGTTTACATAATAATACGGACAGTGACAGCTCATAGCTTAGAAAGTCCAATAAAATTAAAAAGTATATTACTATACGTCACTTACGGGCAAATAGTGAACTTTTCTATTTGGTTGAATAAAAAGGTTGCAAAACACCATTAGGTGAACAAGTTCAGTAGTACACGGTTCCTGGAGTCACATGATGGCTCGTGCATTGTCATTGCAACCAAAATGCTGACTTTCATATTTAGTCGTATAAAAAGGTTGCAAATTCAAAGAAAGGGACTGAATTTGTATACAACCACAGAGCCTTAGCCAGGGGCCTTGATATTTTCTTTTCTTTAGTGACGTGCTGGGGGATGCCCCCACTCGTGCATCAGATTAGATTTCATTTCAGCCTTATTTCTTGTTCTGTTGAGGAATTATTTGGAGCGAGAGCCACATATACGTGGTTTGCGCTTACAAAAACAAATAGGATTACTAACGTAATTTCCCATATCTAATTTTAATGTCAATTGTTATATTAGCATGTTCTTGGTAATAAGGTGTGGCGAATGGAAAACCATACCGCGAGTCAAGATACAGACACCGCCATCTAGTGGTGACAAGTAAAAGCATCGCAGCGGCACGCCCCACAGCATTTTGTTTGTTGTTTTTTTAAGTGACGCTATTTTAGGGTTCCGATCCCTATAAGAAAAAAAAGGAACCCTTATTGGATCTCTTTGTTGTCCGTCCGTTCGTGCGTTGTCCGTCTGTCCGTCTGTAATTTGTAATTTCTTTATTGTACTCCACAAAACATATATACAGAAAATACATGAAAGAATAACAATGTACAAAGGCGAGCTTATCTCTAACAAGAGATAAAGATCAAGATCTGTGTGTCAATACCATTTATATCAAGAACGCCTGGACGTATC
The DNA here is from genome assembly GCA_963457715.1 of Argyresthia albistria. Taxonomy (NCBI): domain Eukaryota; kingdom Metazoa; phylum Arthropoda; class Insecta; order Lepidoptera; family Argyresthiidae; genus Argyresthia; species Argyresthia albistria. Next base: position 2,278,426 of record OY735259.1, read on the forward strand.
AAGCTGAAATTTATATCAAGAACGCCTGGACGTATCAATCAAGCTGAAATTTATATCAATAGGCTTGTGGCCAAGGTAATCCAATGGTTTGGTAATTTGGTTTACATGAATGACATCATACTTTAGTTTTTTATGTGGAAACTTATAATTACACGTGTTAAGCTCTCCAAGTGTGATCGGAACCCACTTGACCGTTATTTTAAATAAATAAATATTTCTTATTCTTATAATACACACATGCCATCCTTGTCGCTCAGTGTCTTTACACGTGACGGGAAATTTTAGCCTATCAACAAAAAAAACATAAATGTCAATCCTATGAGATTTATGTCCAACCCTTTCGGTCGAGAGGATCTCCTGGGTGAAAAGGAAAAAAAATGACATTAAAATTAGGGGAAATTAAGTTCTCATCCCCCTGCAATAGACATTAATTGCATTGAGATAATAAATACATGGAGGCGCTGTATTCTTCTATAGAATTTATACATGTAGTGTAAATAGGAGTTGAACTATTAAAATTATTCGTGTCTCTTTCTAACAAGTTGAATATTCCGTACAGTGAACGAGATGTCATTATTTCTGCATTTGTAAAATTTTGACAACAATGCAATGTGAAGTATAGGTAGGGTGCCAGAGCCGCCATTTTTAGCCGTGAGAATTGTGTTCTGTGGTCGTGAGTCGGTGGTATGTTGACTGTCAAGTGGTTACCTTGTGCTGAGTTTTTTGTGATTTGTGCGATTATAGAGAATATTTGGGATATAAATCTTGGTGTGGATGCTGAGGACACACAGCGAAGCATGAGCCGCTGTAGTATTCTGCACTGTGGTTTGCGGAAAAACAAAAATCAACCGCAATTGTCTTTTCATAGGTTAGTACTGGTTATTTACGAAATAGTTGTAAGATCAGCTAGATTAAGCCTTACTACCCAGTTTTTCTATTATTATAAAGTGTCAGCAAGAATACAACAGTATACTTATCGCTGTATACGCCGTTATTTCGTAATTTTATATCCAAAATATTTGTAAACAAATCGCATGTTGGGATAGTGATGTGCTGTGTCGACATTTTTTTTAAGTGCCATGGGCCCGCCCCGCTGCTAGTTCCGTACAGTGACTAGTGGTAATTATTATTTGACTATTAGGTCAATGTGTGGATAAGGGGGCAAAAAAAGACTTAGAAAATTTCAACTTCAAAAATACAGTTTTTTTTTGCAAGAATATTATTTTTTGACTAAGTTTTTTACTTAGGAATCGTGTAATGCTGCTCTTTGCCATCACTTTTAGTCATATACCTTTTCTTCGTGCACCTCACCGTGCAAAGCACCCTACACGACGCGCAAGTGAAAACATCAATATGAAACGTACCCCACCTACAACAATACCACCGCTTTCAACGACTAGAAAATTTTTTCAAAAATCTTTTTTTGAATGTTCGTTACTCCGTAATCGTGTAGTGCTGCTCTTTACCATCATAATAGTCCTAGGGTAAACATACACATGATGACATAAATATACCATTTTACTATATCCATAGAACCTTATTATGAAAAATATATTTTTGTTTCAGATTTCCCAAGAGGGAATTTTTGAAAAAGAAATGGACACCGGCAGCATGTTCGAAAAAGTGTCACATTCCGCCTGGCACTAACGCCGCAATACATAGCTATTTTTGTCGAAGACACTAGTAACTAGTAAGGTGGCCTAGGCATATAGCAGTCAATGTTCAACAGCGCGAAGGGTCCTGAGTTCAAATCAAACCCACAGTGGCTTACTTTTGTATTTTTTTAATATATTTTAGTAGTAAGTGTTAATTATTGAGGTTGCGCAATTCCTCGAGATTTAATTGTTAATTGTTAAGACGTCCCTTCTTTAGGGTGAGCCAAGAGCCCGCCTTTAGGTTTAATTATTTGAGATTTAGACTAATATTATTTGCTCCTTAAATTATTTAGAATTAAACATAAAATTAAGAAACTTACGGCCTTGTATTCATTTTTCTAAACTTTGTTTGTACTACCCGTGCGAAAAACTGGTTTAGTCTGCTTCCCATTGACCGACCCGGCTGAAACCCGCTCATCCTATTTAAGACATTCCTTTGCATCAAAGCCACACACACAAAGTTCTATTAAATGTACGAGAGTAGATAAAATTATGTGTGAAACTGCACATAATTAGGTATTAAAACTCTCGTGCCATTATATTAAAAACCTCGCCTACGACTCGGTTTTTAAACACCCATTCGTATTTTGATACCCTTCATTATGCAACAGTTTCATAAACTACTATTATTAATTTTTAATTCAACATCAAACGTCAAGCTATTTAAAATCCTATCCTAATAAAAATCCCCGAACCGCACTTGAGAAGTAAGTACCTTGCACACATATTTTTCACGGTATGCGGTACCTAGTGATTTATCGATATCGATATTTCTGGCCTAGGGGTTTCTCTTTACTGAAGGCAGCCATTTTATGCCTTATTTTAAGCCCCGCCTTACGGCACCCACATTTTGTAGGTATGCCCAGTCCATGTATTTAGAGGTCAATGATTAATTGACGTGTAGGTAGTCACTGTCAAAGTCAAGCACTTTTTAGTGCTTCTGTGAGAAATGCCTCAACCTGCCTCAACGCACTGTTGGCTGCAGCACCGCAGTATGATGTGTTTGGGGATGCATGGAGGGAGTTAGCGAGAGAATGTGGCAGGTTCTGTGACGTGATTGTATGACTGTGCTGTTCCTCTATTTTATGAAATTATGACCTACTATTGTATTGCACTTTTATTATTGAATTAATTTGTTACCTGTATTATTGTTATTGTAATTTAATCAGAAATAATTGAATTTTGCATATTTGTGCCAACTTGGCAGTCGCTGTAATGGCACAAATTATTAATGTAAATAAATAAATAAATAAATAGGGTTAAATCACTAAGGTGACAACCTTAAATTTCAAAATAGTTTCGTGCAACTCAGGGTTTATCCCTAAAGTAAAACAATCAACATTTCTCTAACTCACTTCGCAAACACGTCAATGGAATTCCCAATATTCAAACTGTACCCCAGATTCTCGTTCTCACTGCCACAGAGGCCACAGCACAACAGCACAACAAACCACAACAACATGATTCTCAACACGCATCAACAGCACCACCGCCGCATGATGGCGGCCACAAAACTGAGATTTTTTACATCTTTTCGCCACTGCTGATGTCCGAACTTGACCTAAGATTATTATAGCTAGTTTTTATCGCGCGGCTTCTGCTATTGACATCTCTAGTTATAATGTCACGTATCACACATGATACATCACACTTGACTGATGTATCTATTAATACCAAGTAGACATACAGGGTGGAACAGAATAGTGTTGTCATATTACAAAGGTTCGGGAAGGGGATAGAATACCTAGAAAATGTAACCACGAAAGCAACGATTTCGGTTTTGTTAAAATTGACATTGTCATAGAGTAGTTAGGTGTAATTTCTGGTTTTGTTCAGGATCGCACTTGGATCTTACAATAACATGTTTTTGCCATACGGGGGGGAGAGACACCTGGTGCACACGTGTAGCCATACTACAGGGTGACATTTAATTAGCGGACCATATTTTGGGGAATGATAGTAGAGCTCGTCTAAGCTAAAATGACGCGCCCCACTCCTTGGTTTTGTATTTACTTGTCATACAAAACCAAGGAGTGGGGCACGTCATTTCAGCTTAGACGAGCTCTACCAGAGACTATATATGCAATTGGCTGCGCCTGCGGGGGAATGCGGCTCGCCAAACGTTTGTTGTACTATGTACGATGACGGGTCGCCAGACAGTTTCGCAGCGGCTGAACAATCACAACTCTTTTACCTCGTCCCCCGCCGCCCGTGAATTGGTGAGTTGTGTTTCAAAGGAAAATGTATCTATGCGCTCTCCACTTGATAAGTGCTCCCTGGATAGTACTCATCATTATGAACAACTTTCCCCAAGAAACGTATAGTTGCAAATAAAATAAAAATAAACGTTCCCCAGTACATTACCCCGATCAGCTGATTTCAAGTTACTATGGAAGACCCAAAAAAAAATTTCGCGACCATATCATCCCCAAAATATGGTCAGCTAATTTAATGTCAACCTGTATATCCATTTTGCGTACCTAGCAGATGCCTAGCCCATCGCCACATAAAAGGAAGGTTTCCTCACGATGTTTTTCATAATTTTTAGAATGATTTCTACTTCCTACTTAGATTAATTCTGCCTTAGGTTAACTTATCCTCTTCCAATTATTGTCTATTTGTCATTGATCATTATTTTACAACACCATGTAGGTATTCTAGGCTATTTGCGTTGTAATGTAAACTCGGAAATCTCCAGTGTTTATTTATACAAATGTTACATAAGTCACGATGACGGCCTCTTTTAAGAGCGGCGGGCGGTTGTCTTTTTCTCTTCTTGTGGCGGCAAACGTCAAATCGCATACATTTTCTAAGCGGGTCAATGTCCGCTATTGCCTTGTTAAAAAATCTTACTATAATCTAACGTGTCGGCGTCTGTCGTATGCGGCGGGGACGCTTGCTCCAACCTTTTTTGTGATTGAAATCCTTTCAGATACGTCACCATTTTCAATCGAATACTCCATACCATGGTGAACTTTATCTTCCTTGTAATAGAAGTTGTTTTAAAACGGTCATATTATTTTCTCGGATCAAATCGGTCTCTGCCACCCCGTATGGGAAAAGGCGTGACGCTATGTTATGTGTTTTTATTTTTATTTATGTGGCATCTATCTTAAATTACTTTAGTTTGTTCGCCAAAGCTCCAGTGGGCCAGCAAGGATCAACTTTTCGGTTAACAAACAAACAGACAAACAGTTTCCACAGCATTATAGCCGCAGTCTACATTTTTGTTACACTTAACGAGTCAAATAGGTCACGATTATTGCGGCGATAATGAAACGGCGTAAATTCAATTAATAAACTATTAAACTAAGATAAACTGATTTATCTGTGGGATTTCTGTGAACCGCAGTCGGGTTATCGTTAAACGTGTTAAACGTACTTTTTAGATTCATAATAGATACATAATTTCTTTATTGCACACAAAAAAAAAGTTAACAAAGCAAGGTAGGTAATATAAAGTGTACAATTGCGAGCTTATCTCTAAAAAGAGATCTCTTCCAGCAAACCAAGTATCGATGGGAGAGGTTGATAGCTGAGCGGTGGTAGAGCCATGTGTACAACAATAAATTTAAAAGGTTGCATACATAAATATATAATATGTATTCTAAAATAAAGAGAGATATATAAATTTTGCTACATCCTGTAGATATTTGATATTTGCTACTTACTTCTACTTACTATAATTTGCTTCTACAGGGTGTAACAGAAAGGTGTAGTCATATTTCAGGGGGTTGTTAGGGGCATCATTCTGAGCAACTTTCACTATGAAACCGATTTGATCAGAGCAACTTTAATTTTCACTTCTCTATGCAAATCAGCTGACCGCGCCCGGACCAAAACGTATGGAGCAATGAAAAATAAAAATTGCTCTGATCAAATCGGTTTCATAGTAAAAGTTGCTCAGAATGCCCTAACAACCCCCTAAAATATGACTGCACCCTTCTGTTACACCCTGTATAAGATATTGTGTGGTCCACATATTACACGTAAGTTTGTATTTTAGAAACTGTTGATATGAGACTGAAATCTCATATACAAATAGTTAGGTCGACTTGTAGTACCACTTTTTTGACAGTCTTTATGACTGTGTAGTTTAAATAAACCACGGTCATTAAACAGATTATGATCATGTCGATTGGATTTCGCATTTACTGCCAAGCAATAAAGGTTGAAAATTACGCCTGTCAAAAATGAAATAAAGTAATGAACAGAGTATAGGCATACATATTTTCTAATCCATTTGAATAAAATCAGAGTATAGTGATAAATTTCACAGACTTCAAGGTTAGTCCATTAAGCCACGTTCACAGTGATAAACCGCCTGACCCCAAGTGTGAACGCGCCTTATCTCGACGTAGCTTGTGAAATTACTAGTTCTTAGGATAGGAACGTGTTGACGATAAATCAATTTTATTTAACACTTTCGCCGCCGGTGGTTAATATTGAGTAGGTAGGTACAGTACGGGGCCTTTGTTTTGGCACGTCGGGTCTCGTCTCGCTCCCTCTCTCTCTCTCTCTCTATCTCTCTCTCGCTAAGTGCTCATCTTTAACTGCACGTTTGTGCAATATAATAGTTATATGTATAAATGTTTACAATGCACAAATCTTTTGGTGGGTTTAACTTTTTATTTCGTGATTTGGCTTTTTTATAATTTTAGTTACTATGTATCTTCTTAGCGCATAAGTACTTTAGTTGTTGCTCATTCGGAGCTAATTTTTGTCCAACATTTATCCTATTAGTGGAATTTAGATTTAATTGAATGTGTATTTGTCTTCTGTTTGTTTTTGTAATGTAACTTGTCCTGTTTGTAACCCCTGAATAAATAAATAAATAAATAAATAAATGATTAATAAATAAATAAATAAATAAGTAAATAAATAAATAAATAAACAAATAAATAAATAAGTCAAACGCCCGCCGCCGCCGAGTATCATATTGGTGATTTGGTCAGGTTTATCAGGTTACCACCCGTAAAATTGGCAACACTCCTCTATATGGACATACTGAGGTACACTGAGAATAAACAACATAGCGTCACGCATTTTCCCATACTGGGCGGTAGAGGCGCGGAGGAAAACATGAGGATAAAGAGGAAAAAAAGTGGAAGCAATAAAACTTTATTCCTATGGCACAAGCCAACAGATAGGTACAAAGGCACTTTCCAACGATCTTTCGGAACTAACGCTTAACAGATGTTAGTTTCGTTAAGGTTGCGCAGATTTAGCGCCCCCCTGTAGTAAACATTAGGCTTGTGGCCAAGGTAATCCAATAAATCTAGGAACAAGTCATGTAAAAGTGCCATCAAATGCTGTCTTTTTTGCACAATTTTTTGCACAATACAATTTTGTACATAATGCTTCAACTTAAAAGCATTATGTACAAAATGGCTTGACATTCTCAGAATTGTATATTTCCAGCAGATATATTTTATAAAGTCAATTTTGTGCAAAAAAGACAGCATTTGATGGCACTTTTACATGACGTCATTCTTTTGTTATTTCATAGAACTCAGGAACAAAAGTTCCGTTTTGACAGTTCATAAAAAGTATCTATTTTGACTTGACAGGCCACAAGCCTATTAGGTACTTTTTAAAGACTAGATAATAATGTACATAATCTACATTATATTGGGGAGGTGCCGAAACCACTAAACCCTCTCGTAGAAACATCTTATCTCTCTATTGTTCTCCATTGTGTGATTCTGAGAGTGAAACAGTTAAGGCACTATAAACTGACAACTTTAAATACGACAGCTCTTGCGCGGGGGCCACTTAGTTTGCATATTCAAAATTAGTTCGTGTCGCCACCCGAATCGCAGGCATTACTATCTTAACCTATTGCACTCCACCACTTCCACCCCTCGAGCTGCACAACTCCTTGAAGACTGCATGCACCGGCCGCAGGATCACGAAGTAGGCCAGCTCAGCCACGCTGATGATGCTGAAGCCGAGGAACAGGCTGAGGATCCCGCCGACGGCTCCTGGGAGAAAACTAGAGATGTGTCGACTATAGTCGCCGACTACTCGGCCACTTGTGTAGTCGGCGACGGCCGATGACCAGTCGGCAATTAGTCGGCCGACTGCGCCGACTCGTCGCGGCCTATTGAAGCACTACATAGTATAGATCCCGCTGTCTGTCACTATGTATGCTTAGATCTTTAAAACTGCGCAACGGATTTTGATGCGGTTTTTTCAATAGATAGAGTGATTCAAGAGAAAGGTTTATATTTATAATACATGCATAATATAGTGCACCGTGCATTGCACTCGTGCGAAGCCGGGGCGGGTTGCTAGTTCATTAATATTCCAATTAATTTTTGCAAAGAAACTGTGTTTTTAAATGAAATTGCACCCAAAATTACAGGATCATCATCTGAAATATTTTCTGAAATGAGCTTTCACAAGTCGATTTATTATTAACTCCCGCACGAAGGGTTCCGTACCATTAAGTATAAAAAAAACCGCAAAAAATCACGTTAGTTGTATGGGAGCCCCCTTAATATTAAATTTATTTTATTTTTAGTATTTGTTATAGCGGCAACAGAAATACATCATCTGTGAAACTTTCAACTGTCTAGCTACCACGGTTCATGAGATACAGCCTGGTGACAGACAGACAGACAGACAGACAGGCAGGCAGGCAGGCAGGCAGGCAGGCAGGCAGGCAGGCAGGCAGGCAGACAGACAGACAGGCAGACAGACAGACAGACTGACAGACAGACAGACAGACAGACAGACAGACAGACAGACAGACAGCCAGCCAGCCGCTGAGCGAAGTCTCAGTAATAGCGTCCCGTTTGGCACCCTTCGGGTACGGAACCCTAAAAATCAACAATATATTATTTTAAACTTGTTAGAACTTACAACAACAACTTACTATGACAATGACCGCATATCAAGTTTGAGCGACGCAGCTGCGTCACATACATTACCAATGTCACCCTACCAAAAGCAATGATCGGCTTGGCCGACTAGTCGACCGATTAGTCGGTCCATTTTGGAAGCTACTAGTTACACGGTGTAGCTAGCGGTAGCTATTAAGGGCCCGTACGCACAACCAATTTTTTCCCGCAATTCTGTAACACATGCAATACCGTGGGAGTGGCCGCACTGGCGATTGTTTTTCCGCAGACAATTTAGCGACTTTTTTCCGCGAATTTATGTTTCGTGCAGAAAAATATCGCTGTGCGTACGGGCCCGGAAACCCACCTGCGAAATAGTATACATCATACTGCGCATGTCGGTGTAGACCGATGAACAGGTCATCGTAGAAGTGGACGTTGATCCGTGTCATTTCGATCCTGTAGAGAAGAAGGTATTACTCGAACTTGGCTGAATGCGCAACAGCTGCTCAATATTAAATTCTGATTTCTGAAAATGTCATGCCGGCGATGTCGTTTCTCGAGCCAGCGGGTTGATTCTCGCGTCTTCGATATACGGAAATCGAGACCAATATTGACAGATTCCCATACGAAATCACTTGATATAGGTGTAGATATCGTATATCGAATGGAGAATCATGCTCCTGATTCAACATGACATGTCTGATAAACTTTGTCGATTTTTTACAATGGGAGAATTTCAGCAAATGTAACTATCCTCGCATGGAGTTAACTTGAGACCAGAATCGTGACGTCATTAGGGCGCTTTTAGTGCAAATGCTGGCATGCGAGGTCTCAAGTTAACATAGAATATAATAGAATAGGTGTTTATTCAAGCGTAGTACAAAGTCGTCGCGCGATTAAGCTAGTGTGCAACAAATCGATACGAACTCTTTCGGGCCATCGGTCCTCCCGGTCGCTCCCGGGTCCGAAGCGCCAGGGACCAGCTTCAAATCCGAATAATACACCTGGTTGTTGTACAGAATATCGTTGCAGGATGGGAAGCAGGATGCCTGGCGCGCATCGCTGGCATGTGGTACACTGTTCGCGTAGTAAGCGTATATTAACTGCTCTTCCACTTTTTCTGCAACAAATATATTGCAAAGGCGTTGCCCAGACGGAGTGACATGGCAGAGGCACATTTAGCCAGGAAACCGCGGAAGATTTAATAGTAAAACGTAGCCTGACATCTTTGCTTGATTAGCAATTTAGATTTTTTTGTCTATCAGCACCTGGTAAACTGAGACCCAGTTAGGTTCTCGTCCAGGGGTGCAATTCTGGCGCTAGCGAGATCATGTACATGGTCGAAATATCGATTTTGAGATACCGAGATCTCTATCAAAAACAAGAAAAGGCTATTCTTACGACTAGCCCTTCGACCGACCGAGATATCTCGACCCGTTTTCGATCGAAATAAATATAAATTGAGATCGTTTTCGACGAGTTTAGGCCGTACCAAAACCGATATCTTGACTGGGGGGATGATCTCGATAGCGCGATAATCGGGGGCCTGTTACAGTTAGTTAGGTAATTTGTCTCCCCCTTCATAATTTCATGCTTTGCCTGTGCCCGTCATTTATTATAAGGACTACCATACCATTGATTGGGATATATTGATTGGTTGTTGCTGTGGCCACTCTTACTTACCAAGAACTTCTCCCATACATCGAAAGTCTTCTTTAGTTGAACAAATCGCTTCACTGTTATTCTTTCCTGCAAAGTATTTAATACTATCATTAACTTACATGCTTGCCAAGGGTTGCCAAACTCGCTCAAGCCACGAGCCATATGACTTCTGCTGGCGAAATTCACGCAAGCTATAACAGCAGACCGATTTTCATGTTTGCGATTGAAGAAGTTTGCACAACTTGCTTAGCTTGTTGTGAAAATCAGCAGGCCGTAGCAACAGTTGTAAAAACTTAATTTGTTGTCAACTCAGCCTTCTGCTAGACTGGATTAGAAAAAAAATGTTTAGGACATAGTTGAGCCTGGGGCAATTCTCGCTCTAGTGAGATCATGTTCATGGTCGAAATATCGATTTTGAGATACCGAAATCTCCATCAAAAACAAGAAAAAGCTATTCTCACGACCAGCCTTACGACCAACCGAGATATCTCAACCCGTATTCGATCGAAATAAATAGGAATCGAAGTCGTTTTCTACGGATTTATAGGCGGTATCGAAACCGATACCTCGCCTAGGGAGATGATCTCGATACCGCGACAATCGGGGGCCAGGTCTTTCTGTCACGGTGAACGGACGTAGTTCAAGGTTTTCGCTGCTACACAGAAATACCTTCACGTAGTTAGCAGTGCAACACATGCTAAAAAAGTACTTACTGGGCCAGTTATACGGCACACAACTGCAGACCTTCCTGGTCTCCCGAATCTCCATATCATGTTTGCAGTTGCTATCAGTATAAACCGAATAGTACTCCAAGATCCTTTCGTCCTGGAAGTAGCATTGTCTCCGACCGGGTCGTAAGGACCTCAGGTCCGTATCTGTCTTGTAGGTGACAGGGGACACCTCTATGGTGGTTGTTCTGCCCATGGGCAGACGGAGAACAGTAGTGGTGTAGAGATGGTCCATCGGTGATGCTATTAGGATCTGTTGTAATTTATAAACAGAAAATTGGTTGGCGTTCAATAATACACATCGGGGTATGGTAAAAGATACTTTAAACAATGTAGATGATACATATGGATACAGACCAAGCTCTGGACTGTCTGAAAACCAGCGCTGCAAGCTAGCTAGCACTGAGACTGTTCCCTTTTTTGCCTTATATACCTACGCATTCGCTTTCTTCTGCATTGTTTTTTAGGCAAAATAAACAATTTCTATTCTATTTCAATTTCTAGTATAAGCCGAAATTAGTCAAAATTGTCTAGTTTACAGACCCAGATCCCAGACAATGATTATTTCCTTTCAATGAGCAGGAAGAAACTCACATTGTAGCCAAGACTGGTCTCATCACAGGCAAACTGGTGTTCACTTGTGTTTAGATACAGCTCGAGTCCTAGTCCGTTCCATTCGCCGGATGCCATGGCCCTATAGGGCCTCATCAGGGGGTCCGGGGGAAAGACCTTGGGGTATCCCTGGTCTAAACTCCAAACCAGATTCTCCGATTGCGTTTGGGCATCGTAAAACTTCTGCCATTGGAGTGTGTCGTTGGTCCTGGAAATAGAATGATAAAATGTAGACAATTAATGTCCCCGCGGAGGGCCATACTAACTCAGTGATGATGATGATCACTCAATGATGAACCGTAAAAATTAAGAAGTTATTGCTGTGTTCAATTGTCGTGTAAACCAAGGTATCAAAATAAGTCGGCTTATATTATCCGATATCCTTGGTTTACACGATAATTGAACACACCAATAACTTCTTAATTTTTACGGATCATCACTGAGTTAGCGAATAAGGGGGCTGGTCACCTTGGTGGACGTGGATGTCAATTTTCCATCCACTCTGTGGTTCCACAACACATCCATAAGGCAACGCACGTACGCACCCACCTCTGTATGTGCTTGTATGTGTAGCGTGATAGCGTCTGTTGCATACACATCCATAAGGCAACGCACGTACGCACCCACCTCTGTATGTGCTTGTATGTGTAGCGTCTGTTGCATACACATCCATAAGGCAACGCACGTACGCACCCACCTCTGTATGTGCTTGTATGTGTAGCGTCTGTTGCATACACATCCATAAGGCAACGCACGTACGCACCCACCTCTGTATGTGCTTGTATGTGTAGCGTCTGTTGCATTGCATACACATCCATAAGGCAACGCACGTACGCACCCACCTCTGTATGTGCTTGTATGTGTAGCGTCTGTTGCATACACATCCATAAGGCAACGCACGTACGCACCCACCTCTGTATGTGCTTGTATGTGTAGCGTCTGTTGCATAGCGTCTGTGTTGTACGTGTAGGGTGATTGTGACGTACCTACTTCAGTATGCTGTGATGACGTCACGATTCCGGTCTCAAGTCAACTCAAGCGGGAATTATTTATCTGATGCCAACTTCACGTTACTTAGGAAGCCGTAGAAGAAGGACTTACATGCCGTTCAACGGTAGGCGGTTGAACGCATAACAGATCCCGTAGTTGGTCAGTACCGGGCGGAACAGACGGTTGCAGCATTCCTCCGCCAACCACTCCTGGTCGTTCACCGTCCGCCAGAAGCACCGACGGACAACTTCAGGGCATGTCGGTGACGCCTGTCGGATGAGAGCATAGATACTATAACATTATACTAATACAGATAGACCACCTGGAACAAAATATGACACCGGCGTAAACTGAGATGCTACCTACGGAAGCTGAATAGTTCGAGGCCATTATCACTTGGTGCAGCACCATCGAAAAATTGCAAATACCACGATATGGCGCTAAGATATTAGGATATTCTAAGATTAGCGCCACCTAGAAGTAGGTTGACTGAAACCATGGCGTATAATGTACAAATCTTACTTCTCACGCCATCTCTTTTTTACGAAGGGTTACTAATTCTAATTTGTACCGGATGAGCACACCGTGATGAGAGAAAACATTTTCAACAGCATGGGATGTACAGCTGTCGAACGATCTTATGGCGAGCGATGACAGGTTGAACTAACTGAACAATGAGTATTGAAAGGTCGGTGTTGATGGCAGGTTGCGTAGAAGTGACGCCCCCCTGTAAACGTCACTCATCAGTCAAAAGATTGTTGGAAGACTGTACGCTTGGATCGTAGCAAGTGGATGTCTTTAGATCTGCCTACTTCTTTACTTTACTTTACTTTATACTTTATTGCACAGAAAACATAATACAGACACTTAATATTAGAAAAAAACATGTACAAAGGCGAGCTTATCTCTAATAAGAGATCTCTTCCAGCAAACCTAGGATAGAGAGGATAATTTAATAAAAGGTAGACCTACATAAGTGCACAACGATAAATATTAAAATAATAGACTACTTACTAATAAATACATAAATACAGATAAAAACAAAATATAGTATATATATAGATACTAAGGTATATTAAGGTAGAGAAAGATAGTGTTCCTTCAAGCGTTTTTTAAAAATGTTGAGTGAAGGACTGTCCCTGATAGCACTGGGAAGTTTGTTCCAAAGTCCAATAGCACGGAGACGGAACCCGGAGTAAAGGAGTGATGAACGTACGGTGGACTGAAGGGGTGAAACAAGATTGAAAATCCTAGTAGGTAAGTGAAGTATATAGGTAAGTAGTATTGAATAAGAGAGGGAAGGCCTTTGCTCGGAGGAATAATTATTATATTCAAGTAACTGCGCCTGCGGGGGAATGCGGCTTTGTATTCAACAAACGTTCTCATACGCAACCTATGTACGATGACGGGCCGCCAGACAGTTTCGCAGCGGCTGACCAATCACAGCAGCTCTCTTACCTCGTCCCCCGCCGCATGTAAATTGGTGAGTTGTGTTTAAAAGGAAATGTATCTATGCGCTCTCTACTGGATAAGTGCTCCCTGTGCATACTCGATCATCAATACGAGTACCACTGAATCGGCGATACTGATAGCAAACCTTCAACAAGAATTCCTGGAGCTCTTTAATCTGGTCGGGTTTTAGTTGTTCTTTGGCGGCTTTCTTCATTTTCGACATTTGTGGGCATACCAGGGATGCGAAGAACTGTTCTATTCTGGAACAAGCTAAGGATTATAAGAAATAAATTTTGCTTACAAAACAATAGATTTCCTTTAGGCTTTCAAGGCTTTCCTTTTTAGGGTTCCGTACCCGAAGGGTGCCAAACGGGACCCTATTACTGAGACTTCGCTGTCCGTCTGTCCGTCCGTCCGTCCGTCCGTCCGTCCGTCCGTCCGTCCGTCCGTCCGTCTGTCACCAGGCTGTATCTCATGAACCGTGGTAGCTAGACAGTTGAAATTTTCACAGGTGATGTATTTTTGTTGCCGCTATATCAACAAATACTAAAAATCAAAAGAAATTTAATATTAAGGGGGGCTCCCATACAACAAACGTGATTTTTTTGCTCATTTTTGCTCGATATTGATAATGGTAGCAGGTAGACGCTTAAAATGTTCACAATATATTGAGTATATTATTTACTTAAAAAATAAATAATTAAATTAAAATTAAATTAATATTTAGGGGGGGCTCCCATACATTTTTTTTGCGGTTTTTTATAGATAATGGCACGGAACCCTTCGTGCGCGAGTCCGACTCGCACTTGGCCGGTTATTTTTATTATGCAATCAAAAGTACCTAGGTACTTACACTGAGAAAACTGGCAATCATAAATGACGTGAATCTATATTCTTTCTATATTTCCATATTTTAGGACAATGCACCCACCTATTTGACATTTCCTTGCACGAATCAGACATTAATAATGCTATAACTTGTGTAATTGAGTGGTTGAATAATAATAATTTACAGATTAATTTGGACAAAACAAAGTACATTAATTTTAATAATTTTGACAAATTCAATAGAGATATGACATTAAATATAAATCATAAGGGACAAATCATAGAGGAGGCTAATGGTGTGACATTTTTAGGTATTCACATAGATAGACATTTGAATTGGAAAGATCATACTGATAAAGTTTGTAAGAAAATTAATAGATTTATTTTTGTATTAAGTAGACTTAGGAAAACAGCTGAGATAAAGACTGCTCTAGTTGCCTATCATGGATATGTAGAGTCCGTCTTGAGATATGGTCTTGTAATTTGGGGAAACGCCACTGATATTAATAATGTTTTTATTGCTCAAAAGAAATGTGTGCGTGCAATTTGTGGTATGGCCCCAACTGAATCATGTAAACCGATGTTCACTAAATTAAATATATTGCCATTACCATGTTTGTATATACTGGAAATAGGAAAATTTGTAAAACATAACCCAAAATTATTTAAAAGAGCCCAAGAACAATATCCAAGAAATACAAGAAACCCGAATAGGTTAATATACAATCATACCCCACGTACATCACTGTATCTTAAGAATTGTCCTGCAATGTGCGTT
This sequence comes from Argyresthia albistria, assembly GCA_963457715.1. Taxonomy (NCBI): domain Eukaryota; kingdom Metazoa; phylum Arthropoda; class Insecta; order Lepidoptera; family Argyresthiidae; genus Argyresthia; species Argyresthia albistria. Next base: position 2,293,979 of record OY735259.1, read on the forward strand.
AAAATATTTAACAAAATACCTAAAGACATAAAAGATTTATCAATCAATAAGTTTAAATATGAACTCTTCAAATGGCTCCTACAGAAATGTTTTTATTCAGTAGATGAGTTTATGAAATATAAAACTTGTACGTAAAATAATTATAAGTATTGTTACAACAAGATTTATTTTTTCGGTGTTATGTGGATGATTGAATATTTGCATGCTAAAATTAATAGCTGATAAGGAGTTCTTATGTATCAATTGACCATCGACTACCTACCCTTATCTTGGCAAATAAAGAATCTTTATTTTTATCTTTATCTTTAAGACCAACGTCACGATATTTTAAGATTACCTCGAAATTACATTTTTCTCAGTGTAGTAGGAGGGTTTTCATAACAGTAACAGTTGGTTCTTCTTCAGCCGGTTTGGACACAGGCCCGACAGATAAAACGTAATATATTAATTTTCTCGGATTATCTTTGAAAACTCCATATAAATTATGTTGTAGTACCTACTCTCATTACATTACTCTTGACTCTCTTTTTTGAAATAGTCGCACTTACTCGCTCAAATTCGACATGTTGGCGTAGGAGAGCTTCACGTGTAAATGTGGACAGACCACCACGCTCGGAAACGGGACTGCCCACACAGGCGTCTGAGAAATTGAGAAATAATCGGTCAAGTGCGAGCCGGACTCTCACACGACTCTCTCGCACCATCGCATCGTCCAAGATACAAGTGCCTGACAGTTATTACGAGAATATCTTCACGTCGTAATTGGGCTACCTATCCAAAAGACTCCATTGAAATTGACTTAGAAATACTTTTTTGAACTGATTCGCCGATACATCTTATACGTATAACAATAGTTCGCCAGTGTTCGGTCGTTCGAGCGGTGTGCTTCTGCGAGGAAGGGGTTTTTCGTGCAAGTATTTACAGAATTAGTTGCTGTAGTGCAGAGACTATGTATCCAATTGACTGCGCCTGCGAGGGAATGCGGCTCACCAAACGTTTGTTGTATTCAACAAACGTTCGCATACGCAACCTATGTACGATGACGGGCCGCCAGACAGTTTCGCAGCGGCTGACGAATCACAGCTCTCTTACCTCGTCCCCCGCCGCCCGTAAATTGGTGAGTTGTGTCTCAAAGGAAAATGTATCTATGCGCTCTCTACTGGATAAATGCTCCCTGCTGTAGTGGCAACAGTTGGAGACATTCTGTGACAATTTCAACTATTTATCTAAGATCGACATGAAAAAGGCTACAGATTGAGTAACGTTTAAAGACCTGTAAAGAGTCCATGACGTTGACAAACGGTGAAGAGTGCCACTGTGAGAACAGCTGGATAATGTTGGCGAAGCAGGCGGCCACACTTGCAGCTGTGATGACAATCCAGGCGAACCTCTCCTTGCAGCTGAATGTTGGCTCGAAGATGTATCTGTGGAGATACCAACCCGTTAATACTATGGGCTACATCAGAGACATCCAATTGAATGCGTCTCGCCAAACGTTTGTTGTATTCAACAAACGTTCGCATACGCAACCTATGTACGATGACGGGCCGCCAGACAGTTTCGCAGCGGCTGACCAATCACAGCTCTCTTACCTCGTCCCCCGCCGCCCGTAAATTGGTGAGTTGTGTTTCAAAGGAAAATGTGGCGCTACATAGTGTCCCCACTGAGAGGCATCGGCCTTTACCCGGTTACGAGTAAGATTGAGCCGTACTCCACCACGCTGGCTCAGTACGGGTTGATGGAAGGAGTGGCCAATCCGACTGTCAAAGTTATCAAGCTGCCATAGGAGCCTCTGACTCAGCTTTACGACTAAACTTCTACCACCGAGTAGCGACAGTAGCCGGGACCAACGTGTCATCCGAAACAACTGGATCCTGAAGCGCCCAAAACAAATGCCATTTATGTAGAAATGGTCACCCAGCCAGTAGCTGTCTCAGTAACCGCACGATCGAATTTCCGATGTGCGATTCCCAAGGCTAGGCTAATCAACAGAGTTCACAAAAGGAGGAGGTTTACAATTCTTCGGGATATTTTATTTTTTATGTATGTATACCGATTGCGCCTACAGTCTATTCGTGATAAGAATACAGTGAAATTTGAATCTGTTAACACACACTCACAGGACAGGACACAAACTTGGCGTTCGAAAGTTTGCCTTCAACTGGTCACTGGGAACTTGGCTTGATAATTGGAAGTGATTTGATTGGTCACGCGGGGCGTGGCTCGGCCGCCGGATAGTGATGACTTTACTACATTCTTATCACGAATAGACTATAGGCTAATTAACCGACTTCACAAAAGGAGGAGGTTTACAATTCGTCGGGATATTTTATTTTTATGTATGTATATCGATTGCGCCTAGACGGATGGACCGATTTGGATTATTTTTTTGTTTGAAAGGGTTTACCTTCCAATTGGTCCCTTTGACACCAGGTCAGGATCTGATGATGGGATCCTGGAGAAATGGAGGGAACTCTTCAAATAATATAGGCAGACCTAGTGATTTTTGTGTTTCTCATAATAACTCGTGCATTTACTTACTCATGGTAAGCTTATTATTGTGATGCGGAACTGATGATGAAGACCGCACATGGCCACCAGTACTGCTCAATACTAGGTACAAATACAATGCGTGGCTGACGGGCAGGCAACGCATAGCCAAAACCGGTGGACCTAGAGCCATCAAACTTTGTACAGGGGGGATTCCTTATGTAGCGTAGGGTGGGGGTGGGGGGGGAGAAATAGGGGGTTACAGTTTGAAACTCAAAAAGCACTTGACATGGGTTTCTAATCAAATAGGGTTTATGGAAGTCGGTTTTTTTTTATTTTACTATTTGTTTCAATTATCATATTTTAAGTTAGAGACTAGAAGGCTGCCCAATTAAAGTGGGACTGGGCCGGTCACGTTGCTCGAATGCTGCCAAATCGTTGGGCTTAGAGAACCACAGACTGGCTCCCAGTAAATGCAAAGAGAAAGCGTGGCCGACCCAGGAAGAGATGGAGTGATGAGTTGGGTCTATGGGATAAAGAGTGGAAGGAGACCGCTCAGGATCGAATGGAGTGGAAGAGGGGGAGAGAGGCCTTTGCCCAGCAGTGAGATATTACAGGCTCATAAAAAAAAAGTTAGAGACTAGCTAAATGTGGGAAATGTGGGTAAATATTCATATTTCTCACGTTTACAGTCTCAAGACTCAATTTAGAGTGACAGCGTGCTAGCCCGTTGCTGCAGCCATGAAGATTGTAGCTTGTCGAAGGTTTCCAGCAAATGTTATGTACTTATTCACTTCTTACTATTTCGAAAGCTATCTCTTTTGTTTCAATTTTTTTTTCCAAATTCCAAATTATTTATTGCTACATTGTGGTCGTAGAGTTCTTAAAGTAAGGAGTTCCTATTTCCATTATGACAACTTTAGCTGTGGCTATGGGTTAGCCCCATGTCATGCAAAAACTTAAACTGGCTTATCGTATGGGAGGAGTGACGCTATGTTATGGTAAGAGTGTGTGCGTTTACTCACTTGACTCCGTGCAAGGATCCTTCATACAAGAACTGTCGGACTCCCCTGAAGATCTCTTCGAACCACAGCATCAATAGTGTCTTACCTATAAAGGGTTTAACCCTCAACTCCAGGTGGTTCTTCTTAACCCTTTTACCTTCAGGGTTCAGGTACTTGAAGTCTTTCCAATACATCGCATCACGTAAGTACAAACTTCCGTCGCTTATGTGGCTCGATATGGTGATGCTTTTTTGTTTTTTATGCATTTTGCACTTGTTTTTCGCACCGACTTCGAAAAATTAAGGGTTTTCAATTCGGTTATTTTTTATGTATCCGAATTTCGGGAAAAAGGGAATCCGTAGGATCACTTCGTTATCCGTATAAAATAGATTTGGTCGGATCGACTCGCACTTGGCCGGTTAATATTTTGTTATTATGTATGTTTGTTATCTCGAAACTAGTAAGCAGTGTATCTCAAAGTTTTTCACTTGGTGTAAGTATTATTTTGTGGCACTTGTACAATAGTTGCGTGTTATAGAGATTACTGGGTATAAAACTAATTAAGATCGTTTCGTTGATAACGTAGTAAATTGGCAGAACAAATAGCAAGACGATAAGACGGAAAATTATCAGGTTAGTATAGCTGTTGGTGCTTCAATTTGTCTTCTGTATTCAGCCAGGCCACGCCATCGCGCCATTGGCCAGGGTTTCCGGGAATCGTTAGAAAATTATTTAAATCGGACTAAGGTCTTTCAAGTGACTGATAAGTAACAGTCAGATAACTTTATTTGACACTTCTTGTACGTGTAAAATACCTCAGATAAACAGTAGGTAAATGTTATCTGAGGATGGAAAGATCGGCACTAAAACTAAGAACGTGCTCTAGAATATGCCTTTTACAGACAGCGGATGGTTACCACGTAGTTAGCGACTGTTCTAATCGACTGTAAAAAAATATTGCAAATGTGTTAAATGGGACTAGTGCCAATGCGAGCCAGGGCCGGGATCGCAACCGTCGGGAAAAGTCTGAAACTTTTTTAGGCACACATCTTTGATATTCAATCTTTCAGCTTACCTTCAATGATAATTAGGGGTGTTACTACAAGTTAGAAGAGTCTCTGGCTGTGTTTGTGTCCGTGCAACCACAGTAGTCAAACGGATGGACGGATTTTAATGCGGTTTTGTAAGTAAACTTCCCAAAGATGATTATTAGCCATGTTTTATGAAACTTTCTTAGCTATGCTTGATGATCATGACCGGCTAAAAGTGGGCGCAATTGTGTCTCTGCCACCCCGTATGGGAAAGCGTGACGCTATATTTTGTTTACTTATACATATTCTGAGGTTCAGACAGTTTCCCTTCCATATTGATGTCAGCGGCCGATCGTAGAATTGGGCACATCATGATGTGCCCAAACGTGAAATATTTTGAAACGATGAAATCTCTTAAGGTAAACACTGCGGTAGCTCAGGTGAAGACTAAAGGGGGCGGGCGCAGCGAAGTTCGTTTGACATGTATAACAAAAAAACATCACGTAGTGCTAAATTAAATTGCTTTTAAAAAGACATGTTTTCGTTAAAACCCGCCATATCATGACATGCCCAGTAATGGCTTGGGAATAGAAATGGCGAAGCACATCGTAATGTGCCCGATTCTACGACCGGCCGTCGACATTGACACAACGCAACTTTGCGGCGGCGCGGCGAGTCATAGTGTAACATCAGTCGACGAATGACAACAAATCCTTCGTATCAGTCGGCTGCTCCACAGGCGACTAGCAATAGGTCCTCGGCAATTTATGAAGACAATCGCAATCGTCAAATGCACTTAACATTATTGCAAGCAGACATTAATCGATCTCAACTAAATGACGTCAAACATCAATAAGAAACGTCCGTATGCACTACACCCGTGAGCGACATTCATGAGTGTCATGAACTCATGAGTCACACCCGGCGATTAAGGCGCTTCATGAATAAATTAGGGGAGCTTTTTTCATGTGCATTTCAGGAGGTACTCGGAAAATCGTAATCAATTTCTGGTATTTGTAATTTGACTATGTAATCTAGAGTTTTCATGATGTAAAACGTGTTAGGATAAAATTTTCTCGATATAAAATAAATCTAAAGTCAACCCTTTTTTCCAATATTTTTCCTATTTTACCGCAGTAGTAGTAAATATGATCTTTCTATTAATTGTAATATGTGGGGAATTGTTGTTACTAGCGATTTGAAGACTGAAATTTAATTCCCTGAAATAGCTTATCTTTTACGATTTTTTTTACGAATGACGTCATTTGTGATAAATCCAAATCCCTCATATTTTAGGTAGGTACCTAAATAAAGTCAAAACTTGTGATTGACGTCGCAACGAGGCCTATGAATAGAATAGCTACGGGGTTCAACCATTGTTTTTGCGACACCCTGTATTCAAAAGTTGGTCGTAAAAGTTATCAATAAAAGTCGGCGGTGCTCGAATGAACGTATCAAACTTTATGAATATAAAAGATATCTTATCCTCAGGCTATTGTAATATTTCGCAAATCATAGAGACGGGAAGAAAAAGTTAAAGATTGAATAGCTATCAAAACAAGAATAGTTATTTCAAGTCTCATGAACGCTGTTTTTTCAACCGACTTCAAAAAAAGGAGGAGGTTCTCAATTCGACCCGTATGTTTTTTTTTCTATGTTTGTTACGCGATAACTCCGCCAATTATGAACCGATTTGAACAAATCTTTTTTCGGCGTATATACCTCATGTAATACCTCAAGGGTGGTCCCATTGACACCAGGTCAGGATCTGATGATGGGATCCTGGAGAAATCGAGAGAACTCTTCAAATATTATAGGCAGACCTATAGTGATTTTTGTGTTTTTCATAATAACTCGTGCAGATGCACATAGCATAATATTGTGATGCGGAACTGCTGATGAAGACCACATATGGCCACCAGATCTGCTCAATACTAGGTACAAATACAATGCGTGGCTGACGGGCAGGCAACGCATAGCCTAAACCGGTGGACCTAGAGCCATGAAACTTTGTACAGGGGTTCCTTAGTCGCGTGGGGTAGCACTGATATAGGATTTGACAAAATTAATTCCCCAAGGGGGGGGGGGGGATAAGGGGTTACAGTTAGTATTAAACTCAATCTAATCAAATAGGGTTTGTGGAAGTCGGTTTTTTCTAAAGTTTACTTTTTGTTTCAATTATTGCAGCTAGTAACGTGTTTGTACGTATTCAAACATACTTTCTTGATTTGGGGTAAAAAGTTAATTTAGACCATTAATGTCCCCACCGAAGGGCACTGGCCACCACGCTGACTCGTGCGGGTTGGTAAAGGTTTTTTTACGACTACTACATGTATATCTGTCCTCGGCTATGCGTCGCGTTGTTGTGTAACTCTATCCTGTGTCCTGCTCCTGTCATAAGGTTTCCAGTCTTCCAGGATACCTATAATGCCTACCTGGAACATTATTGTAGCTCGACCAGCCGAACTTAATCATTCGGTAGTTTAAATATACAAAAACCTACTTACATACTTCGATGTTTCTGGTTTCCACGACACAGTTTATCCTAGTATGGGGCCAGATGCTTCAGATGTAGCTCCATCAGAATATGTTTACTCAAACGTCCAGCATCTTTAAGCCTGTGATTTTATAGGTTTTGAACTTTATCTCGATGTGGGTAGGCTGAAAATCGCGGGCCGTGGACTATGGACGGACGTACGAATACGATGAAATTAATGAATAAATTAGCGTCACGCGTTTTCCAATACGGTGTGGGAGAGGCACAAATTATGCATACATTTAGTCAGTTATTCAATACAATACCAATCTTAATTATTAGAATAACAATACGTGTGAACTAGATGAGAGAAGTGTCACAGCTATCGAGATTGAAGGATAGGTTTTCTCAAGATATTTCCATCACCTTTATAACAACCGTATAATAAAATTAATTATCTACTTATTTCTTTAGAACATAGTCAGCACTGGATTCGATCCTGTATCTCCTGCATGAGATTTCTTCTACCTAAATGATGAAATGAAACGCAAAATCTGTCACATTCCACGTAAAGTAGGTGTATTGGAGTCAAAAGTTAAGAACCTCTCCTTTTTTGAAGTCGGTTAAAAATAATCGATATTTTGGACCGAGCACCCAACTTTAGCAATAAATAGGGCTATGCAATACTTAAATGTCAACAAAACAAACTATTTTGATAATAAGCGCCACGTGTCGAGAGGTCAACGATATTGATAAATGTATGTCCTAAATTGTGGTCATTCATAGTCAACACATCTATAAAATACAGGATGTAATAGACAGGCTCTCATAGTATCAGCATATCACTCCATACTTTTTGACTAAATCTGTGGCGCAGCGGTTGGGCATCTGCCTACCATGCGAGTGGTCCGGGTTCGAATCCCGGCTGGTTACAAAAGAAAACCCAGGTCTTGGATGTGATTTCGCTGTTTCTGGTTCCACAGGGTATCCTAGTGTGGGGCCAGAAGCAATGTACGTGCATATATGTAAATGTTTTGGGTTATTACAAAAAAATAAACTCCCGTTTAACGCCTGTTTAAAAACGAAATTGTATGGGATTTGACGTTTGTTTTGAGGTTAATCTGCGTTTACTATTTTTTGTAATAACACGGTTATGTTTAATGATTGTCTAAGGGAAATATGGTTTAATAGCCCGCGAAACGATTTTTCCTAATTTCATCACTCTTAGAAAGTATCCACCTGTAAAATTGCAAACTGACTATATTTTGGGGAATGATATGAACTGAACGTTTTCCACATTTAAACATTGATCGCAACAAAAAAATGTCTCTCCCATAGTAACTTTGTAATCACCTGACTGGAGGTGGAGGGTAATTTTTTTTGTTCCCATGTTTCTTTGGGAAAGTTGTTCACCCAGGTTGCGCAAGTTACAAATGCCCTAAACGTTTTAGCCGCCCTACATTAAGCGCTCGCGTAACCCTATTACGATATCTACAGAAACGTAACATACAAAGTGTACCTAACTATTTGTTTCAATGTGAATTAGTTTTTAATTTATCTACAGTTACACTGTGTATGGGATTGTGTTCGGATGTGTGTCTATATCCTACCATGTTTATTAGATTTTTCTGAGAAGATACATGTTGTAAGGTGTACGTGCACACCAAATTAGTTTTTTTTTGTTTATACTGTGTTTAATTTCGTAACTTCAAGTGAGTATTTTGCAAACTACGACTGTCAATTAAAACATTCAACATGCTGTTTGTCCATCGTATGTGGTATCTAATTTCTCCATGAAAACTAATTTAATATTTAAAGCCCGCGTGAACTAATTGTTTACTTTGTTTGTTACTACTTATTACTAATGCTTTACAAATGTATTATACACTCATTTAATGGGACCCAACCAATTACATTTTTGCTGTACTAATTTTTACAAGGATATGTAAACTGTACCGGAACTGGACTGAATTCCACGCACATACTGGAATTACTCTAGAAACTCGTAGCAAAAAAGCAAACATTGGCTAGGAAACATCATAGCGTCACCTCTTTTCCCACATGGGGTGGTAGGGGCACAACTGTACCCACTTTTAGCTTGTGTGACAGGGGGCTAGCCCATCGCCAAGGAGTAATTTAAAGTAAGTTGGAGTAAATTTTCATCACGATGTTTTTTTTACATCATCGTTAGATGTTTAGAACGTCCGTATAAATTTACTTATCTCATTTTGGTACATGGCCAGTACTACATAATATAGTATGAACTTGAGTCAATACTATGAGTCAAAGGTTTTCTACTATCCAATGTTTCCCTTTTTGCCACAAGAGTATTAATTCTACTTACTTATCTGCATAGTTTAGAAAGCTGTATTGTTCCCGAAGTATGCTGTATTCTGAATAGCCTTTCAACAAGCACTAAACATCGAAAGGTAGCCATTTTATGTATCTTCAGGGTTAAACAAAAGACTGTGCTGACCGACTGTGCGCAAATAAAAGAATATTTCCTAAGAGCAAGTTGAACTTGGGCATTTGGGCCCCGTAAATGGCAAAAAATACATTATAAATAAAATAACACAATAAATTAATTAATAAATACAGGGTGTAACAGAAAGGGGTGTACAAGCCGAAAGAGGGATGTTAGGAACATCATTCTGAACAACTTTTACTATGGGACCGACTTAATCAGAGCAACTTTATTTTTCACTCCACCACCATACAGATCAGCTGAGCGCGCTAGGCCCGAAATGTACTGAGTTAATAAAAATAAAGTTGCTCTGATCAAGTCGGTCTCATAGTAAAAGTTGTTCAGAATGATGTCCCTAACAACCCTCTTTCGGCTTGTACACCCCTTTATGTTACACCCTGTATAAATACTAACCGCACCGCACCTGAGAGTGGGACATTATTGGGTATGCAATCTTAGGAGCACGGTCTTTCCATTTATCATTAGGGGTGGCACAGGCACATGCCTGCCATAAGGGTTGACCCACACATGCCCACACTTACCACAACCAACCACACCACATCGACAAAATGTGGTCAAGCAGTGGTTACGTGTGAATAATGTCGCTGCAGGTTTTGCAGTTGCGTTGTAGTACATCGATCATCGAAGTGTGGTACCGACGAAATGCCGATGTGGTTGCGTTTGTTACGTGATTGCGTGATTGCGACGACGACGCGACGGCCTCTGAGGTGCAGCGATTGTGGTCCCGCCTACCGTGCGAGAGGTCCCGGGTTCGATTCCCGGCTGGGGATAACGAAAAACAAAAAAAAGTAGTTCCCAGATCTTGGATGTTTACATGTTTGTGATGTCGCTGTTTCTGGTTCCCACGACACAGGGTATCCTAGTGTGGGGCCAGAAGCAATGTATTTGCCTGTATGTAAATGTTTATGTTGCGCTAGTAGTTGCAATTTTGTAAAGAGCAACGTTGTGGTTCGAAGTGACCGGCCGGTGTCGCTTTTATGGGCTCTACTTACGATGCAACCTGGCTTGCAATCTGTCGCTGCAACTAATAGAAGGCAGGTTGCCTTGCAACCGCTAGAGAAGGACAGAACAGGAAGATAGACAGAGAGAGAAATATAAGTTGCAGCAATAAATCGCGATACAGATTGCATCGTGAGTAGAGTCCTTTAGTTGCGTTGTGGTTGAGATTATATTGACGTTGACTAAGTAATATGTATGATATTATGGTCAATAAAAAAATTGAACTTGAACTTTGAACTTTATGTGATTGTGGCGTGTGTACGTGTGGATCGACCCTAAATCACTTTCGGTCAAAGGTCCGTTTTAATTTCCAGGTGAGTTCTCAACATCGAAGATGGCCGTAAACAGAACTACCATAGTTCTGCTCGTCGTTTTGTCTCTGATTTATAAATGTAAGTAATTTTATCTGAACAACATATAGAGCACCTATAGGTGCCACAGCTTTATATAAAGTATGGAGTATCTGCCGTTTTAGCTATTATTACTTAAGGCTGGATTTTACCAACAAAAAGTTATGCGAAAATAACTATCCCGGGGTTAATTAGTATGACTGACGGTTCAAAATGAGGTCATTCTATGTAAAAGATATAAAAGTAAAAGATACTCTCGAGTAAAACTCACTCTTCGTTGGTAAAATTCGCTCTCAGTAAAGTGACACAGAGTCACGCCGTTTCCCATATGAGATGCAGAGGCCCCCTCGCTTACGCAGGCTCCTCTCCAGATTTCCCGAAAAGAAAGGGTCCTTAACAGACAGATAGGGACTCGTGTGGACATCACCTTAACTTGGTTTTAGGTCAAACAAAAATATTAAACAAACATTTCCATACATACACATACATTGCTTTTGGTCCCACACTAGGATACCCTGTGTCGTGGGAACCAGAAACAGTGACATCATAAACATGTACCTAAACATCCAAGACTTGTTTTTTTTTGTACCCAGCCGGGATTCGAACCCGGGACCTCTCGCATGGTAGGCAGATGCGCAACCGCATCGCCACAGAGGTCGGCAATTTGACAATAAACAATTTGTTAATTTATTTATAAATTTAGACATTATGTGACTTCAGACACAATGTATATTGTTAATGAATAAATAAATAAATAAAATAAATAAATAAATATCTTATGTTGGGTACGTTGAGTACTACTCGACCAGTAAGTTTAGAGCGGTCGACGAGTTGTACTTTGAGTAAGTGAGTGAAGTTGGAGGACGGACAAACGTTCCTAAAACAGCACGGTTGAGTACCCCATGGAACCCTAAAAATATAATGTTTCTAATAAACTTGAATTTAACTGCTAAACAAATTGACTGAGAAGTGACATACATACATTTTAAGAAAAAATACATTTTCCTCTCAAAATACAAAAATGCTTACCAAAGTCCACAATATTTTATACCAATGTGTTACCCAAATAAGATCAATTGTTCGATCAAAAAAGGGATTTTAAAACTATAAATAATATTTGTTTATCACAATTAGTAAATGTCTAAAAACGGAACCACAATTTATTGTGAAATGTTATCAATAGATAACTCTTTTTTACTCCTAAAATATAATTGCTTCTACCTAAAAAATAGTTTCCACAAAAAGTTTGCCTTAATAAAGTAAAGGACAGGCATGACAGACATTTACATAGGATGAGACTCACGTACAAAATTTTGCTACACGTTTTTTTTTCTGATAGTCATTGGTGTTTTTAGGGTAAAGTTTTTAGGTGTTACGAAACGTAAATAAGTAAGCAATATATATTTTTGCCTTTATTAAATCTTTCAGCGTCCTCAATCCGTTGCTACTACTGCAACTCCGCCAACAACTCGGCCTGTATTGACGTGTGGCAGTACCCCGCGGAGATACGTGCTCGTGCGCTCCCGGTGGTGGAGTGCTCGAGTGGACCCGCCGTGCCAAGCCACGTCGACTTCTTCTGCCGCAAGATTGTACAGACCAGTCAGTAACTACTATAAATATATATATTTCCTATCATAGCTTACTTGACGTCTGTTCACTCACGGATTGTCAAAATGTAAGACCTCTTGCTTTGCATGAGCAAGACATTATTTTAAATTCACACACTTCTCTTTACCCTTGTTTACTATTCTTCATTCTTCTTCACTCTCGTTGTTCACTCTTAGTCACTCTTCTTAACTATTTTTCATTCTTCTTAATTCTTTGTCATTCTTCATCATTAATTTTCATTCTTTAGATTCTTCTTCTTTATTCTTTTCATTAATTTAGATTCTTCTTCTTTATTTTTCCCTACTCTTCACTGCTCTTCTCTCTCTCTTCAACAAACCGTATCTTCTTCCAGTCTTCCACTCCCACCGTGATTCAGAGGTGCGTGTGACGCGAGGCTGCGGCTGGGTGAAACACGAAAAGGAGTGCTACCGAGCTGACAACTCTGACCACCTCGAGACTGTCTGTCAGTGCTTTGAGGATCACTGCAATGATGGAAGCAAGGTTGCGAGCGCGGCGGGTTTGATTGCGGTAGTCGTATTGATGGTTGTTTTGTGAGGGAATTATGTAGATCGTTTACTTTTAAAGTTTTTTTAACTGTTTTTGTTATTCGTTTATGGCTAGGTTTTTATGAACGGCCAAGGGGCTGCTTGAGAAGAGTACAAGACACTGACGAAAAGATAGAGTCTCTCACACCGTTGATTTATTACGGCAACAAATATATTACAACCCAAATTTTCTGGTTTGCTCACCAAATATTAGAGCAAAGTGGTGAATCAGGATAGGTGAAGGCTAAAGGAGGTGAGCGAAGTAGAGCCCGTTTATCCTTCGTGTTAAAGTCTTCACAAAATAAAAGGCCCGTTTTGACAGTTCACGCCCATGAAGTTTTAACCCCTAATGGGTAGGTAATAAAAGCCAACTGTTGCGTACAATCAAAGCGTACAAGTTGCACCTAGGAACACCGCTTCTATTACCTACGCGTCAGGGGTTAAAACTTCATGGGCGTGAACTGTCAAAACGAGCCTTTTATTTTGTGAAGACTTTAGGTTGACCTGTAATAACAACAAAAACCAACGCATCATCGAACTACGTAAACTACCAACGACTGAAGGATTTTTGGTGGCTGTTTTTGGCGAGCAAAATAAAATATTTGATATGCAATACTAGCCATTTCTTACACGGTAGGAATCACTCACATTTCTCTTCCTCACATTTATGGTGCTAGTTCGTAGGCGACTGTACACGATGTCTCGCTCATGTGTAAGAGCGAGACAGCGAACGCTATTAGTGAGGCAGAGATAGGTACTCATTACGCTCGCTATCTCGTTCTCCCCCTATGTTACTGGCCTTGCTGTCTCGTTTACACAGTAACCTGACACGTCATCTGCTGGCGGCTACGATCTAGCACTTTGTTTGAAGCATAGCATAGCACAACGTCACGCTTTTTCCCGTACGGTGTGATGCAGTGGTTGCGCATCTGCCTACCAAGCGAGAGGTCCCGGGTTCGAATCCCGGCTGGGGACAAAAAAAACCCAGGTCTTGGATGTTTACATGTTTGTGATGTCGCTGTTTCTGGTTCCCACGAGCAATGTATGTGCCTGCGTGTAAAATGTTTATGTTTTGTTTATGTTTATAGCGATTCAATACTTTATGTTTGTTATGTGTCATTAACCCCACGCTGTTTGCTTTGCCACGTAAAGTGTTGCACTAAATACCCGGACACAAGCAGGTTAATCGCTCCGCCGTGCCATCTGACCAGAGAGCCGGATTCGCAATGACCAGGTGTACTGGGCGACGATTCTGCTAAAAAGGATTGCCCGAAACAGTAAACAGTTAAATTATTCCTCAGATATTCAGTTCCATGGCTTTAGAAGATATTGTAGGTTTTTTTTATAAAACGAAGTAGCTTCGTCAAAGTATAATCTAGAAAGTAAGATGTAGAGTAGAGCCCTGCCCCTGGTATAATATTATGTAGAATAGGCTTGTGGCCTGTCAAGTCAAAATAGATACTTTTTATGAACGGTCAAAACGGAACTTTGGTTCCTGAGTTCTATGAAATAGTAACGGAATGACGTCATGTAAAAGTTGCCATCAAATGCTGTCTATTTTTGCACAAAATTGACTTTATAAAATATATCTGCTGGATATATAAAATTCTGAGAATGTCAAGCCATTTTGTACATAGTGCTTCAACTTAAGACTTGTTCCTAGATTTATTGGATTACCTTGGCCTATTGTTAACTATGCGTCGGCGTCCTAATAAAACATGACTACGCAATTATCCAAAGTTTGCATGAATTTTAGTCGTACAAATATATAGGGCACTTTATTAGAGGAATCGTGTCCGCAGTTTGCACGCATCGCAGTAAGGGCTCTATTGTTTGCAGTTTATAAATAGGATAGATTGATAGATATTTTACGAAAACAAACGCGAGTAGCACTACTTACTATTTGAATAACTTTGACTATGTACTCCATACAATTTTATATTGAAAGCTCTCAGGTGTCATGGCATCGGCTTTGATGTCACGCATAAGTAAACATGTCAATGTCCAAATGAGTAATCAGCATAAATCAGATGATGTTTACATTGTCATGACGTCATGCAGCGTCATGCGCTATGGTTCCTGTTTCGATCAAAATGGCCGAATGCAGTATTTTAATTTTTCGTTTTATTGAAAATCATATTAATCTCAATGTTTTCAATCAAATTAAATTAGTGTTTTAAATCCTTTTAATATTTTCCCTTAGAATCATTAAATCTTTGAATATTTATTTGATACAGTCGTCAGGGTGCTAATTTTACCGATACACGAGCCTGAATTTTAATACAATTTTAATGTCATACTTAAAACTTAACAATGTAAAAACCTGTTATATACTGTGTACATCTTACATATAACTTAACTTACTACTAAAAACAATTAAATTCAATAAAAAATATCCTTGAGGTCACCGCCCGCCACCGTCGAGTGGCAGGGTTTTAATTTTATCTCATAAAACACTACAAACACAATGGTCACAATTCTGTGAAGACACTATTAATACATTTATAAGAATGTCTCACAAAATGAGATAACTGCCCCGAGGCGAGTAAATAAAGTTGTTGGCACACTGCGCGCATAATTCAGTTTTTAGTCCCGTTATGGATGCTAATTGAGTATGGAGTATCTGGCTGTTTCCACGTGAGAAAAGGTGTGACAATATTATGTTGTCCTGTTATGAATACCAGCGAAGTGCAGGCTACTAAATAGGAAACAAATATATTGCAATCCAAAACTACTGATTTGCTAAACCTACTCAACAAATATCAGGGCGAAGTGGTGGGTTAGGGTAGGTGAAGGTTAGGGTGAGATAATCCGAAGCCCCCTTTATCCTTCGTATTAGGTTGACATGTAAGAACTACAACATCAAACGCACTATCGAATTACGTTTACAACTACCAAGGACTTAAGGATTTGGTGAGCAAATAGGTAAAATTTGGTATGCAATTAATAATTAATTAGCCCTTTAAATACGCTCTAGGGTAGAGTTACAAAGTAAAAGTATGTAAGTTTAGAAAAACGTAGCTTATTAAAGTTTGTGAAGTCTTTTTTGTTGTTTAAGTACCCACCAAAGCTGCGACGATGGGCTAGCACTTTGGTATCGGAAATACAAAATAAAGCTCTCAGTCTGTCTTCAACTTTACGCCCTCATGACCACCAAGCTCTAAGTAATTGTATAATACTTCAATTATCGCGGATGATCCCTCGCGCTGTGGGACAAAATAATTGTAATGTTTTGCATTTTTACCGTTCCACGTTACAGTCATAAATAAATAAGGGCTTCGACACACCATCGGCGGGGCGGTAGCGGGGTGGGTGTCAAATACAAGAAACTCTATGAAGCATGTCACACCTAGTATAGCGAAGCGGTTCTAAAGCAAGCCCGCGCTGCGGGTCTAGAAATAATATCCGGCCAAGTGCGAGTCGGACTCGTGCACGAAGGGTTCCTTATCATATATCTATAAAAAACCGCAAAAAAAAAAAAAAACATTTTGTATGGGAGCCCCCCTAAATATTAATTTAATTTTAATTTAATAATTTATTTTTTAAGTAAATAATATACTCAATATATTGTGAACATTTTAAGCGTCTACCTGCTACCATTATCAATATCGAGCAAAAATGAGCCTTAAAAATCACGTTTGTTGTATGGTAGCCCCCCTTAATAATAAATTTATTTTGATTTTTAGTATTTTTTGTTATAGCGGCAACAGAAATACATCATCTGTGAAAATTTCAACTGTCTAGCTACCACGGTTCATGAGATACAGCCTGGTGACAGACAGACGAACAGACAGCGAAGTCTCAGTAATAGGGTCCCGTTTGGCACCCTTCGGGTACGGAACCCTAAAAACGATTCGCTCTCAATTGCCCCGTCTTTGGCTGTCAAACGAACAATGTCGACTGTGTACTGGGTTTGACGGGTTTGACCGTAGGGTTTGACAGTCGAATTCGTTCGTTTGACAGTCAAAGACGGGATGATTGAGAGCGAATCGTTTCTCTTTCTAGACCCGCTGTTTTGTGGCGGCCATTTGAACATATATTTGACATTTAAAATGTGCCGCTGCCACCCCAAAGTGAAAAGGCGTGACGCCGCCGTCTATTTGTTGAGTCATATTTTAGTTTTAGCGCCAATAATTCAATCCATTACACGGTACATGAAAGGAAAAATAATGTTATATCTGGCTGTTTATCTGGGATTCAAAAAATCTCTTCCAAAAGCATTAAACTTCCTGGTAGGGATGGAGCAGCATATATTTTTTTAATTCGCCCCTTAACTCCCGGGAATGAGCAGGCAGATTTTATATTGGTTTTAGACTTAATTACCTGGCTATTCATTTTAAAATAAGTTTGGCCGTTTAGAGTACAGTTACAGCTTGTTTCGATATAACTCTAAAACTTGTAGGCAGTTTGCTACGAAAAGATAATGCATCTCATTTCATTTCCTTGACCTAGAATTTACAACTTTTAATAGCTACAGCTACGGCGCAGTGCTACGAAGTCGCTACGAATTGCTACGACTGTTATGATTTTGTGCCTTTTGAGGCGAGGATCAAATTGAGAAAGTTTAAGTCATTTTTCACTCCTGTGAGACACGTGTCTACACAAACTGTTGCTGAATATAACTGCAACTGTCTGCAATTTATGTCATCCTGGCACCATTCTGTTTTAACGAGAGATAGCGCTACTGTGATTTTGAGTGTAACCTTAAGTTGTGTGATTAATAATATGCATGTGTCGGTTGGATGGTTGGTTTGGTTGTATGCACGATCGACGACACATTTTTTACTGATGTTCGAAGTTATGCAATCACTAGTACTCACTCGTAATCAAACACAAGATAACATTTGAGCATCATTTTATTTTCTGCTTCAATATCATCTTGTCATATGACCTTTTGAAAATAGGGAACTCACACAAATAAGTATACGGCTCTTAAAGATGTGGCTCATTTATTACAAACGAACAATCACTTAACAATGAACTGTAATTACTAAGATTTAAAGTGAGAGTTTGAATAGTAAAATAACCCCGTGGATTTTTGTGGAAAAAAAAAATACAACACAAAAATCCACCCAGCCTTTTACGGGGTAAATTAATCGAAATATAATATAAATAACGTTTTATTACCTTATAGACATTTTATAATTCGCCAAGCTTATAATACACATTTGTTATTCGTAGTATACCTATATATAATTAAAAATATCATTATTCTTCACCGCAAAAAGATGACTTCAAATAACTGTAAAATATTTTATAGGATATTTTATATCATGATTCTAAAAGCAAAAAGTTAAACAATGCAGTACCAACGACGTGACCTTGACACTCATATTGGCAATTGTTAACCTTTTTGCTACGATACTTCGAGTATATTTAGTTCAGGTCTTACATACAAAAAATCTTTAAATAGAAAATAAAGTACCTATAGCGAATGCATTGTGGATTGTCACCTAATAATAGTTTCGCTTCTCTCGCCCAATTAATAGCATATAGTATTGCAGCTAGCATTTAACAGGGAATTATTTGCACATCTGTCCTCAACACTTTGTTCTAACTACAGCCTGATAGTGAGCGCCGACTGTCACGTTCCCATATTGAGATGCCGCTAACTATAGTCTATTCGTGATAAGAATGCAGTAAAGTCATCACTGTCCGGCGGCCCTGCCACGCCCCGTAACCAATCAAATCGTTTCCAATTATCAAGCCAAGGTCACAGTGACCAGTTGAAGACAAACTTTCGAACGCGAAGGTTGTGTCCTGTCCTGTGAGTGTGTGTTAACAGATTTAAATTTAAATTTCACTGCATTCTTATCACGAATCATAGCGACTGTAGCGATGTGTCGAATTTATGCTTCGTTATTATCACGGCTGATTGTTCGCGCACACTGTTTCCGTCCCCGTAAAGTTACTTTATGTGGAAACATGACAGTGTTTGGCCTGATAGGCTTAATGAGAACGTAGCCTTATTAATCCCCAGTTTCTGAAAGAGCGGCCAAACGAATAGCTGATAGTGAGAACAAAGCCTAAGGTGTAATGATATGTTTTGTGTTTATTGGTTCTTCGTCTGGCGTTTCTTCCTGTCTCCCTGCGGGTCTGGTTCAGTCATCTCTGGGTCACTTCTGTCGTTCTTGTGGTGTGGTATTGCGATATCTGCGTACCAAACAACTTTATTCATAAAGCGGTCTTGTATAGCCTTATTATTTATTTTTGGTCGAGGTAAACCTTTAAATAAATAGAACAAAAGATCTCAGTCTTTTGTAGACGTTGGATGAGCTACTAATACTTACCATTCCTGGTGTTTGTGACCTGGTGATCACGAATGTGTTGGTGACCGTTAACGTTTTCGAGAACGCAGGAAATTATATTTTATGTCATAAAGAATAAGAATTACTGACATTTGACGTTTCGATAGTTTTCTATCGAATCTTTATTCGTGATTGGAGCATGATTCTCGCGCATTCGATATACGATATCTCTACACCTATATCGAGTGATTTTGCAGGGGAATCTGCCAATATAGGTCTCGATATCCGTATAACGAAGGCGCGAGAATCGACCCGCTCTGGCCTCTGACGAACGTACCGATATGTCAAGTAATTTATCTCTTCTATTACGAGTAAACTATGTGATTATGATCATACGAACAATGATGGAAAATATTGTGAGGAAACCTTATATTTCGTGCCCTGGGGGGTTACCACAAATTTTTTAAGCGATGCAGATTAGGTACTACCTAATCTGAATTGAAAAGTTACCATGACCGGCTCAAAATAAGTCTTCGTTGATCCGTGAATTTTTCCTTAGCCTGCCTAGAGGCAGCTATAAAGGTGCCTCTACCACCGTACAAGGGAAATAGGGTGTGACGTAATATTGAGGAAGCTATGTGGTCTAGTGGGTTTCACGCAGGAGCTACAGGTTCGAATCCCGGTTCTGAGCATGTATTATACCAATGAGATAAGTTTATCTCAGGAACTTCAACGGACATTCTGACGATGATGGAAAATATTGTGAGAAAACCTGCATTACTCAGCCGCTGCGGCGATGGGCTATACCCCAGTCACGCAAAATCGAGTATGGAATGACAGGCTAAAATTAAAAAATATGTGCTTCTGCAACCCCGTATGGAAAAAAGCGTGACGCTATGAATGAATGTCTTACCTTCATCATCATTCCCTTTATACGCCCTGCCGACCCTGGGCCCGAACCACATCCCATTGCCTTCAACCTTCGTGTCCTGTTCGCCTCGCTTGTTGAACCGGTGCCGCCGCCCGCCCAACACCAGCTCCGCTAGGGCGGATAGCGGCATCCCGCGGGGCTGGGCGGGGGAAAATATTAGTCATTTAGAACCTGCACCCCTAGCATGCCTGCCCCCGCGGGGGGTGGTGACGCGAGAGGGGACCACGAAGAGCACGGGTTACAACAGGTTTGCTATCAAGTTGCTTCTAAAGATCTATCTTCTATCAATGGATAGAGTAGCAAACCTCAAACTCAGTGACATACTAGAATTTATTAGAAGAACAGGTAGATTTGGGGAGGGAAATCAGCTGAACCAACAGTGGCCAGCGCTCAAACACTGGGGATTGGGAATCAGCTGAACCAACAGTAGCCAGCGCTCAAACACTGGGGATTGGGAATCAGCTGAACCAACAGTAGCCAGCGCTCAAACACTGGGGATTGGGAATCAGCTGAACCAACAGTAGCCAGCGCTCAAACACTGGGGATTGGGAATCAGCTGAACCAACAGTGGCCAGCGCTCAAACACTGGGGATTGGGAATCAGCTGAACCAACAGTGGCCAGCGCTCAAACACTGGGGATTGGGAATCAGCTGAACCAACAGTAGCCAGCGCTCAAACACTGGGGATTGGGAATCAGCTGAACCAACAGTAGCCAGCGCTCAAACACTGGGGATTGGGAATCAGCTGAACCAACAGTAGCCAGCGCTCAAACACTGGGGATTGGGAATCAGCTGAACCAACAGTAGCCAGCGCTCAAACACTGGGGATTGGGAATCAGCTGAACCAACAGTGGCCAGCGCTCAAACACTGGGGATTGGGAATCAGCTGAACCAACAGTGGCCAGCGCTCAAACACTGGGGATTGGGAATCAGCTGAACCAACAGTAGCCAGCGCTCAAACACTGGGGATTGGGAATCAGCTGAACCAACAGTAGCCAGCGCTCAAACACTGGGGATTGGGAATCAGCTGAACCAACAGTAGCCAGCGCTCAAACACTGGGGATTGGGAATCAGCTGAACCAACAGTAGCCAGCGCTCAAACACTGGGGATTGGGAATCAGCTAAACCAACAGTAGCCAGCGCTCAAACACTGGGGATTGGGAATCAGCTGAACCAACAGTAGCCAGCGCTCAAACACTGGGGATTGGGAATCAGCTGAACCAACCGCTCAAACACTGGGGATTGGGAATCAGCTGAACCAGCAGTAGCCAGCGCTCAAACACTGGGGATTGGGAATCAGCTAAACCAGCAGTAGCCAGCGCTCAAACACTGGGGATTGGGAATCAGCTGAACCAACAGTAGCCAGCGCTCAAACACTGGGGATTGGGAATCAGCTAAACCAGCAGTAGCCAGCGCTCAAACACTGGGGATTGGGAATCAGCTAAACCAGCAGTAGCCAGCGCTCAAACACTGGGGATTGGGAATCAGCTGAACCAACAGTAGCCAGCGCTCAAACACTGGGGATTGGGAATCAGCTGAACCAACAGTAGCCAGCGCTCAAACACTGGGGATTGGGAATCAGCTGAACCAACAGTAGCCAGCGCTCAAACACTGGGGATTGGGAATCAGCTGAACCAACAGTAGCCAGCGCTCAAACACTGGGGATTGGGAATCAGCTGAACCAACAGTAGCCAGCGCTCAAACACTGGGGATTGGGAATCTGTCGTAGCCATATCATCAAGTTGGCCATTGATGTGTTTTGCATATACATGTCAAACTAAGGCTGGATTTTACCAACAAAAAGTTATACCGAGAATAACTATCCCAGTGATATCTTGTATTATAAAATAAATGACATTTCAAAATGAGGTGATCTGATCTAGGTGTCACTGGTGTCTATGAAAAAGTAGAAGATACTCTCGAGTAAAAGTTACTCTTTCGTTGGTAAAATCCAGTAGCATAATATTAAAGTATCTGTGGTTTAATCAAGAAGTCCCACCTGTTGTTCAAGAGAGTCCATCCCTTGGAACAGCTGCGGCGAGACAGGCGCCTCGCTGCGACCCACGCGAGGGAATGCATACAGTTGACGCTTCTGCTCTGGATGTTTGTAATCTGTGACGAAAAGCTATTAATAAAAAAATGGTCAAGTGCGAGTATGACTCTCACACGAAGGGCTCCGCACCATCGTATAAAACAAGACTGACAGATAAGAATAAGAATAATTTATTGTTCAAAATAGTAACATTTTACAGATTTAAGGTCCCTGCCTCCCAAAGTAGGAAAAACCTGTATCATGGGAGACAGTTACTTCCCAGAGGGTACACAGGTAATTTTGAACAATATTACTACTATATAATAACAAAACTACAAGAAAATTATCGATACACAATAAAAAAAAAAAAAAGTTCAACATTAAAAAAGGAGCAGTAAGAGTGTTGTGTAGTGTAATAGAACTAATGTAGAGTGTAGTGTTTGATTGTTGTTTTTATGTGTGTGTTATGTATGTAAAGTTTTAGGAGGAAAGGTGAGCCACAAATATTATCCCACAGATATTACGACAATATCTTCAATCTTCATATCGTAGTTTTGCTATCCGAAAAATGTCAGGCGATGGGCTTTTGCCCCCTGTAACGTAAAATAGAGTATTGAATCACTGGCTAAAAGCGGCCACAGTTGTGCCTCCGCCACCCCGTATGGGAAAAGGCGTGACGCTATGTTGTGTTGTGTTATGACTTATATTACTATTTAATTTTAAACCTGAAGAAGAAGAAGGATAATTAGGTAGATATATGGACTTGGATTTGAGCTTGGACTTTATACTTGGGCTTAGACTTTGAAGGACTTACCAAGGAAGTAGTGCTCCAGCGGTAGCTGCCATGTGTCCTTGGACGCCCGTCCCACTCGAGGGAAGGGGTACAGGTTCAGTACCCCGTCACGACGTAGTTTCGCTGTGTTTTCTGTGAAAGATACAAGAAGGGAAAACATCGTGAGGAAACCTACAGATCTCACATGGCAACATGGAAATGGCCAAATGATAATCATTTGTTGTAATGCCATTGTGTTATCCTCGAAGGGCCGAAAGTAAGCCAACAATTTTAATTGTTTGTATAAACTTTTGTGTAACTCATAAGAATGAAATGCCTGACTTTCATATTTATTAAGATGAATTCCAAAATACAAAATTTTTGACGTGTTAAGTTTCTAAAACTTTAACAATGCCTTACTTGCGATGTGAGTAAATATTTCAATAAAACCAAGAAGTTTTAATTGCAATCACAAAACTATTAATTATTTAATGAACTTCAACCGAATATGAAACTCGAAACAACCAACAAGTATACGTATTACTTATTAACTTGTAACCGACACCTCCACAAATTAAGACGTTACAATCTTCATTCTTCATGTGCCTATTTGGGTACCGGCACCCACAAAATGTACCCAAAAGTTTGCAACTTGTCGGCAACTTGTGTGGTTCTCTACGAGACGATATAAGATTAAATGGAGCGAGAACAACGCAAACGCAAATAGATTCTTTTAAAACTATTTAGTACACACGGTGGAAGCTGCTTACATCCTGATAACTGAACTAAACGTCTATTGTTTGGCCAGCGTGTGACCTTTCGCGAGCGAACCGATTAAAATTATTGTAAATAACCGGCCAAACGTACATTCGTGTCTTTGGTACCCTTAAAAAATACTGCCCACCTTGGTCAATAACCGGCCAAGTGCTAGTAGGACTCGCGCACCAAGGGTTCCGATCACACTTGGAGAGCGTAACACGTGTAGTTAGGTTTCCACATAAAAAACTAAAGTGTGATGTCGGGAATCAAAACCTAGAGGGTACGTCCCGTTGACCTAGAATCATGAAATTTGGCACAAAGCAAGGTCTTACAGCAGTAGTAAAGGGAAAAACTGCAAACTGTCTTCCTACAAAAATATTTAATTTGGTTTTCATGGATGACATCATACTTTAGTTTTTTATGTGGAAACCTAATTAACCTAACACGTGTTACGCTTTCCAAGTGATCGGAACCCTTGGTGTGCAAGTCCTACTCTCACTTGACCGTTTATTGTGACTGGGCGCTATAATGTCGTTATTTAGGGTTATTTGGAACGTCATTTTAAACCATGTTACCTATGGAAATGTCAAAAAAAAAATGTATCACTTTTTCCAGAAATTTCCGAAGGTATGATATATCTATAACATGACCAGCTTTATTATATCTCTCTACAAGTACTCAGCGCGATTTTGCAACTGTTAATTCTGTGAATTTTCCCTGGCACACTCACTCGAATGTGGGTTCGTTTGATAAGCGGAATCGATGCAGAATCGCTGATTCGACGAAACACGATTTAGTGGATTTACGAATCTTGCAGAATTATTTAAAAGTCCTACATGAATCAGGATTTCTTATTATCCATCATGATAGACTAATTGTCGGATAGTCTTCTATTTTTAGGAGTGTCAAACAAACTCATCATATATTCCGCATAGGATATTTAGATTTGTACAAAAAAAAAAAAAAATACGCGTGTAGCACCGTACACGTGTTAGAAGTAAAACTTCTGTAGCTAGATCATTAAGTGGTACCTATACTATACACCTATACCTACCTATACTAAAAGAGATTTAAATTTCCAATTTTGAGATCCAATCTCTGCTTCAAGTTACTTTTAAGTTTCAGACGTCCGATTATTTGAAATTATTTTATACTTGTACTTACTTTTAATACGTCATGTCATTTATTTCCCACCATTCCTTATCTACAATTTGTCGCGCTCGTGGTGATATACTTAACTCATTCAATAGTGTCACTACTATTTGCATCTCGCTCAGATTATATACCATCTGACGTCACGTCTTTAAGCCGTCTCGCTCAAATGTATGCATTGCTTTGCTTGTCTCTGTGCCCAGTCCCTTTATTTAATTGATCGAGTACGTATTTTCAACTATTCCAAGTTAATGTGTACCTGCGGGGCTACCATAAGGCTTGCCACTCACCTCAGTCGCGCAGATAAATGACAAAGAAGATGGCTAAATCAATATATGGATGACTGCCCCAGACATGTACAAAGACTTCTCAACAGCCAATAGCATTTAAATATTCATTCATAAATTTAATTTACCGCGTCTGTATTTAGTTTGTAGAACTTGAAGAAAAAAATTATTAAATATAAGTAAATAAGAGTTGTTACTCAATACTCCGTGATTCCAATATGATTCCGTGACCTTTGCCGTCGCTAGAAATAAGCACCATTTTGCAATAACATGCAACATAACGCCATCTAGCCACTCCTCTGGAAACCTCCTGTTTTCAACAGTTTTGCTAGTTGGCAATTATGTTGCATGTTATTTTTAACGATGGCAAAAGTCACTAATCAATGGCGGAATCATAGAGTATGAAGTGACAACTCATAATTATTTAATCATTTCCTTCAAGTTCTACAAACTAACTAAAGACGCAGTAATTTATGAGAGAATATTTAAATGCTATTAATTGGCTGTTGAGAAGTCTTTGTACATGTCTGGGGCAGTCATTTTGCCAAATTGCCAACTCCTTTCGCGTCTCAATGATGTTTCTCCATAAAATAGCGTGCATTCATTATGATATGACATTAAATTGTGACAAAATGCGTGGCTGGGGTGACTGGCGTGCCTTATGCTACCCCCGCTAACCTATACATACCTACTTTGCTAGGATTTTTTAGGGTTACTTCATCGCGAAGCGATGACGTAACTCTTATTTAATTTTATTCTTGACATTTCCTTAGTCCGCCATACGACATACCTCGATTTTTATATTTTACTTCAACATTATTGACTGGCATGAAGCATTAACTTTAAAATTACAAAAGCTTATTAAAATCAAAATCGTATAATTTCAACAGTTATAACAACAATTCAACTTTAAAATATGTATTACAAAAATTACATACAAACAAATAAGCGAAACAATAAGCCATTAAACTTATGGCTCTGTAAACTGTAGACCTCGCTTTGGCCGTTTACTACAGATAAACATTAAATAGGTAGGTATAACACGTACTTAGTAGCTAAACTGCTAATTTGTGACTTGAACTGCACTATATAATAAAAAGTGGCTTTAGAACAGTTCTAGGTACCTACTTATTGTTTTCAAGAAGTCTTAATGCAGCCATCCATCACATCGGAATTTGCTTGAAAACTAAATATCACATTTGGATGATTCTAAGTGACTTTATGCGATTACTAGCTGCCCGTTGCGCGACTACGCAGCGCGTTTTAGGTACCTATTCCATAGTTACCGGCCACAAAACGATTCGTTCATCATTTTAGAAATCCATATCGACCCGTATGTGACATTGATGAAACTCTTTTCTTACAAACTGTATGGATCGCATCGCACAGCTGTCAAACATAAGTTCCGGTTCCAACAAAGAGGTTGAACGAAGTAGTTTTTGGTCACGTCACTGGTTTTGTTTGCCAGTGTTTGCCCCAGCCAGCGGCGGCGGCGCCATCTTGGCCATACCGGAAATCAAGAACTCGTGGAAGAATGCTTAAAATAATTTTTATTTGTTAACGTTTCATCAGGTTTTTCTCTCACTAATTAACATTCTTTATTGTACGAATGTATTATTATCTTATCTGATTAGTTAAAAACCGTATTGAAAATAGTTGCGGTTTTAAAAGTCTTCAGCCGACCCTGACGTCACCGATTCCAATTTCCGTTACATTTCTTAGCCACTCGTGATAGCACCCGGCTAGTAGCAAGTGAAAAGCAAATATATGAATAACCCACAGTTGAGAGGTTAAATAAATTTTACCCCCGTGCCCCAAGAAGTTTTACTTCAATATTCGTTATTTTTAAGTTTTCTTAATTCTGTTTTGTATTTTGTGTTGCTAGAAACGGTAGATAGTTTTTTTTTTTTTGTGCTGACGAACGATTCGAATAGTAGGTACACCTACTTTATTTGATACGAGTATTAAATCCAAAACTTTTACAGTATATTCGTCTAGCTATACTTACATGAAACATTAACAATTCTAAATAAATAAAATAAATACAGTCGCGCCGCATTGGCAAGTTTACGACACTGTCTCAGCGAATGGACGCTCTACGCAAATGTTCGTGAGTATCCCCCAGATCAATTTACTAATCTTTAGTGTTTGTAGATATTCTATCGAGTTAAATGAGTCACGGACAGTGAAACTGGACGCCATCGGAATGGATGGATTAAAGAAAAAAGTACCTACCAACCTCTTTAGTGATTTAGGGCACAAGGAGCTCCTAAAAAATAAACTAATCCGATCCGTCCATTGTATGGAAGTTTAAACAGTGATTGAGGAGTGAGGAAACCTTCATTAAATCCTAGCTACGGCGATCAGCTGCCTTAAAGTAGGTAAAATACGGTATTGGCCTCATTTTGGAAGTAGTTTTAAAATAAATGTTATTACTGTAAGCGCACTACATTAATATTTCCGGGATATCTTCTGTAGTTTCAATAAAAATTAAAAATATAGTTGAATTTGAAAAAAACGCGCCAAAAACGCTGTATTTCTAATGGCGCCCGACACATGACTCGCGTGACGGACGTCACATGCTCGTGAGTGAACGCCCGCTTCAGTCAAGCCAGATGTCAGAAACGAGCGTGTGACGTCACCAGAGAGATAAATATCAGACAGAGCGATTTCGTTATGTTTTCAGCACAGATTATATTTCGATAGTTTATACATTTTAATTCCTGGAATCCGCAAAAAATAAACATATTTTACTCTAAAATATAATTAAATATAGATTTCTTAGCTACTACCTGATAGGATTACCAAATGTCGAATATTTTTAATGTTGTCCAATACCGTAATGTGCTTCTGCCATCCCGTATGGGAAAAGGCGTGACGCTATATTAGGGTATTTTTGTCTGTTACGTCAATTTCCAACTTGTGTACTTTTGGGTCATTTCCTGTGTACATCACACATGTTCCGACAGAATACCAGCGCTTCAGGTCCTCCTGTAGCATAGTGCTGAGCCGGAGCCGGTGACACCGTCGCCGCATACAACCAATACACTATTAATAATATAGTATCTTTACATCACAAAAAATAAATAGCACTCACTTTTGTTGTTGTCCATGTTTTTCTATTTTTGTATAATATGTTCTATGTTGTGCTATGTGTTGTGTATTGTGACGCTTGAATAAACACATATTCTATTCTATTCTAACTTGAGTTACCAACTGGTTAAGTACCAGTAGCTTTGTGGGCATGCATATGGGTATAGAAAATATTTTCATAAACAATGAACTTTCCATGCGAGAGGTTCGATTCCCGGCCGGGAATATATCCCCAGGTGTTGACATGTTTGCGATGTCGCTGTTTCTGGTTCCCACGTCACAAGGTATCCTAGTGTGGGGCCAGAAGCAATGTTTGTCTGCTTACATAGCCTGTATGTTAATATTTATGTTTAAACATTTCTGTATATACCTATGTTGTAGGTTACAGAACCTACCTGAAGTGTAGTAAGAAGCTAAACTACCTACATAGATTCAAGCGAAAAGTTTGTCGTTTATCACCTCAGGTAGGTACTGATACCGTAATAAGTACCATACGTGTTACAAGTTTTCACGAAAATTGACATAACGTCATAATGTTGAAAATATCTGATACTTCGTTCAATTGCGTAAAAATAACAAATTTGAATATATGTGTGGACCACACCTTGATGTAATTTTACCAACATAAAGGTGTGGTGTCATCAAACTTAATCGGTTTTATTCTCGTAACTTCGCTGGGGTCAATGACATACAATTAATGAAAATATTACACTAGGGCTAACACTAGTGTAAAATATATTAGGTATATGTAGTCATTTAATGAATCATTAAACAGATTCTTTTGAATTTGCGTACAAAATCCTGTAAATCATTCAGACTGATTCACTGTGCCACTGGCAATTCACATAAGAAAGTACTTACGATACGCAGACGCGATCGCCGATGTGAGCAGTATTGCAGAGATTGCAACACGCGCCGCCGACTGCATGGTGCCTGTGGGAGAACATAAACATTTACATACAGGCACATACGTTGCTTCTGGCCCCACATAGGATCCCTGGAACTGGAAACAGCGACATCACACATATACAACGTGTAATGAATTAACTCAAAATGAGAAACTACTTTGTTAGGGACTGAACTGTTGTTCTGAGCTACTTTCATTATGAAACAGATTTGATCAGAGCAACTCAATTTTTCACTTCCCATTCAAATTTTCTTTAGTTTCTCATTTTGTGTTAATTAATTTACACCTTGTATAAACGTCCAAGACCTGGGATTTCTTTGAAATGTAGTGACGGGAACGGAATTTTTGGGGACGGGTGTAGGTATTGGGAAACGGAATACATTGTCTTTAGGTTTCAATATACTCAGACTTGACAGATGCAGATGGAGCGACAGTTAGCACCATAGAGTAAATTATTTTAGCACTCAACTCTACTTTGACATTCCCAATAAATAATAGAATATTTATTTATACCTACCTAGATATTCTTCTGCAAGAAAATTACAATTCGCAAATACTTGTCAGAGAGAGAGAATTAATTTGCAGATACCAGCAGATACTATGATTCCATGTTCATTTCAGATTATGTGGGATGCTATAGGCTAATAATAATAATAATGATTTCATGTTGTATGAGATAAAGATAATATTTTTACCCGACTGTACCAGAAGGAGGGCTATGTTTTTTGATACTGATAAAGTATAAAAACCATGTTTTTAAATTTGGTCTGAAACTAGTTTTTCTTGCGGATCCGATGCAAATAAGTTACCCGGCTTAGTTCGAAAACTACATTTTATTACAATTATGTATAGAAACATCAGTTCGTAAGTTCCGTAAGTTTTACTTCTAAGAGCAGGATTTCAAATTGCCTGCAGGTAGATAAGAATAATAGAACTAAGCTCTCGAAGTAAGGTGAGGCAAAGAAAATGTTTATCATGTTTCAAACATAACAGTTTACCGCGTAAGTAGTAGCTTCAGATATAAATTTTTGAACACGCCAGATCCTCAAATAGATGTACAGCTTTCCAAAGATATTTCCAAGATTACGGTGACAAGTGAAGTGGGACTAACGCTTTACAACAGGTTTGTTCCATTAAGTTGCGTAGAACTGGCGCCTCCCTGTAAACGTCACTCACGTGCCAAAAGATCGTTGGAAGATTGTATGGCTTACCCAGATGAAATAAAATTTAAAGGACTAAAGCTGGATTTTACCAACGAAAGAGTAACTTTTACTCGAGAGTATCTTCTATTTTTTCAGTGACACCTAGATCAGCCCCCTTATTCGCTAACTCAGTGATGATCACTCAATGATGATCCGTAAAAGTTATTGGTGTCGTTTAATTATCGTGTAACCAAAAGATCAAAAAAGTCGGCTAAATTAAGGGGCTGATCACCTAATTTTGGACTGTCATTGTCATACAAGTGATCCCCGGGATAGTTATTCTCGTATAACTTTTTGTTGGTAAAATCCAGCCTTAGAGAATCGAGATAGATAAGCTTGAATCAGTTGAAGTCGCGATCATCAGTTGTGCAGTGTAACTAAAACCATTCGCAGGAATCCCAGTGTGGGGCCAAAAGAAATATGTCCGTGTGTCCCACAACTTTACTCCTATCCACCTTACAAAATATGTGCAACAATAAGCTAAGTTTAAATTCAAAGATGGTAGATAAATACAAAGTTATGTTTAAACTCTTAATCGTCCTGAGTCGATTTATAATAAATACGTAGGTGTTATACTTAAACCGGAGATTGCATCAGATATAGTATGTACTTGTAATGGTATAAACGGAAATTATACAGAATATTTAAATATCTTGCTAACAACGACTGAATAACAGAAATACTTGTAACGGTACCAAAACAAAATGGGTGCATGGGCACCCAACCTTTATTTTCGCTCTAACCTCTGTAACCCAACCGATATAAAATACTGTAGTAGTAGCTAACAGCACAGGGTGTAACAGAAATGGGATACCTTATTTAAAAATATTTAAAGGAGATCATTCCCTACATATTTTACCTTGAAACTACAGCAACTTTTTTCACTTCTCCATACAGATCAGCTGCAACAATAAAGATGCTCTGATCAAATCGGTTTCATAGTGTAAAGCTGTTCAATATGATGTACCTAAAAGCACCATAAAACATGACTACGCTTTATAATTTACGAAACTCCATTCGTAACACCGTTCGTAGCAGATTCGTAACGCTTGCAAATAATATGTAGCGTGCGTATAACACCGTTCTTATAGTTTGTAATACATAGCTTGATCTCTGCGACAGCTGTCACTTTGATATGACTAGACCTGGGGATAGGTCGATATAAATTATCGATAATCAAACTTAAGTTACTGAACGTTGCAAACAAAATAAAGTTGTAACACGTTGTTATTCCTGTTAAAATGGTTCATTCACAGCCCGAATCATCATCATCAAAATAAAGAAAGAAAAAGAAACGTTTATTACAAGGACAGTGAACACATTACAGTTAGACAAAAGAAACCAAAAACGGAAAGTAAAACATATCATCAATAGTAGAAAACACATGAAATGACAGTCGTGGTGTGTCACTGTCATTATAAATGGCAACTGACTCAGCGATATGCTGAAGGCCAGGCCTTCAGCGCTGATTTTCAGTCAAAAGTCAAAATGTGATTCGGACTCACGGAGTTTCTTCTTACATTATTAAATTATCAATATATTTTTTCAAGTGAACTCCGATAACTTGTTTTGTACGATGAGTGTAAGACATAATTTTTTGCTAATAAAGTATGATATTAGGCTCTAAATATTTCACCTTCGCAAAATAAAGTACTTTTTGATGACATCTGTTACAGAGAACAAGCAATGTTTTACAAACTACAGCAGATTCGTGTAACGCTATTTGCAGCGTGCGTAACACCGTTCGTAGCAGATTCGTAACGTTTGCAACGCACTATGCCGGTGGCAGCTAACGTCAAATCACATGCATTTTCTTAGCGGGTTAATGACCGCTGTCGCCATGTTATCGCGCGCAAACTATAGCCCATCACCGGAAAATTAAACTTCACAGACTCCCACCGTAGTTCAACCACAGAGCAAATACTAGTCTTGCTCTATGGTTCTAATACTTGCTCTATGGTTCAACCGTTACGGTATAAATAACTTGTTCTATCCAATAATAGTGGTAAAAGCTATACGGGGAAGCTAACCCAATTATCTAACACCGAAAGCTTTATACCGTTAACACAGTACCAAAATGTCGATAGAGCTTATATCGACGTTCACAGGAATTTGAGATATCAGTATAAAGTAATTAAGTATTTATAGGAAAAGGTCAGGCACGATGCTAGTCCACAATGGAAAAAATGGAAATCGACATACTAGATAAGACAGAGAGATAAGCTCGCCTTGGCAAACAACTGTAACTCATCAATGTATTTTTTTTGTGCAATTAAGGATATGAATACTAATCTGAACTCTATAGTTTTGTCGTTTTTAGCAGTTTCTAGGTACCGGAAATCACATTTCACCCGAAAAAATATTTTATAATATCGTAATTTTTAAAACTTGACACTTGGCTACCATCAAACCGATGGGAGCCATTAAGAAATTAAAACATAAACATTTACTTACAGGCACATACATTGCTTCTGGCCCCACACTAGGATACCCTGTGTCGTGGGAACCAGAAACACCGACTTTTTTCCTCCCTAGCCGGGACTCGAACCCGAAACCTTTCGAAACCATATCCTCGGCAACATCAGAGGTCATCTAATAAAGGTATGCTTACACGGGCAACTAAATAGCGCAATTCCGAGCAACTTTACGGCAATGGCAACAATATCTGGCGGGGCAATACGGAGTCAAATAAATCTTGGAACATGTTTGAATTAGAAGCATTATGTACAAAATGGCTTGACAATATCAGAATTGTTTATTTCCAGCCATTATATTCTATAAAACCAACTTTGTGTAAAAAAACAAAGTTTTATGATGACGTCATTTGGTTAGTAGTTCATAGAAATCACGAAAAAAATAGTTTTGACAGTTCCCAAAAAGTATCTATATTGACTAGCAGTAACAAAGCTTATTGCCGCAGATTCTTCGAACCACAGTTGCCGGGCAATATTCCTCGAACTTGCCCGTGCCGGCGCACGGTCGCGTAGTTCCGGTAAAGTTAGTCACGTGCTACTCACCGTCTGCTAACCACCTGTGGCGCGACGAGAATGCTGTGCCGCGGCCGGGCCATGCGGTTTTATACCGAGATCCGCCCGCGCGGCTGTGGCTCCCAAACTGTGGCGTGGGCAGCTGGCTAAAGCATCGCGCACATTAGGACGGGCCGCATCGTGCCGGGTCGCAGCTACTGATGTGTCGTTCCCAGCAATATTGCCATTTGACCGGCAATATTGCCATAAAATGTATGGGGGCAATATTGCCTCATACATTAGTTTCCCACAAATGGCAATATTGCCGGTATTGCCATAAAATGTATTGGAGCAATTCGGGGCGCAACTCTGCCCCAGCACGCTGCGGCCCGTCCTAATGTGTGCGATCCTTTGCTGATATGCCTCGTTGCCGGCAACATTGCCATTTGTCAGACAATGTTGCCATCTTATTCTTCTTCAGCATTTTTGCGTCCACTGCTGGACATATGCCTCCCTAATTGACCGCCATTTCATGAGCTCTGTGGCCTCTCTCGTCCATGTTGCCATCCGTCATCTTCATCAAACGCCTCGTTAGTTACCTAGAATCTAAACACCTTCTCTCTAGCTCTCAATTCGGATTTAGATCCGGTGTTTCTACTAACGAGGCAGTCCACGAGTTAACAGAACACATAGTGTCAAAATTGGACAGCAAAAAGAAAGTTATTGCAATATTCCTCGATCTTGCTAAAGCGTTCGATACTGTCTCTGTCCCACTGCTACTGGACAAGCTTGAGAGCATTGGTATCCGCGACACGCAACTCAATCTGTTTAGGGATTATCTGACTGATAGGAAGCAAAGGGTCAGAGTTGGTGACTTCACTAGCGATGATATGCCAATAACACACGGAGTCCCCCAAGGCAGCGTCCTAGGCCCCACTCTATTTCTTATATTTATTAATGACCTCTGTGATACACAACTAGCGAATGGCAAACTTATTACCTTTGCAGACGACACAGCGCTGATATTCCATGGGGATGCTTGGGAGGAGGCGTTTGGTTTTGCTCAATTGGGTTTTAACAAAGTGTATTCCTGGCTAAGAAACAACTGTCTTACCCTCAATGTGGACAAAACGAAATTTATGCCATTCTCACTTAGAAGTATACCATCTGGAATCCTTGATAACTTTTCAATTAGAGCTCATTCTTGCTACTCAACCTTCCCCTGTTCTTGCAGCCACGCCACTTAAACCTTTCATCAAATGTCAAATACCTGGGTATAATAATTGATAATACCCTTCGTTTCAATCTTCATCTTGATCTTATATCTTCCAGGACTCGC
The DNA here is from genome assembly GCA_963457715.1 of Argyresthia albistria. Classification (NCBI taxonomy): domain Eukaryota; kingdom Metazoa; phylum Arthropoda; class Insecta; order Lepidoptera; family Argyresthiidae; genus Argyresthia; species Argyresthia albistria. The sequence goes on from OY735259.1 coordinate 2,328,654, forward strand.
AAACTTATATATATTTTTAAAAATCTTCGACATGTTGCGGACAAAAATGTCATCAAAATGGTATATCTGGCTTTGTGTCAGTCAGTTATATCCTATTGTATCACTGTTTGGGGGGGGACAAATAAAACAAACCTATTAAAACTCGAAAGAGCCCAACGCTCAGTTCTTAAGGTAAGTCTGTCACTTCCATTCCTTTATCCTACACAACAACTCTATCCATTGGCTGATGTCCTGTCCGTAAGACAACTATTTATTCTGAACACCATATTGAAGCAACACTCTTTAATAAGCTACGATCCAGCACTCTTTGCCTCCAAACGATGCAATTACAAGGTCTGTAATTCGCTCACCACTTGGTCCACCGCCTTCTCTCACAGATTTTTTGGCTTTTTAGGAGAGTACCTCTACAATAGGATAAATAAGAAAATTGAAATATACTCCCTTACAAAATACAAATGTAAAAAAGTATTAACAGCGTGGCTAAAATCGTTAAGCTATGAGGACACTGAAAGTCTTCTGTCAATCATCTCCTGATGATCTTCCCCTGTCCTTCCACACACACATACACACACCCTCACACACCCTCACACACCTTCACACACACCCACACACCCTCCCACACATACACCAACACCTACACACACCCCCATACCCACCCTCACACACACACTCACACCCTCTCACACACACTCACCCCACACACACCTCACTTACACACACTTGCAATCTCTGACACTCCACACCTTATCACTCTCTTACCTATCTGTTAATTAAATTGCACCTACCTTGGGTACCTTGATTACTCCGGTTCAGCGTCGGGAGAGGCTGGTAATCTGTCAAACAGGACCTCCTAGTGCGGATACCAGTCTCTCACATAGATATGACAAAACACATAGCACCTAAGTTAAGTTTCACCTGTAAAACTATGTGAGAGAACAAAATAAACCTTTTGTATTTTGTATTTTGTATTGTATAGTATAAAACAAAGTTGTTTCCCGCTGTCTGTCCCTATGTATGTATGCTTAGATCTTTAAAACTACTCAACGGATTTTGATGCGTTTTTTTTAATAGATAGAGTAATTCAAGAGGTAGGTTTAAATTTGTATAATACGTGAATAATATAGTGCACCGTGCATTGCACCCGTGCGAAGCCGGGGCGGGGTCGCTAGTACTAAATGTATGAAACCACTCATGCGTCAACCAACAACAACAATACGTCAGACAAATGTGTGGCGTTTAGAACAACCAACCAGTGAACATCAATACATTAAGGAATATAATAAAACGATCCACTAAAAAAATTACTGAGCGACTAAATTACTGACTGAGCGAAAAGTCGCCCAGCGACTTGTCGCTCAGTTAGTAATTTAGTCGCTCAATTAGTTTTTCGGTTAGGTTAGGTTAGACTTTTTTTGTCGCTCGTTTAAATACTACCCATATATTAATTATACTTCATTGCATAAAAATCAGAAAACAGACACTAAATAATGAAAAAAAAAAAAACATGTTCAAAGGCGAGCTTATCTCTATTAAGTATCACTCGTATCCGGATAAAGACCCATATTATATTCACCGCCACATTTTGAGAGCCGCGTGGCACGCAGATCGCGGCAGCACCTCACGTCACGTCCGCTACTGTTACCCCCCACCCCCCACACCCTGACCAACCCCCTCCCCTCTACCCCCCCCCCCCCCCCCCTTGCACCTCTGTTTCACGGAAATACTGTAGTCCATGGGATTTTATAGGATTTTGAAGTATTTAACTACTGATGCAAAGGTATATCTATTTTGTTATTTTGTACGTTCTCAGATCTCGAGCCTATTTTCTATTGTTTCACAGACCTTAAGCCTGCTTTCAGAGACGACAAAAGAAAACTTTACGAACTACGAAAACTAATTTGAAAATAGAACCTACTTATTTACAAGGTATAACAGAAAAGGGTGTACAAGCCGAATGAGGTTTGTTAGGGACATCATTCTGAACAACGTTCACTATGGGACCGATTTGATTAGAGCAACTTTATTTTTATTAGTATATTTTAACTCAGTATATTTCAGGCGTAGCGCTGTATGGTGGAGTGAAAAATAAAGTTGCTCCGATCAAGTCGGTCCCATGGTGAAAGTTGTTCAGAATGATGAGACCGAATTGATCAGAGCAACTTTATTTTTCACTCCACCATACAGATCAGCTGTGCGCTAGGCCCGAAATGTACTGAGTTCATAAAAAAAAGTTGCTCTGATCAAGTCGGTCCCATAGTGAAAGTTGTTCAGAATGATGTCCCTGGCATGACAACCCTCTTTCGGCTTGTACACCCCTTTCTGTTACACCCTGTATAGGATTTATTCTAAGATTAGCGCCACCTAGAAGTGCTCCGTGGTCCAGTGGGTTTCACCTTGCTTCTCACGCAGGAGATGCAGGTTCGAATCCCGGTGCTGACCATGTACCAATGAGATGATTAATTTGTCTCAAGTACATTATCGGACACTCCGTGTTTCGGATGGCACGTTAAGCTGTAGGTCCCGGCTACTATCACTACTTCGTAGTATGTAGTAGTCGTAAAACCCCTTCACCAACCCGCACTGAGCCAGCGTGGTGGAGCATGGCTCAATCTTACTCGGATCCGGGTAAAGGCCTGTCACCCTCGGTGGGGTCATTAATGGGCTACATTTACTTTTACTTTTAGAAGTATGTTAACTGAAACCATGGCGTTTAAAGTACAAGTCTTGATCAAAATACATTCTTTTGGCGTGTGAGAGAAGTTTACAGAGGGCGTCACTTCTACGCAACCTCATGCAATGATCCTGCCAAAAATCGTTAGTTTCACCTGTCATTTTGGCGGGTCCTACAGCCTGCAGTTGATTATTACGGGCCTCAAAGTTATTTAGAATCACCACCCCCGCCTATAAATACACCACATTTTGTTGTTATACCCTGCTCGACTAGAGCCACCGCCGGAAACGGAATTAAATGCAATTATGTCGTAACAGGCTTTTACTAAAGTTTCCAACTGACAGGATGTATCGGTATTTCAGTAGACACTTATTTACAGGCTGTAACAGAAAGGGGTGTACAAGCCTCTAACGATGACGACCTCTGTGGCGTAGCGGTTGCGCATCTGCCTACCATGCGAGAGGTCCCGGGTTCGAATCCCGGCTGGGGACAAAAAAAAACTCCCAGGTCTTGGATGTTTGCATGTTTGTGATGTCGCTGTTTAGGGTATCCTAGTGTGGGGCCAGAAGCAATGTATGTGCCTGTATGTAAATGTTTATGTTTACAGGGTGACATTTAATTAGCTGACCATAATTTGGGGAATGATAGTACCCATCATTATGAACAACATTCACCATAAAACTTATAGTCGCAAACGGCAAAAAAATTTCGTCTCTCAGTACATTGCCCCGATCAGCTGATTTCAAGTTACTATGGGAGACCCAAAAAATTTTTTCGTTTGCGACCCAATGTTCCTTGGGGAAAGTTCTTCATAATGATGGGTACTATCATACCCCAAAATACGGTCAGCTAATTAAATGTCACCCTGTATGATTTTATTTTATACTTTTAAACAACTCAGCATAACATAGCATAGCGTCACGCTTTTTCCCATACGGGTTGGCAGAGGCATAAATGTGCCCACTTTTAGCCAGTATTCGATACACCATTTTGCAAGACAGGGGCCCATCGCCGCAGCTTTGGAGTAATAAAGGTTTCCTCACGCTGTTTTCCATCACTGTCAGGTAGATACTTACATCTATAGGAGTAATAGGACCTGTGCGTACAATAAAATAAAATTAGTTATATTACTTATTTTATAGGTACAGTCTGGGACCCGATTGGCTGGGCCTGCCCGGACTGTACACACATACTTATAAGTAAGTGTACCTAATTCTCCAATGTGGAATGAGCGGTCTCCCCTAACACAGGTTTTTATTAACTTAAAAGGGGAGTCCCGCGTCCTGTGCTGCTGTACTTACTGAAATAAACTATTTTTTTTTTTTTTTGTTAAACTAATCTATAAGTACTTGTACATCAAGTACAGTTAGAGTTTAGTTCGGTCTGTACAGCAGGCTTCGATTTTTCCGGAAGCATCTTATGTATCTTAGGCTGGATTTCACCAACAAAAAGTTATACGAGTACGAGAATATTTATCCCGGGGATAACTTGTATGACAAATGACAGTTCAAAATGAGGTGATCTGATCTAGGTGTCACTGGTGTCTATGAAAAAGTAGAAGATACTCTTTCTTTGGTAAAATCCGGGCTTAGACATAAAAGCAACACGTGAAAACATATCAACTCAGCCCACATCCACCCACTGCTGGGCACAGGCCTCTTCTCTATAGCGCGGATCCGCACGTATAAAATGCAATGGGTTAAAGTTTATCCCCTGCAATAATAAACTCGAATTACTTACTAATTTCGTAGCAAAAAAGGTAGACAAATGACGAGTGCATAAATTATTACATGAACGCCAGAAAATACTTACACCTTTTTATGAGATTAATATTTCAATGTATTGTTATTAAGGCGCCTCACGAATAAATTAGGGGAGCTTTTTTCATGTGTGTTTCAGGAAATACTTGAGAAATCGTAATGAATTTCTGGTATATGTAATTTGAATATATAATCTAGGGTTTTAATTTAGGCATGAAGGAAAACGTGTTTGGATAAAAAAAAACGTATCCAAAGTCAACCCTTTTTTCCAATATTTTTTCCTATTATTCCGCAGTAGTAGTAAATATGATCTTTCTATTAATTGTAATATGTAGGGCATTGTTGTTACGAGCGATTTGAAGATTGAAATGTATATTTTTATATATTTTATTTAGTAAATAAAATATATAAAAATATACATTTCCTGAAATAGTTTATTTTTTATATATTTTCCGTTTTGGCGCTTACGTTGATTCAGATTAGGCGCGAGCGCACAATTGCCATCCCACTTGTTCCTATTCCCGAGTAATATTCGCTTCTCACTTCCGCAATCTTTGCTGACCTTGGTTTGCAATTATTCATACCTCGCCTTAAGAACCTTTGAATAAGGCCAAGGACCTACGATATTCGATTGAACATCATTAGGAAAAGGATAAATTATTTGATGAAATAAAAAGTTTCACCACAAGATCGTGACAAGATTCTTTAAATCACCTTTAATTGAATAACAAAGAGTAAAGCAATTAGGTAATTATCTGAGATAACCCTTCTTCCATGGTTTAAGAAAACTGGTAGGTCGTCCTCAAAGAGAGCTATAACAAGGTGTAAATGAATTAACGCAAAATGAGAAACTACTTTGTAAGGAACATCATTCTGAGCCAACTTTCACTATCAGCTGGCCAAAATGTACTGGGAAGTGAAAAATAAAGTTGCTTTGATCAAATCGGTTTCATAACAGAATGACGTCCCTAACAAAGCAGTTTCTCATTTTGCGTTAATTCATTTACACCTTGAATGTGTAGTATAATCATGTGAGTACAATAAATAAACAGTTTTCCGTTTTCCAATAATATTTTAGCGCGCGTTGACAGTTGGACTAATGCTTTATGACCAATGAGGTATGAAAGGTCTGTGTTGATATCAGGTTCGTTGCGTTATGTTGCGTAGAGTTGGCGCCCCCCTGCTAACGTCACTCATCATCATCAGCCGAAAGGAAGACTTGTATAGTTCCACCACGTCCACTAGCTATACTCTGTGCGCGGAGTGTAGACTCATGACAGTTGGTGGGTTGCCACCAGGGAGCACTTATCCAGTGGAGAGCGCATAGATATATTTTCCTTTGAAACACAACTCACCAATTTACGGGCGGCGGGGGACGAGGTAAGAGAGCTGTGATTGGTCAGCCGCTGCGAAACTGTCTGGGGCGGCCCGTCATCGTATACATAGGTTGCGTATGCGAAAGTTTGTTAAATACAACAAACGTTTGGCGAGCCGCATTCGGTATAAAAACATTGTGTTGTATTGTAGTCACAGGTGGTGTCAGCTATCTGCTTAGCTGACTGTACCTACCAATAGACGCGGGTCGCACACAGGACCGAGCTGACTGGTCAGCATCAGGATTCAAACCTGCATCTCCTGCCTCTAGACGGTAGAGCACGACTTCATGAATATTTCTGTGTCCCTCGAAAGAGGCCGCGTGTCACGTCCGTCACAAATTGAGACGAAGTGTCGTAACTGATACATTCGTACACCACTCAGACGCGGCGGCGGCGGCGGGCGGACGATGACGACGGTTTTAGGGTTCCTTGGTCAGCACGGGACAGGATGGGACGGTCGAAAACCAAAAGGAAAAGAAAGATAAATACGAGTCGCACAGGGTAAGCCAGGATACTGGGAACCAAGTCACGTATAAAATCAAATAGCAATAGTGTATCAGTCTTAGCCATATCATCATCATATCACGAAATTGCCTGCTATTCCATGATAAGGCCGAGCCATTACTGTCCATATCATGATATCGCGGGTTTTAAAGACAACGTGTCTGTTTAAAAGCGTTTTTATTCAGCACTACGTGATGATTTTTGTGTTATACATGTCAAACTAACACGAAGACTATTCGCTGTGCTCGCCCCTTTAGTCTTCACATGAGCTAACGCAAGTTTGCCCTAAAAGATTTCACCGTTTCATGATATGGCCAATTCGACGATATATCGATTACCGGTTTAAGCGATTTTATACGCGACTTGGGCCCCTGGTCAATGAGTATGACAAATAGTCACCTAAGCTTAGATTAGGTTACTAATCTGGTAGGTAAACATTGTCCGGTATAAAAAGGCAAGTCAAAGTGAAAATTTTGTGCTCGCCATTTGTTAACCTTTTTGCTACAAGATTAGTGATTCGAGATTATTTTACATAAAGTTCTAATGTTCTTTCAGAAAAGTTGTATCCCATCAAAAACATCCTGTAAAAAATACCAAGTCTCGCAGCTCTGTGATTCTACCGTAAAAAGTTGTGAGATCCATGTTATACCAAGTCGGTTAACTGATTTAGTCCCTACTTAAGGGGCCTTCTGTCTTAAGTTAATACGTAAGATATTTTCATATCTATATTCAAATCTTTTACTTTTTAAATAAAAATATCGACTTGGCCATCGCATGCTTAGTTTGTTTAGTCCTTTACAACCAGGGTCTGCTGGAAGAAATCTCTATTTAGAGATAAGCTGACCTTGGTACATGTTATTTCTGTTTTTATGTCCTGTCATGTATCGTGTAATAAATATATACAAATACGTTATCTATCACACAGAACTAAGAGCGAGAAACCTGGTTTTTCATCAAATTCCTTCCGAATGCATAAAGAAGTGAAAGGTACTGGAATTTAATGGACTGAAAATAACTAGAGCATTAGTAATTTTGTTGCACTAGTCTTCCATTTTCTATTGTTGCCGCTTGTTAAAGGTATACATATATTAGTTTTGGAACCAAGTTTTAATCGTGTAGAACGCAATTATACTCTAAACAACCTAATATAATGTAGATATGATTTCGAAGATACATTGTGCCTTCATGCGATGGCCAAGTCGATATTTTTATTTAAAAAGTAAAAGATTTGAATATAGATATGAAAATATCTTACGTATTAACTTAAGACAGAAGGCCCCTTAAGTAGGGACTAAATCAGTTAACCGACTTGGTATAACATGGATCTCACAACTTTTTACGGTAGAATCACAGAGCTGCGAGACTTGGTATTTTTTACAGGATGTTTTTGATGGGATCTCACTTCTTTTTGTAAAGTTCTACTTTTTAAAATTTGGTACCTTTGGTACTTTTACAATAACAATAAAAAACATAGCGTTAATGTAGGGGTCTCCGTGCTCGTCACAAGTATAAACTTGGAACTCTTCCCAATGTGCTACCACATACTCGACTATAGCAAGTCTAATCTCATACGACGACTCAATATTCTCATACATAGAGAATGACAAAGAATGAAACAAACACGACCCATCGCCAGGTATCCGTACAATCCGGTGTGGGCATGGTTGGTCATTCACATACACTATTTCCGAATCCATTGCGACTACTAGTTCTGGCAAATGTGCTAGATGAACAAATCCAAATAGTTAGTAAATATAATAATTAATGCAGATACAAAAATTATCAACAACTAGTTGAAATCGCTGGCGAGCAACTCCGCTACTTAAGCTAGCGACGGTTTCAAACCATAGCGTGAGTTAAAATACAGGCAGCGCCATCTATCGAGCAATTGGATTAATCTGCTACCACTCCCGTCGCATTAGAACGCAATTTGTTCTATTGATTGAATAGTTTTATTATATTTGAAGCATTTTGTCGGGAATGTACATCATACATATATACAGGGTGTAACAAAAAGGGTTTAACTCCCGGATGTATGTGGTTTGGGACATCATTCTGAGCAACTTTTACTATGGGACCAACTTGATTAGAGCAACTTGATTTTTCACTTCCCCATACATTTCGGTCTGGGCGCTCGGCTGATTTATATGGAGAAGTGAAAAATCAAGTTGCTCTGATCCAGTTGGTCCCATAGTAACCACATACATTCGGGAGTTAAACCCTTTTTGTTACACCGTGTATATAAAATTCTCGTGTCACAGTGTTTGTCTTCGTAGTCTGAGAATCGGCTAACATCTATTTTTCATACCCCTAAGTGTTATAATTATTTATATGGCAAAACAGCGTTTGCCGGGTCAGCTAGTAATATATAATTTAAGCATAATGGTAACCAAAGGAAACGAGGGATGTATGCCTGGACCGTGGTAAGTGGTGGTCCCTGGTGGATGTACGTATCCCTCTTCTAGGAAACAGGCGTGATATTATGTATGTATTACATAATATGTTTATAGAATCTTGTTTGTAAAGGCATATTTTCCTAGGGGCATTCAATGATTCATAAACTGCAAATGTAACTTTGTAATCCTATACATTTTATATAAGATTACAAAGTTATTGATGCAGATGGGTTTTCTGGAAAACTATACAATAAGCTTGAAATGTTTAAGTTTTCCCTTGATAAGAATACTAATTACTATTTATATCCCAAATTTGAAGGTTCTATGTCTGCTAGAAGTGCCTGGGAGTTTTGATGATCGGTCAGTCAGTGACAAAATGAGGAAACTTTGACATGTTACAATTCTTAAACTACTGGTTCAAATTGAATAAAAAATTTAATATATCGTGTTGATATAAGGCCTAATTAGTAACAGAAAAATCAGGCTTCTTGTTTTATCCACAACGAAGTTTTAGGGGGGTCGAATATGGCCTGAATTGCTTCGAGAAAAGGATGGTACGGCTGTGCTTGCTCGACTTGGTGGTGCACTGCCGTGCACCCAGATAAATTGATGAATACTGCCTTTCCCGAAGGTCAGCCAGCTAAAAACTACCCAAATACATTTTAAGCTAGGCTACAGAACCATTACAGAACAATTACCACTCGCGCTTAGACTATCACTGATTTATTTTATTCAAATGAAGAGGCTTACCAAATAATGGTCATGCGTGCGTCGACACTCGAGAGGAGACGTGGAGAGAAAAATAAAACCACAAAAGCCTGACATAAGTAATTATTTATAGAATTAAATAAGCTAATGCAAATAAATATGTAAACTTTTTCATACAGTATACTTACTTAAAACATTATGCAAGATTTTACACGAATTACGAATTGCAATTCTTCCCCTTACCTATCATCTCCGTCTCCTACCCAACATGGTTTGCTGGAAGAAATCTCTTAGTAGAGATAAGCTCGCCTTTATACATATTTTATCTATGTTAAGCTATTTTTACTGTCATGTGAGTACAATAAAGAAATTACGAATTACATCTAAATTCATTGCCCAGCCTTAATGTTGATTCCTAGATTTCCTGTGTGTGAGTGTGATCAGATCAGCTGCTGTTGTTAGGTGGCGCTAATCTTAGAATAAATCCTATAAATCTTAGCGCCATCTCGTGGTATTTGTAATTTTTCGATGGTGCTGCACCAAGTGAAGAAAGTGAAGTGGCCTCAAACTAAAGAAGCTTCCGTAGCATCTCAGTTTACGCCGGGGTATCATATTTTGTTCTAGGTGGTCTATCTGTATTATTATAATATTATAGTATCTGTGATTATACTTACTTAGTAGTCTACCCGTTTCCACTAACCATAGGACACGCCTAAATCAGATGCCTAAAAATTTAGGAGTTGCCTAGAGCAAGAACACGTTTCACTAACCCTTAAGTCACGACTAACGACGTTAGGCTGACCTAAAGTTACGACACCGATTTGGGAGGGCGTAGTGCTTAGGTGGCCCTAAACTGACATATGTGACAGTCTCATGTGTTAGAGAGAGACATGTGATAGATTGACGAACAAAACCATGGACAACTGTCAAAAAACTAGGCTACTCTTAGGATAGGACAAATCAATTGGTGAAACGGAACTTTATGCTAAGCATTGCCATAAATTAGGAGTTACTTAGTAAGGCGTTTCCTTGTTCGACGTTAGTGAAAACGGGCGAGTACTTATCTACAGTTTTTATCTAAAACTACTTTCATCGTGCATTATAGTTACTGGCTAATTGATATTAAAGTTAACCAGTAAAGCGTCTAGTTTATTAGTTTCATTAATGAACTGGCGTCGACTTAACTTAATTAATAGTTAGCAGGATTAATTAAGTCGAGAAATAAATTAAGACGATCGAGTTATTAGATCATGACCCTGATTCAAAACAACTAAACTGAGTTTACGGAGGTCCGGCGTCGGCGGCGGCGGCGGCGGCCCGTGATAACAGACGGCAACAAATATTGTATCTATGCAATCCAAAATTACTGGTTTGCTCACCAAATATTGGGGCAAAATGGTGTGTCAGGGGAGGTGAAAGCTAAAAGGGGTGAGTGAAGCGAAGCCCCCTTTATCCTTTGTGTTAGGTTGACATCTAAAAACTACAAAAACCAACGCACCCTCAAACTACAAACAAATATCTACTAACAACTTAAGGATTTTCGGTTACTGTTTTTGGTGAGCAAATAGGTAATATTTAGTATGCAATTAAATACCAGCCATAATAAACAGCTCTCAGCTCTGATAGTTGTCTCAGCTCATTCACAATGACGGTTTCTCTACGTGAAATGAACATCCAACGATCTTTTTGCGTGCGGTGACAGGTAGAAACTAACTTTGACAGGTTCATAGCATTAGGTTGCGAAGTACTACCCCCCCCCCCCCCCTCATACCAATTTCAGGCGCTGAAGTGCTCTAAGTTTATTAATACGGGCCTGAAAGTCACGTCAATGTCCCTCGCTCAAAGACCCCTGCAGTAGAATCTCAGAACTACCACAATTATTACATAGTGAAGGGTTGTAAATATGTAGCGCCATCTACACGAGGGCGTCAAAACTGCTTTCTTATTCAACGAGTAATGCCACCTATACAGTTACGCTAGAACCTTTATAGAGTAAGTCATAAGTGCTGCCACCTAATGCAGGGTAGCGTAATGTGTAGTAATGAAAGAATGCCGTGAGATGGCGCTAATATCTATTATCATTAGCTAAAATAAGCCTTTAGTCATGTCCCGAGAAAAAGGCCGACCACTGCTTTATTTTGTTGCACGAAACTTTGAGTTTTTAGCATTATCCTTAGCATTAGAAACAAACTTGACCCTTCAGGTGCGGTCGATATTTGGTCTTTCATCATGATCGATCAGGATCACCGAGCCAAGCTAAGCTACGAATGATTACGCTATGTTTACAATTACGTTCGCACACTTAACTTGCCCCTAAGAGACCAAAACATCTCAAAGACCTAATAAAAGTTACAAACTTTGAGTTCCTTTAGCTCAATCCGGACTGAGTATAGACTGTAGAGGTATTAAGTTTTATTTGTTACACTATTTTGCACTAGAAAAACAAGGTTTGGTTGATGGCCGCGCGAAAATAAGAAACCACTTTTACCCATTGTCCTTTCAAAATCGTTTCGTGCGACTCGGGGTCAAGTTTTTAGTGCAAATGGCCCTAAGTATGTAGTTTTATAATTATTATTATTATTATTATTTATTCAAAAAGAAAAACAGAAAAAGTTTACACAATTTGAGCTTCTTAGCTAAAAAGTTACACCTAATAATTGGAACAACTGAGCCCGAGCTATAGGTGTTTTCATTTGCCGACACACATAGATAGCTCCATGTCTGCTAAAAACAATTAATTTATTCACATAGAATCAGTGACGTCAGTAAGTACAATGATTAAAAACAATACTGTAAACTTGCATTTACATACAATTTGCATAAACGGATGCACATGATAACGTTATTAAATATGCGTGCATTGCATATAGCATACCTACTTATTTGGGTATGTACAGCTAGGGAAAATAATTATCTGTCTAGTAATTATTGTTTTTCACAATAATTTCCATTATAACTTATCTTTAAAAAAAACATACGCCATAAACAAAGGACAGTCATTCATTATATAATTTTTCCTTTCACGCCTGGTTTGCTGGAAGAGATCTCTTTTTAGAGATAAGCTCGCCTTTTTACATGTGTTTTCTTTTAATGTAACTGTTTAAATTATTGTGTGCAATAAAGAATTGTGAAATTGTGACAGTCGCGCCAAATGAAGTGTTGAATCCTGTAAGCATGGAGGAAGAAGCAAACAGTAATAAAAGTAAGAAAATGTGCGATGACCAACAGGGGGACAATTAGCTTTTTTTCTTAGCTGTCTGGCGATTGTTTCGGAGTCCAGCCTCTTGTATTTTAGGGGTCCCCTATCTCCTAGTAGCCCAACTACTCGTGCGTGCATCGAGTCCACGGCCCGCGATTTTCAGCCTACCTACATCGAGATAAAGTTCAAAACGTATTAAAAAAAATAACAAAAGATTGGGTCTTTCTGGACGCTGAGGACCTAGAGGACCCTTAAAGTTAGGTAAAAGCGAAACAACCCCTAGGTGGACCATGAAAGATAAGGATTGTTGGTGAAATCGGCCAAAAGAGTGGTTTTAGCTGTAGTCTATTCGTGATAAGAATGCAGTGAGATTTAAATTTAAATCTGTTAACACACACTCACAGGACAGGACACAACCGTCGCGTTCGAAAGTTTGCCTTCAACTGGTCACTGTGAACTTGGCTTATCTAATAATTGGAAACGATTTGATTGGTTACGGGGCGTGGCTTGGCCGCCGGACAGTGATGACTCCACTGCATTCTTATCTAAAATAGACTGTAATCCTAAACTCCTCTGCAGTCTGCGCCAAACTTTCAAATGTTGTCGCGGACTCTCTACCCGCATTGAGCCAGCACAGCAGCGCATGGCTCAATAATTGTCGATCCTGCGCCCTTTACGAGTTACGGCGTGGACAGACGATGACGCGCCCGCTCCGACGCCGCGCCGCGCCCGCTCCGACGCCGCGCCGCGCCCGCTCCATCCGAAGTATTAAGAGACTTATTAACGAGGCGCGGAGTGGCGACGGAGCGGGTGCGGAGCGGCGACGGAGCGGGCGCGTCATCGCCTGTACACGCCCTCACTCTGCCTGGCTGTACCAGCGTAATTATTTATTTACCCAAAGGAAATACCAGATAAGGCCAACCGCAAGATTTTATCTGATCAAAATACAATGCAGGTGGGATAGGATACACACTCGAATTACGGTTTTGCATTAAAAGTGCACTAAGTGCCACTCACTAGAACGTTAGTTAGCGCTCGACTCGAGTTTTGACAACTACTTAATGTTGTTTTAGCATGTGGGGAGCTCTCGATTTTCCTCCTCTAATAATATAAAGCTGGTGTGTGTGTGATTTAAAACGTTCCAGTTACTAAACTTAACTAAACTGGGACAAAACAAAACGCGCCTTTTATTTAACCCTTTCGCCGCTGCTCACTCAAAAGAACAAAATGTTCTTTACGGGCTTAAACCTATTATTAACCCTCAAACGACGAAGGATGTCGTCACAGAGCTAAACAACTCACATTGGGGCTTAATGAGAGTATGAAATAAATACCCTTTTGAAGTGTTTAACCCTTAAATACTTGTAAATGCATGTAACTGTGTGTTAGGAAATGGTTCTTTGAAGTTCCATTTGTATATCTACCTAAGTAGGTATGTGTATTTGTCCTTGTGGGAAATGTTTGTGGGACTTAAAACCACACCTTCATGCACACACACATGCATGCATGCATGTAACTAATAGGCGATGGGCAAACCCTTCAGTTAGATTGTAAGTATCGAAGGTTAATGCAGTTATCATGAATGTTATAAAACTGATGAATGAGTCACCAATGCCAACAACGGCTGAAGGCTAAAACTTAGACGAAGATTAATTTTTATGACGAACGAATACATTCATATACGAATTTGATGAAATCTAACTCTAAGGTGTTCAAATCAGAGACTATATATCCAATTGACTGCGCCTGCGGGGGAATGCGGCTCACCAAACGTTTGTTGTATTCAACAAACGTTCGCATACGCAACCTATGTACGATGACGAGCCGGGAGACAGTTTCGCAGCGGCTGACCAATCACAGCTCTCTTACCTCGTCCCCCGCCGCCGCCCGTAAATTGGTGAGTTGTGTTTCAAAGGAAAATGTATCTATGCGCTCTCCACTGGATAAGTGCTCCCTGATTCAAACACACCTTTAAAGTTTTGTATTGTTTCGTATGTGATTTATCGTAGTTTATGGACTCAATAAATTAAATATGTTCTTAATTAGACCAAAAAGGGTAACTAACGCAACGCGGGCAATTTTTTAAATTACGTAGGTACTTAGATAAAAGCTGGCCAATCACTGTAACTTTGAAAGACACTGCCAAGTGTCAATGAAAACGCAAAATGAGAAACGACTTTGTGAGGGACATCATTCTGAGCAACTTTCATTATGAAACCGATTTGATTAGAGCAACTTTTTTTTTCACTTCTCTATAAAAATCAGCTGATCCACTCAGGCCAAAATGTACTGGGAAGTGAAAAATAAAGGACCTTTTATAAGCTTACAGTTATTTATGGACCTAGAAGTCTGAAATAAATAAATTAAATTGAATTGATAAGGAAGCCAATCAATAGGTAGGTATAAGTCACGCGGATAAAGAATAGATCTGAAAATGGTGTCCGCTCGCATGCTATCTCGCTCATATCTATCGCTGTCTATAGTCACACCACACAGTGAAGTACGCGCTGCAAAAAAATCATGTTAGTCCTACTCTCAGTATTTTTAAAAGTCGTGTGAAGAAGCATTACCTGTCTTTATAGAATTATAGGTAGTATGTATGTATAGTATTTATTAGCTTATGTATATTATATAAATATATTTCATATTTATTTATATAAGTATGCACTAGTTTATGTAGTCTATTGATTTGTAAGTAATAATTATATGTACCGTACACATGGGTCTACTCCTGCTCAGCAATCCACCTGTCTCATCCCTATTTGGTTTGCTGGAAGAGATCTCTTATTAGAGATAAGCTCGCCTTTGTACACTTTTTCTATGTTTTTTACTGTCCTATGTAACTTTTTGTGTGCAATAAAGAAATTATGAATTATGTTACAGATTTACCAAAACTTGCTTCTCACGCAGGAGATGCAGGTTCGAATCTCGGTGCTGACCATGTCAGTACCAATGAGATAAATCATTTATCTGTACGTTTTACGACGCTCTAACGGTGATGGAAAACATCGTAAGGAAACCTTCATAACTCCATAGCTGTGGCGATATGGGCTAGCCCCCTGTCACGCAAAATGGAGTATTGAATAACTGGCTAAAAGTGGGCACAGTTGTGCCTGTGCCTCCCCGTATGGGAAAAGCCGTGACGCTATGTTATGTTATAATAATTTATAGGAAAATAAAAATCTATTTTTGTGAACTTGTTTGCTAACCATACCATAAGAATGAAAAAATCGGTCAAGTGCGGGTCGGAATCACGCACGAAGGGTACCGTACTATCGTATGACAAAACTTAAGCACTCAAAACAATAAAACAAATAATTAGATAAAATAAAAAAAATATGCCCTCCGAGGATTTGAAGTCACGACCTAATGATTGTGAGTCTAAATCACACCCGCTGAGCTACCTCAACGATGTAGGTTGTCGCGAAATATACCATCATCTTGAAATGCGTAGGTGTATCAAAAAAAGTCTCTTGTATGGGTTGGGGACCCCCTTTAATTTGTAATATCTCGTATTTCAATATTTTATGTTGTTGCGGCAACAGATAAACCATTCTGTCAAAATTTCAACTTTCTAACTATTACGATTCGTGCTGTAGGACCCGATGACGGACAGACGGACGGACAGCGAGGGCTTAGTAGTAGGGTCCCGTTTGGCACCCTTTGTGTACGGTACCCTAAAAATCGCCATTTAAAGATCTATTTTCTATACGCGTGGCTTATAATTATAATATAAGTGTTCCAAGGAAAACAGTAGTGTTATGCGCATATTATTTTAATCTTAATTTTACTAGAATAACTGGCTATTTTAAAAACCCATTACCTCAGCATTCTAAAAAAAACATTCCCAGCTGACAGCCTGCCAGTACCGTTAAAAACAGCTTAGCAGCCACAGAACAGAAAAAAGAAAAAAAAAAACACGACCAGCCTCTCAAAAAAGGTACACGTGTAAAGAGCCAGAAAAATAAAAAATAAATGACAAAATAGCGCGCGAAAATCCAGTGCTATTTCCATTGGCTAAAAAGCTTGCGGCTTCCGTGCCATTGGTCAAAGATAATGTTTTGTATGCTTTAACTATTTGTATGAGGGTGATACACGAAAATAGACCACAAAACGTTGTCAAACTCTCACACAAACCGGCCAGACTATTGTTCTCTTTATTACGAACTCTTTAGGGTCTAAATTCGTATGCTTTTGTCTGCGAAAGAGGGATAGGTGGTTAATGTTAAGGCTGTCTTGTGTAATGGAAAAGGACTTGATCCCTATGAGGGAAAATGCTGTGTAGAGTTGATCAAATGAAAATAATATTTGGTAAGTAATATCCTAATTTGTAGGTACTTGTGATAGATCTTATACAATGGAGGAACAATGTCTTTTTGCCAGACCCTGTAAAAGCTCCGGGTATTTGCTTGAAGTTGAGTTGCAGGACACCCTGTATAATAAGGTAGAGAAATCACGTCTATGACTACACAAACGCAGACAAACAAGTGAAAAAAATAATTTAAGAGTAGAGAAGTATCAACTATTTTTGAGAATGATCTAGTTTATCCTTACTTACTTAATTTTATTTGTCGAGAGGACCTAACAATCGGCCAAGTGCGAGTCGGACTCTTAAATGAAGGGTTCCGCACCTTTGTAAAAAAAAGGAAGAAAAAAAAACAGATTTCTTGCATGGGGGGACACCCTTATTTCTTTAATATTTTGTCTAAGTAATTGTAATTCGTGTAGCGGCAACAGATATGATTATAACTACAGTTTCTGTGAAAATGTCGACTCTCTACCTATTGCGGTTTGTGAAGTGAGATAGACGGACAGACAGACGAACAGATAGACAGACGGAAGCGGAGGATGACCGTTTGCCCGTTTGACACCTTTCGGGTACGGAACCCTAAAATTCATACTGACATGAATATTACTAACACCCTAAAATAATCGTGTTCCGGTTATCCCTACACGCTACAGGGAAAGCCTATCGCCGCTTACGATCCCTATCAACAGAAATTAAAGCCATAATCACAAGCAACCCCTTAGTTCACTAAATTATTTTATTATAATAGATAATTTAAAACTGCCCATCCTCCCCACCACCGTTCACAAAATGAGTAATGGGCGTGGCGTGAATTGAAGTTGAAGTTTGAAACTCTATCTCTCTCTGTCGCACAAAAGAGCATCCCGAGCGTTTTACACTGTGGGTCGCCAGGCTCTACCGTCTGCGGGACGCTGTCTCTTTTCCACTCACAGAGATAAGATATATCTGTCCTCGTCTAGATATACAGCCCTTCGGTTTTGTAAAGGTGGGCATAGACCGGTCTCCACGTGTACTTCTGTTTTGGATTCAGTGTAGTGTCGCCCTTATCGCGCTCACAATGTTTCCGCGCTTGACATTTTGACGTTTATTTTGGCGCGAACGTATTTTGCGTGTTTTTATAAACGGGCAGGCAAAGGTTGGGCCTATGAAGCCTAGTTGATAGTATTTTTGTGCATTGTTTAATTTTTATGTTACTGTATCTAGTGATGTTGATGGTATACTGAAGATAAAGCAGTTTTTGCTTGGCAAAACTTTGGATTTTTTTGGAATTGTTGCTTTAGGTAAGTGCAGGATAGATGATACGTTATTTATAAATGGAACTTTGACATTAAATCTGTTCAGATCAGAGGGATAACTATTCTTCATACTGAGAATAAGGCTTCTACGGCTTTGAACTACTAAGGGCGCTTTCAATTTATGCGTTTCTGACGGCCTGAAGCGGTGCGTTAGTCGTTTCTGACGGCCTGAAGCGGTGCGCTGGTCGGTCAACGAACGGACGATCGTTTTTTGAAAGCGCCTGAAATTATAAATAAATGAATACAGAAACACATTTGGGAATCATGTGTGTACATAAGTACGTCAATGATGATGATGAAAAAGGTACAATATTTGAAATAAATAGCTTTTAAGAAAAATATCCATTTCTATTTGTATTAAAATTCAACTTAAAGCACATCAATTTAAACATTTATTTATTTAACACAAACATATGTAGTTACATAATATAGGGATCCTTGACCCCTGAGCTAGGTTTATCACCTGTATTTCAGAGGTCAGGGCTCTTCCAGATATAAGGCTCTGTAATATAACTACTACTATTTAAACATTTGGGGAATTGGAGATGCCAGTTTACAAAAACAAAAAAAAAAAATATAAATATAAAAAAAGAGTTAACAATGAAACATAAAGATAAATTAGGTGGTGTATATGTGTGGAGTGTTTTTGTAGGTGTGAAAAGTGGTATGGGATTTAAAAGGAGTGGGAAAGAGGGGAGGAAGGTTCAGAATCAATACATATGTAGTAGCTTTCCAAAGTTATCTATTTGGATATGGACCTTAATTGGGTACCTCCTTGCTTACATTGCATCAGGTAATCTTGAAAATGGTTCCGTCGGAATAAATCGCTCGCAGAAATATTACAAAACCAACAAGGTATTGAAAATAATGTTTTTTACATTGATAAATGAAATGAATCAGTGATAAAGCATATTGAACCACGATATGTATTACCTAACCAAGTATAGATTCCATTAAAACAATAATTTCTTTAGGTTCTCTTTCTTTTCATTTTAAAACGTCATTACGATCGGGATTTAAACTGAAGTTACAGAATATAAATCAGTCTAGAAAGTAAATCAAAGAAATTTAATAGCTTTTAATTATAACGTAGATTATTTATCTTTATTTCAATACTAGCTATTTAGGAATAATGCCCACGTCAATAAAACAACTAACAGTTCCATGGAACTAAAGCTAGGTATTGCACTTTAATTTTATCGGCACCGAATGCACCGTCCGTACCGTCCGTCCGCACCGAACGGATCGACCGCACAGGAATCTACCGGCTGCTCTTGCACGCTTCTCTTTGTTCTGTCTTGAACTCAACAGAACGCAGAAGCCGAAGATTGAAGAAGTCCGCATCTCCCGCGCTGAATCTTTGAGGTTCTCCGGATTCGGATGCGGATATATGTGCGAAGTTATATAGGATACAGGTTACTAAAATTCGATCCATCCGGTGTGTCCAATGTTGATAAGTGTGCGGTCACCGGCAGGCATTAAAAAAAAACATTTCATCCAGCTATCCGGTATTCATGAAAACCATAGGCTTCTGAAACAAAGTTCAATGAACATGAATAAAAGTGATCATGATCACAACTTGTACCAAAATATTGGTTAGTTTTAGTTCAGATGAGATTTTAGTGGTCATTTTTAGTTGTTTGTTGTCCGTCCGTCCGTGTGTCACCACCTTTATATCGAGAACGCGTGGACGCATCGAGCTGTGCTAACGTCTGTGGTCGCATAGAACTGTGGAAAAATCAACCTTCTAGGTCAACGAAATCGAACGCTATGATCGTTTATGCTGTAAAATTGTTGGTATTTCGTGCACAAAGCAAGGTGCACAAGTAAAGGGAAAAATGTGAAAACTGCAAACTATTTTTCTGCAAAACTATGTAATTTTGTTTACATGGATGACATCATACTTTATTTTTTATGTAGAAACCTAATTACACCAGTTTCGCTCTCCAAGTGTGACCGGAGCCCTTGGTCCGCAATCTCTCCTCGCTATTGACCTATTAATTTATTATATTATGTACCTACTCGTAAATTCCCGGCTGTACTTACACCCAACTGAGGGTATCCAGAACAGCAGGATACGATAATAAGAAGTGACAAGGGGCTAAGGGGCTTCCCCATCGCTAATAACATAGTTAGCTCAACACTTTTCCATCTAGGTATTTTGACTAATCATTTCGTAATTAGTAGGTTGTACAACAAGTGCATAAAAAGCACCATTTCACCTGGTGGATAGTCAAGTCGAGGGTAAAATGGGTTTTATGTATATGAGTTATACTCTGCTTTTCACTTCGATTGTGAGGAAATTAAACAGCAATATTGCAAAAAACAATTGCACATTGCAACACAAAGAAAAAATAAGGACTTTCCGCCAATATTTTTTATTTTTTATACGCGGCAGTGGCACTTAGCATAGGTGTGTGCTTACCTGACGACCTGCACCTTAGAGTCAGAGACTTAGACGAAGACTAGCACATAAAAAGCGATTTTATGCAGCCTAGATACCCAACATACGAACTTTACGAGCATGAGAAGTGAAAAGTATATAAATTTATGCAGCAGATGTATGTTCCTTTAGTCAATTTTATTTGATTTACCGTCGTCTCCTATTCTAGATATTACTGCAATGCAGCTATAGTACATTACTTCAGAGGGAAGAAAGTGACAGTTCCATACCGAGATTATGGCATTTGCGCCACGAGCTTGCGAGGGGCGCAAACCATTTGAGGTATGGAACTGTACTTTATCCTGACGTATGTATAGTGCTTTTTATTACACCTACGAGGAAAATTATAGACATAAATGCATAGAAATGTTTATATTTAGTTAAAAGTACAAGTACTGTTGTATCTGCATTTAGATTTTTCCGGCAACAGATTATCAACAACTTCTTGGGCCGTCTCTAATAGTTCTGACGGTGTGTTAGGGATAACATCATCACTGTTGCTCGAAGTATCCATATTTTACAAAAAACACAAAGATAAATGCTAAATCAATCGAAGTTTTTGCGAAAATGCGCGGGCTTTTCCTTTTTTTATTCGCCCGTTTCTGGAGTAGGCTACGATCATAAGGTCATGCAGCCACTTCTTCCGTGATTCCGCGCGTTTTATATACAAAAATAATTTCGTTTTTAATTTTCTGTATGCACCAAGGAGGAGGAGGTTGGTGGTTGTTGGTAACTGGTAAAAAAAAACTGTATGTGGCCAGTAACAATTTACTTGAAATTTAATTAGTAGACAGTTAAAGCCTCTTTGCAGTATGACTGCTGACAAATAAAAATAAAAAAAACCGGGTATGTAATGGAATTTCATACATACTTCCCACCCTTGGGTCGGAAGGATTTTCATACAAACTTCCATACCTTGGGATGAAAGGATTTGAAGGGCGGGATAAAGGCGTTTCTTCCCTCTAATTGGTATAATTAGTATGTATTTTCAGAGCAGGTGTGATAAAAAATATCATTTTCAATCACGCCATTTTTCATACAGAATATCTAAAGCTCAGAAATCGCGTCTCTGCATGTGGTTTTGGGTCACGCAAAATGGTCTTTATAATATCTGTCTAAACATGGGCAAAAATGTGCCTCTGTCACCTCGTATGGATAAAGGCCCTGCCAATTAACTTGGCTGACAGGCAACCACTTTGGTGTATTGACTTAACTTGGTCGAGTTGTACTAAAATGGCTTTATACTGTATTTGACGGCTGTCATAAGTCTGGTGCAATTCGCACAAGTTTGTTTTGTTTATGTTTACACTTACCCCTAAAGTCCTTCTTGTAATTTTTTTACGAGTTGTAGTTTTTGTCAGACGCCTGCTGTTACGGTAATACTTAGAACGTGCTGAAGTGGTTTTTATCTCGGGAGTAACACTAACCATCGTTACTACTTCTTTGGATGCTTTAATTTCTTTATTTTTTTCTACATCTGCGATTTTTGCGTCAACTACAATAGTATTGTTGGATTCTATAGCATTTTCTGCAGGTGTTGCAACTGTTGATAATTGTGTTGCGTTGGAAGTATCTGTATGATTGTAGGTTTCAGTCGAATTTGCTGCTAAAATCAGTTCTAAATTAGAACTATCTCTAATCTTTGTTTCTTTAGTACTTACTGCATCAGTAATTTTACTATCTGTAATGACTGTAGTAATTGAGTCTGACGCATTTTCTTTTACTGAATTTTCTTTGGTGTTTTTTGGAATCTCTATATCTTTTTCAGTATTAGTATGATTATTTATTATAATATTTGTTGTGTGAGTTCTTCTTATATCTTCAGGTAATGCTCTTTCAATGGTTTTTTTTGATGTTGTATAATTTTTCACATCCGTACTATAACTGTTAGTCCTGTCTACAAAGAGCGTAGTACTTTCTTCTTGTAATTTTGTGATTTTATCTATTGTTGGACTTGTACGTGTGGGTTTCAAAGAAGATGTTTCTGTTACAACTGACATTGTACTTTTGAGTTTTGTAATCTCATTCAAAGATTTATTAGTTTTATACTTTACTATTTTCAGTAAATGTTTCGTAGTTTTACTAGTGAAACCATTGCTGGCGAAATTTTTACTGGTAGCTTCTGTGATTCTATTTTTTTCACTTCTCTTCATTAATGCTTCTTTAAACTCTTCGAGGCCCAGATAAGGGTGTGGAAGACGAGATTCAATGGGATTAACTATGTAAATCATCTCGCTATCACCATTCGGTTTGCTTTTTTTGTGTATGATAAGATTATGTTTTTTGTATCCGTTGACTTCTTTTAGTTTTTCCACGTGTACATCGTATTGTTTGCTTCCATCAGAGAACCGACGTACTGGCTTGTCTCCAGCTGTATCTATAATTTAAAATCAATTGCACCACCACCAATATTAAGAAGCTTAAGTTCAATGGTATTGTAAACGAGCTCGTGTCTTATTATTACTTAGATGCTATTTAGTAGTACCAAACAAGTGATCTACAAAACATAATACAGTAGGTAGGTAGGTATCATCGTGAACTTATTAAATTGATGTTTATGTTTATGACATATCGCTGTGTTTTTTCACTTAAAATAACAGCGTCGGCACCGGCAGAGATACCTCAAATTACTAAACTCATAGCAAAAAAGTACACAATGGCCAGTACAAAAAGTACATGTTGTGCACTGACCATTGTTTACCTTTTTACTGCGAGAGATTAAATAAAACTTAGGCGTAGTATCGTCATCTTAATGATGATGATATTCTTAAACGTCATCTTCCTTTTCCTGATACTGATAATTTACACGGGCCTGTGCCAATATTATCCAGTGAAATCCCGTTGTCTTGATAACAATAACAGTAAAATATGTATGATATTTAACCCCTTCTCTCGCAGAAGCACACCGCTCGAACGACCGAACAATGGCGAACTATTGTTATATAAGATGTGTCGGCGAACCAGTTAAATCGATTTAACAAACCATCAAGCACAGCTTCCTTATACTTTCCATAAAGCTTCAATATCCACTCGTCCGTGTTGGCTGAATCCTGACCGAAAACATACTGAAAATCTACGAACAAAGTTATTATGGCAAGAAATAACTTCAATCTTTTGAAAGTAACTGTGAAACTCATGGTTACACATATCACATATCGATAAAAGTGCAAAATACAAGATGTTGTTGAATTTCAAATGCACGCTTGGATGGGGTTTAATTTAACAACGAATATACAAACATCGTGATTAGAAATATACAGGATGTAACATAAAGTTATAAGTACCTAAGCCTCTGCCACCCCATATTGGAAAAAGCGTGACGTTATAACAACAGAACATTTGCGCCCTCGGGATCAACCATTCGTGTTTTATAAGGCGCTATATAGGACACGGACAAGACTCGAAACAGAGACTGTAACATAGACACAACAGAACGAGAAAGTACAATGGGTAATTTTGTATGGGCCCCGTACCCATACTTGTAGCAACTACTGGCATATAACATTAGAAAGTCGTTCAAAATACCTACATATAAGTCTATATAAATCGCAAACGATCGTGTGTGTTAAGCAACATCTATCTGAAAAGGTAGCTGGATGGCTGACCGTTTCTACAGCGCATTTGTTTCAGGTTCTCAGACTACAGGATTAAGAGCCACCTGTAACCCGATTAGAAGCTTTTTCCTTGCGCGTTGTTGTTGGTATCCTATAATTAAATGGACTTGTATGGATGGACATTTAATTTGATCATATCTTTTTTCTCCCGCAAGTTCCGAAGCTACCTTCATACATTAAAACTATGTATTTTGAAAGACCTTTCCGATGGTTTAGGCCAGTAATTGCTACAAGGGTTGTGGATACACTTTTACCCATTGTTCTTTCCTTGTCTTCTGTCTCTGTCTCTTTCTCGTGTCCATTACGCTTAGTATAGCACGCTCCAGAAAGGCCCTTGTCTATGCACAAATGTCATTTTCTTTGTCAAGCCAGACGTATCCCGCTCTCGACGCGACGCGGGAGAGGGAGACGGACGACCACATTATAGACATGGCACGCACTTGTAAGTCTCTCTTCGACGTCGAGAGAGATTAAAAAGTGCCATGCTAAGCGTACTGTGCGTGTCATTTCCCGCTTGTATTGTATCGCTACGAACTGAAGCCACAGTATGTCCACAGGCGTCACGATAGAAGACTACGGGGTGTACACGATGCTGCCATCGCAGCAGCTGCCTCCCATCTCACCCTGGCCACCGGACGGAATGCTGGACCGAATGGACGATCTGGCGCACAAAGGTAAAGGTAATGGTGATGTGCTTTCTTCGAGACTTGTTATTTGGGTCAAGCACGGATATTTGGGAAGATAAATCAAACAGTCAATGGAATATTGCGGTCACAAATAGCCTTAATGATAGCCGACCTCCGATAGGAGATGGTACTTGAAGAAAAAGAATCAACAATTGGTCCACATTCACAGTTGGCGGTACAGGCATCCTCTTTACATCATCGGTACACCTGCATACAGGACGTTTTCAAAATGTGGTTTACAATAATGTTTCTATCCGATGAGAGATCATTACTCATCTACTTTCCAGTAATGTCCGTGCTTAACCCACTGATGAACACGTACATCAATGTAGCCTAGTTCTGACATTTACTAGACTTGATCTTAAAACCTCTGCAAATTCTAGCTCTACATTAAGCCAAGAGTCCGCCGCTATTAAAATCGTGCGTGAAGTGATAATTGACTTTTCATCCGTTCTATCTTCCCCGATGTCACCAGAGTAGAATGCCCAGTTTTGATCCCTATCCACCAGGGACGATAGCAGAAATTTTTGTCTCTTCGCCAGTACCAGGGGAATCCCAGTGGGGACTGTTAAATCATCAATCAAGATTAGACCGCCATTAATGGTTAAAAGGTTCATTCTGGGTCCAGGTCACAGCCACGCCAAAAGACAGCAACTACAACTTTTCTTGCAAAAGTAGAGTGTTAATTTGTGATATCCTCCCCGATGGTGTAACCGCGGGGACCTGATCCACCAAGAACGTCAAATCGCACCTCTAAACTAATCCAAGAGTAAACCGCGATTAATGGTTGTAAGGTTCATGGGTTCCGATCACAGCGATTAACCAAATCAGTAATCAGTAAATCGTGAACTGTTTTTCCATTTTCTTGCAAAAATAGTCTGTTAATCTGTGCTATCCTAGCCGATTGACGTAACCCCGGGAGGTCCGTCACCGATCAGTTTTGATCCCGTAAAATCGCACCTCTAAAAGTTTAATCTAAGCCAAGAGTAAACCGTTATAAACGGTTGCAAGGTTAATTCTAGGTTCAGGTCACAGCGGGGTTAATCAGCTTGGTTGCGTGTTTGCCGCGCCAGAAGACCGTGAAGCCTTTTCTTGCAGAATTTAACTAGACTATAAATCTGTGCAATCCTCCCTGATGGAAGTAACATCGGGGTAGATGGCCCATCATTTTGGCTCTTCCTCGGGACCGATCTGCCAGGGACGATGGCACTGGCTCTTCCCCTTTACCCATGAGGGGGCTCCATTTAAAATTGCCATTTACCCACGAGGGCTTCTCCAACAACTCCAGTTAAAATTAATTAATTCTGGCTTCAGGTCACAGCGGGATTAACCAGCTCAGAAGACTGTGAACTGTCATTCCCTTTCCTCTTTAAAAGTAGTCTGTTAATCTGTGCTATCGTCCCCGATGGACGTAACCCCGGGGGTCCGTCACCCATCAGTTTTGATCCCGTAAAATCAAAAGTTTAATCTAAGCCAAGAGTAAACCGCGATTAACGGTTGTAAGGTTCATTCTGGGTTCAGGTCACAGCGGTGTTAACCAGCTCGGCGGCGTGTTTGTAGGGGGCCGCCCGCTGCCGGACAGCACGCGACAGAAGATCGTCGAGCTAGCGCACAGCGGGGCGCGGCCGTGCGACATCAGCCGGATACTGCAGGTGTCGAACGGCTGCGTGAGCAAGATCCTTGGCAGGTGAGTGCGCTTCTTTGTGACTTCTTCCTTTTCTTCTTCTTCGATGCCGCTCCAAACTGGAGGTTGGCGGTCAGATTATACTCCTCTCTGTTCTGGCCACTCCCGTCCACTCCCTGAAGTTTCGGAGCCACGATCTGCCCAAGCATCTTTTGCCCGCTATGAAAATTATGGGCTTTACTTAGATTTCCGTCATAGTCAAGTCAGTCTTTCAACGATCGATCTTTAGGCGCGTGAGTGACGTTTACACGGGGACATAATATGTAGCCCACTCATGTCCCCACCAAGAGGCACGGGTCTTTACTCGGATACGGGTAAGTTTGGATGAGGTGAGGGTAGGTCTAGGTACCTAGTTCTCGTTACATGCATTCAGGTTTTCGTCATAGTCAAGTCAGTCTCCCAACAATATTTTGGCGCGTGCGTGACTTTTACAGTGGGGCACCAGTTTTATACCTTGCGCCGGTTATCATGGCAATAATAGACATTCAACCGCTAAGAAACAGCATGCGATTTTTTTTCATTGGTCATCGGCGTCATTAGCATTAGTTCTACCTGTCACCGCGCGTCAAAAGTGCGTTCCACCGCGCAAAATTTTGATTTCTTCAACCTGCTGTCAACCTAGCGCGTGCTATCCCAAGTATAGTTATTCCACCAAGCACAAAGTCCACTCTATTTCCATCAAAAGCCAATCCGGAATCAAAACTCAACCACAAACCAATAAGAACAAAAACCGATAGACACCCAATGCCGTTGGCTGTCAATACAACCTTCTCGAGTAACCAATATGTCATCTGAGACCACTCTGACTGTCCTTCATAGACCTTGTCTAGATAAAATGAATTAGATACCTGCTCCTCTCTTTATTAGAAAGCAATATGATTTAACGTTTCGTAACTTCGCTGTCTTGTGTAATGAGGGATTGGAACGTCGGTTTTGATTGTTTAAATGGGAATATAGTGATTTATTCGATCACCTCACTCATACTCATTCTTGTAACTTGACATTTGAATGCTAGCCAGAAAGTTGGGTAGACAGCAGGCAAGTTAGCATACATAAATCAAACATTCCGTTACCCAGTTTCGTTGTCTAATTTAATTCAAAATTACGGACTTTAGCACGGAATTACTGAAATGAGTTTAAGCTGTGATCTTTACAAAATCACAGCAAATTTTCCTTTCGGAAGCCGCTTTACTATACCTCTGTATGTAAAGGTATATTATACCCTATCCAATATAACAGGCAACTTGACAGCTAACCTAAAACTTCATAAAATCCAAATAATAAATATCTTTAATTAAGTGATGATAGCAGTGATGGCGATGACAACTCTTCTGTTAGTTCAACTGATTAAACAATTTCGATTCTTTCCGGTGACATCCCTAGTGTTTAAAAAGTGGATTTTATGAAGTTTTAGGTTAGCTGTCAAGTTGCCTGTTATATTGGATAGGGTATAAATAGCCATCAGACTCAATAAATTACGCCAGAGAGGAGATAGAGGGTTGAATTACTGGCTATTGTATTTTGTGCCTTTGCCACCACATATGGGGAAATATGTGACGTGTTTTGCGTCAGTCTAAACCTACGTTCCGAATCGTCTGTCTGTCTGGTTTCCCGCTCAACACATTCTGTGGTTACATACTGATTCTTGTGGCCTTAACCATAAAATTGTACGTTCTATCGTTAGAATATATAAAGCCACATTTATAAGTTACACAGCCATCTCACTCAGAGTCAAATAAACTTGGAACTAAAAGTTTTCTTGCGTATCATGCTTTACATTTGGTTTTAATGTGTAATTTCAGTTTCACGTGATATAAAGTGACAAACTAGCTGTAAGTGGGCACAATTGGGCCTCTGATACCCCTTAGGGAAAAGGCGCTAAATAGGACTGACTGACTGAATGACTGACCTGTTTGACTGTTTAAAAAAACACAAGAAACGTCGCTTTTATTTCCATACGGGGTGTCAGCAAGCGACTTTTCATGCACGCAGCTAGTCATTCTCTACTTCCTCTCTTATAGATTACCATTGTAACATTGTAACATATAAACGTTGTACTAATGTATTAGAACTTAACACATAGTGGTTAGAGTAGTGCGGTGTCCATTTCCAACGCATTTTTGGAATAGTCTCCTCCGTGGTTGGCGGGGGGAGGGCGGGGGGGGGGGGGGGGGGCAACTAGAGATCGGTTTGCCTCGCCATTGCTTGCGGTTGAATAGTTTGTGCTGTCCATTTGTGTATAGACCTGCCAACTTAACTGTAAAATGACGAGTGTCGCTAGTGGCTTTCCCCAATATTGGCATATTTGGGAATTGCGTCCGAGAATACAATGGCGTTTCAAAGATGGCGGTTGTGGTTCTAAATTCTGTCATTTCACAGTTAACTTGGTAGGTCTGTATCTAGTCTTACTATTCTACATGTTCTACTAGTCTACATATTAGGACTAGCAAAACATAAAAAACCGAGACACAATAAATGAAACTAAGTGCCTGATTCAAGAAGTATTTAAAACATACTTACTTATTTAATTATATCTTCAGACTTGTGATCAATTCGCCGTAAACGCAAGAATGTAAGTATATTATTTTTATCTATCTGGAATTTATTATTGAAATAAACGAAGACTTTTGTTACATTACTTAAATGTGAACAAAAATTACAGTTGCGGATCTTCCAGAAAACAACCAAACTAAATAAAATACAATGAATCTATAGTTTAGAAATCGGTCACTTCATAAATTCATAATTTTACATAATTTTAGATACCTACTTACTTCTCCCTATTATAGTACCTATAGATAGCGTATATTGTAAATATTTTTCGTTTCCCCCCAAAATGTATTTCCATTTAATTCGCCATTTTCAATTTCCTCCCAAATTCGCCAGTTGGCCAGCAACTCAATACCTGGAGTACGAAAAAACGACATCGCCCGGCATCGAACCCGATACCTCGCTGTCGGAACCCGATACCGACCGGTTGGTCCTGTTCCCCACATTTTTCAACAACAAACAGCACATCTTCTAAATTTCCCTTAATATTTTTAGCTGGTTTGATTCCCGGGTGATGCGAATTTTAGAAAATCTTTGAATCTAGTTGTGTTTAAAAAGATAAAAGATAAATTCCCTGAAATAGCTTATTTTTTATGTTTTTTTTTTCGTTTTGGCGCTTACGTTGATTCAGATTAGGTGCGAGCGCACAATTGCCATCCCACTTGTTCCTATTCCCGAGTAATATTCGCTTCTCACTTCCGCAATCTTCGTTGACCTTGGTTTGTTATGTTTCATTCGTCCTCTTCAGATTAATTGATTGATTGTGGGAAACAGGATCAACCCCGACGGCCCATGTCGCACAGTTAAGACACCCTTCGTCCTTTGACAAGGTTCTAGACGTTCTAGACTTGCAAATAACGGCGACAGTGAATACCTAAACAGGATGCGTAGGCACATTCTAAGCCCGGATTTTAACAACGAATTTTTCTCGAGAGTATCTTCTACTTTTTCATAGACACCAGTGACACCTAGAGATCACCTCATTTTGAACTGTCATTTGTCATACAAGTTATCCTCGGGATAGTTATTCTCGTATAACGTTTTGTTGGTAAAATCCAGCCTAAGTCTGGTACGCTGAGGCGCAGGCCAAGCAGACCACGCAGATCAGATTTTGCAGGACGTCTTTTGTTTGACGACGTTTGTCATACCTTAGCATACCACAAGACTAAAAACATTTTATAAGAGAATGGTTGATATTTCTATGGAAGCCATATTGCTCCGATTGTTATGTTTTGCTCACATTCCAAATCCAAATCCAAGTAATTTGGAGAATGTTGGAGGCTACCCTAATTTGTCACGTTTTATTGGAATTTTATTGGAAAGGCAAAATAAAGATTTGCTTTTTTTTCACTAGTTAGCGGCGGCGTGTCAAAATATGGAAACAAACTGCTGTCAAAACCTTAGTTCCAGTTTCGGTGGCGCAGGCCCACTGGGGTCCGTTAAATGACGAAGCTCTACCGTTTCGGTTGTTCATTCACCGTATTTCTGCCGGTAATGGTTAGGGTGGCCATACTCGCTTGTAATAATGACTTGTGGGTTTCATTCATGAAATATTCCAAAATATACTAGTAAAGAAACTGCGATCCATCCATAGCCACAACAGAGTTTGTATATCTATAATTCGCCAAGTTAAAAACTTAAAAAACCGACTTCATGACCTATCACTTAGTCCTCCCCGTTCGAAATACAAATGTCGTCTGTAAACCCGAAAACGAGCCTACAAAATCTGTTTCCTGACAGTGAAGTCCATACATAATATAAACGAATATACGATCCTAACAGGCTGATTTTATCTCGTGACAATGGCTATAAACACCGAAAAAGCGGGATGTATAATGTCATCCAGGCAAAAACAAATTAAACTTCACAGTTTTTTCATGTAGAAACCTAACTACTGAGCCGATTCCTGATTTTCAAAAAATGGGACCAAACTATTTAGCCTCCCTTTCGAATAAAGAAAGAATTTTTGAAATCGGTTCATAAAGTGTAGTACCAGTTTCGATGTAAAAAACATAAAAAAAGAATACAGCCGAATTGATGACCCCCTCCTTTTTTGAAGTCTTTTAAATAGTGTACACTAAAGGCATTCGATTGATCTTGAAACATGATTTTGGTAAAACCGGTACTGCAAATTTTCAAAATAAAAGCAATAACAGATATTTCTCAGTCGACCACTACACTCCACAGATACTACGAGACCGGCTCGATCCGGCCGCGCGCGATCGGCGGCTCCAAGCCGCGAGTCGCGACCGCCGAGGTGGTCAACAAGATAGCGCAGTACAAGAGGGAGTGCCCTTCAATCTTCGCCTGGGAGATCAGGGACCGGCTGCTGAGCGATGGCGTGTGCACCTCGGATAACATACCTAGCGTGAGTGCTGATATTGAAGGTTCCGTACCCGAAGGGTGCCAAACGGGACCCTATTACTGGACTTCGCTGTCCGTCTGGCTGTCTGTCTGTCACCAGGCTGTATGTCATGAACCCTGGTAGCTAGACAGTTGAAATTTTCACAGATGATGTATTTCTGTTGCCGATATAACAACAAATACTAAAAAAAATATTAAGGGGTGCTCCCATACAAGTAACGTGTTTTTTTTTTGCGGTTTTTTTATAGATAATGGTACGGAACCCTTCGTGCGCGAGTCCGACTCGCATTTGGCCGGTTATTATTATTTTTATCGACCTATTTTTAAGTATTTACACTGAAAAAATTGGTTAGCTGTTAGCTACACAACTTTTTGGTAAAGTATAGTTTACTAAGCTAAACTTTATCTACGTTAGCGATTGTTTTGCTGTACATTGCGCGAATTGTACGTTTCGGTGTGGTACCAGAGCAATCAAACACTTCTTATAAAACTCAAAATTCGGTAAATAGTAACCTACAGTCTATTCGTAATAAGAATGCAGTGAAATTTAAATTTAAATCTATTAACACACAATCACAGGACAGGACACAACCTCCGCGTTCGAAAGTTTGCCTTCAACTGGTCACTGTGAAATTGGCTTGATAATTGGAAACGATTTGACTGGTTACGGGGCGTGGCTAGGCCGCCGGACAGTGATGACTTTACTGCATTCTTATCGAATCGAATAGACTTTTTTTATTGTATATTTTTTTATGGTTTAATTAAAAAGATAACTAACTCACCGGCACGCAATATGGATTCTCGTGATTAAATTAGTTGGATCGACAATTTTATCCACAAAAGTTGTATGTAGCAGAAAACAGTCTACTTGTCTATGTTAGTAGTACAGTTTACCTTCGTCTGTGTTTCTGTGTTTAACACGACGTAATTTTTTCAAAGTCTTATTTCATACTCGACTGGATTTATCACCGTATTTTTATTCAAATTGAAAATTCACGGAGAAAGTTCACTACAATATAAAATCGACCGTATCAACACAATTTCCTGGTGGATTGTACTATTAGTAAAGCTTTACAACTTTTATTACTAAAGGTTTATGATGCAGGCCTGGGGCCCGATGCTGCTCTGAGAAACGCACTTATATTGGATCGCTATCGCATCGTAAGCACCCAAAATGGCGTCATTTGGTATGCTACCAAATGGTACCAAATGACGCCATTTTGGGTGTTTACGATGCGATAGCGATCCAATATAAGTGCGTTTCTCAGAGCAGCATCAGGCCCCTGATATCATTTAATTGTAGCGTTTCTTGTATATGTTATTAGGTCTGCCTAAGATGTTTCGTTATAGTCTTCCCTAACAAAGCAATGCGTGACTTAAAAAGGCCTGACTTTTCCCACATGCGGTGGTAATGACAAAGGCAAGATTATAGCACGTTTAGCCAGCATACTTGAATTTTCGATTTGTTTTAACCTTTAACTATGGACGTTCCATTTTTGTTACACTACTATGGACGTGCGGCCTCACAGACCGCTGTCTTAAAGGACTGGTTTCTATCTTGATGAGTAAGTATTGTATATTTTTTTGTTTTTATCCCTTATGAGAGTTACTAAATATAAATAAATGATGTAATTTTAATGAAAAATGAATTTATTTTAAACTAAATCTAACGATATAACAATCGAACGCAATTTTCAGACTTTTTAGCTTGAGATCACTTTATAGGTATATTGTCACAGGAAAACGGCTTTTTTAGTTAGTTTAACTTCTTACACAATAAAATATAAAGAACAAAGAACATAAAAAACTAAACATAATCTTCTCAAAACTAAACATAAAAATTTCGACAAGGGCCCAACTTGTTTATATTTGTTGGCAGTTATTGCATAGCGGCTTAGAGCATTGTAGGCATATTGGCTGTTACAGCCTACACAAGTGTGGGTCGTCTTTCGTTTTATCTTTGGTGGGCATAGTTTATCGTTTTTTGGTCTTTTTTGACATTTTAGTTTACAAAATCTAAAACAAACAAAATCACCGTCAGCGTCAATTTATAACACAAACGTGGACGCGCGGTCTCACAGACCGCACTCAAAATATAAAGTGAAATTACTCAAGTAATATTCAGCCGGCGACATAGCCTTCACTCTCAACGGTCGTTTTGCCACAAAAACCGAAGCTACTGAGGCCGGCATTCGCGTGGGGTACGCAGAAGGAGGTGGGCACGTGAATCAGAAACTGCAAGCGGCCTGTGAGACCGCACGTCCATAGTTAAAGGTTAAGTATGGTCCAAAACGTTCTTTCAGCTAAAACAAAAGCCATTTCCATACAATATTCCTGAAACCGCCTGCCGAGATAAGACAAAAGACGCTCTTTTAAAAGACAAGGACGATTTTTTCTTCATAAAAACACGCCTTAGAAGTGCGAAAATACCTACCCCATAAAAACCGTGGGCTACAAAATGCAATGTTCTCTAAGTACGTAGATATGAAAAACATTTAACAGCGGGTAGGTATAACAAGGACGTTAGGGTGGGTTTATGTTGGGTTTCAATTTCAATAAATGTATGAGAACGAAAAAATGTTGGTGGAACGTAAAAATGAGATAAATAGTGAATCAAAACTTAAGCGTTGCGTTCGTGTTATTGTACTGTCTTCACCGAAAACCTAACCCTAATGTAAATGTAAATGTAGCCCATTAATGTCCCCACCGAGGGGCACAGGCCTTTACCCGGATCCGAGTAAGATTGAGCCACACTCCACCACGCTGGCTCAGTGCGTGTTGTTGGAGGGGTTCTATGACAATGACAACCCTAATGACAAATCTTTATCCTCCTCTACCTGTCGTTGATTCCCCAATGGGGTGGCAGTAGCACTTTGCACCCAATGTTTAGCCAACTTCTAACACTCATGACTAGGGGTTAGCCCATCGCTTCCGATACGAATTTCGAGCCCATTAGTCCCGATTTCACAATCATCTCTCAAAATCACACCTTTGTGCATGGAGCTTAAAAAAATATAACCTTGTATATACAGGGTGCGCCATAACGTCTTATCTTTACCATACACTATAAAGGCTCCCCTTTTCCCCTCCCCCCTCACCACCCACCCCCGCAGTGGCAAAACAATATGACGTTATAACTTTTTTTTCCTTTTTTGAATAAGGGGCGCTCCCTTTCGGGACACCCTTTAAATATCTCCGATACTTCTTCCTGTATACAGCATGATGCTTTTTTAATATCGCAGGAGACGGTCTTTTTGTTCTCTTTTAGATGTTTGTGGATAGGTAGGTATTTGAAATCGAGTTTTATGTTATGTATGATGCACATATAACGTTAGTGGTTATATTGTGATTCAGCATGTGTTTAATGAAATTGTATGCGATCCTCTGACATTGTTTTACGACTGCTACCACCGAGTAGTGACAGTACTAAGGATCTACAGTTTAACGTGTCATCGGAAGGGTCCGAAACAAATACCACACACACACAGAATCGGACTCCCATCCTTTACCAGTCCTGGCCATATGTTGCTACCCACATTTTCGTTTCCGATGTACAGAGGTACGATAAATAATTCACCAAGTTAAAAACTAACCTGTAGTCCTCCCCGCTCAGTACACAAATGTCGTCTATAGACCCGAAAACAAGCCTACGAAATCTGTCTCCTGACAGTGAAGTCCATACGTATTACATAATATAAACGAATAAACGATCCTAATAGCTATACTTTATCTTGCGACAATGACTATAAACACCAAAAAGACTGGATGTATAATATCATCCAGGTAAAAACAAATTAAACTTCACAGTTCTTTTCATGTAGAAACCTAACTACTGGAACGATTCCTGATTTTATTAATGGGACCCTTTCTAACAAAGAAAGAATTTTTGAAATCAATTCATAAATAGTATCAGTTTCGATGTAACAATAATTTAAAAAAAAATGATAAACCTGCAACCGAATTGATAACCCCCTCCTTTTTTGAAGTCGGTTAAAAAATGGGATAATAACTATAAAATACCCAATGAAGCTTGGTTTACGATCATAATTATCAAAAAAAAAATTTAACCTTCTGGAAATCGATTACGAGTTTACCGATGTATGCATAATATCTTCGGTGGACATAGATACTGTAAGTAAGTAGTACAATAATATGTAAAAGATTACAAACAGTAAACGAGACTCCGGCACATAGGTACTTGAGGGCACTTGAATTTTATTTAACATAAGAAACGAAGACGGACCAACTAAATTATAAATTGTAATTATGTAATTTAATTATTGAAATAAACAGAACAGAAAGTACAAGTCAAAGTAAAAGTCACCGTTTACGCCATAATTTCAAAAGACACAACCATAACTTAAGCACCATTTCACCACGCAACGACCCCTAAAAAACGCTTCCCCATAAATTATTTACCAAATCGCCCCATCACCCTGTGAATGTCATTTCTTCGAGAAAAGAAAAAAAACACTCAACGGAAAATATAAACTGGGAAAAATGAAGAGAGATGACGATATACGTGCCTAATGAGTGCGAAAGAGTTAAAATCATTTCTGTTCTTTCGCCGTTTAAGGAAAGGGGAAGATGGGGCGATTCTGACACGGTAGGTATGAATAAAGAAAATATGAAAGGCTTTGTTACCGTAAAAATTCTTGTACAGGGGATAAAGTCTTTAAGTTACCGGAGGG
The DNA here is from genome assembly GCA_963457715.1 of Argyresthia albistria. Classification (NCBI taxonomy): domain Eukaryota; kingdom Metazoa; phylum Arthropoda; class Insecta; order Lepidoptera; family Argyresthiidae; genus Argyresthia; species Argyresthia albistria. Next base: position 2,364,904 of record OY735259.1, read on the forward strand.
AGGTTCGTGTATACGTTATATAGTTGAGTATAGCTTGGCTTAAAGAGGGGATTTCGTAAAGCTTTTAACGTAGCGTTCAAAGCAACGTAATGAAAAATATTTTACTGATCTGATTTTTTTATATGATACAAGTCCGTCGTTTCCGTGCATTTTGGTCGGAAAATGTGTGCGGTTAAAAGTTTTATAGAGCCATGTATAGTACAGAAGATGAGACCTGAGAAATGCCATTGCGTGAGTGCATTGATCTTCACCATCCAGTCTTCGACGAAGTGTGAGACTTGTCTATGTAAGTTTCGTCAGTGTAGTGTACTCTTGTCAAGTACCTAGCCCATTAGCTGTCCCTTATAGAAGTTATCTTATCTGTAGAATGAGCGATGGCGCCACCATCTACTCCAAGTCTCCAATTGAACAGCATACACCATACAATACAAACTGACAGCGAAGTGACGTTGTCATAGTGGTGCCAATAATTTGCGCATTGGCCATTCTAAGGATAGGACGCGGTGTGTCTGTACGCACTACGCACACAGTCGCAACACTCAGATCTCGTCTTCATGCTTGTTTGAATTACATATAACATTTATTTATTACCAACTCTAACAGTCTGCCTAAAAATATGTTATTCTTAAAATACGTTCTATAACTCATCCCTAAATATATATTATGAGAGAGGTCCTGGGTTCGAATCCCGGCTGGGGACAAAAAATACCCCAGGTCTTGGATGTTTACATGTTTGTGATGTTGCCGTTTCTGGTTCCCACGACACAGGGTATCCTAGTGTGGGGCCAGAAGCAATGTATGTGCCTGTATGTAAATTTTATGTTTATGTTTATATTCTAAATTCTAATAAAATCACTAGGAAAATTTATAGCGATATCTCCATTACTCATAATTTATATATGTTACGTTCCTCTCAAGTATTTTAAAGATACTGTACTTGTAATGATGTATAACACTCACGCAATGTTTTCGTATGTATGTATAGGTATGTTGTATAGAAGAGGGTACTTTGGAATATATTAACGTCAAAGTATCGATTCTCCGCTTGTTTCAATGGGCTCATGTCTAAATTGATTATGTTTGATATTGGAATTATGAATATTTTTAACGCGAAAATGTCGACGACGTTTCTTTCGTTTTGAAATTGATTGTATAAATAATCATATAGGTACTTACATATACAATATTATATTGACGCAATTCTACCACCCCATGAGGAAATAGACGGGACGCCATGTGACGCTGTGTTTTTATTTTATTTAAGCGCTGATAAATTATAATATTGAAGCTTATTCAATAGCAATACTTCGGTATTGCACATAAATCTGGGAATATGTCTGAACCTAAACATTGGCATTGTATACAAAATGAGTCAACAACATCAGATTTGTATATTTCCAGCAGTTGTATTTTGTAAACTCCATTAGGGCTGAATTCGACCAACAAAAAGTTATCCGGAGAATAACTATCCCGGGAATAAATTGTGACTTTTTCATAGACATCTAGATCAGTGTTTATGAAAATATTGCTTTACTTACTTACTTTATACTTTATTGCACAAAAACAGAATACAGACACTTAATAATGAAAAAAACATGTACAAAGGCGAGCTTATCTCTTATAAGAGATCTCTTCCAGCAAACCTAGGATGGACAGGATTAATTAACAAAATTATTACAAGTTATCCCCGGGATAGTTATTCTCCGTAGAACTTTTTGTTGGTAAAATCCAGCCTAAGTGTAACAATATGTGTCCACAAAATGCAACATTAAGTATTTGATACAGTTCTAGTATTGTAACAGCTCCTAAAAAGTATCTATTTTGACTAGCTGTCCAATACCGAATCATTATAAAATACACGAAACGACCTATCGACTAGTGTGTTTACTTCTAATTGAGCATCTTTCATACTAAATAGAAATTGACACATTCAAAAACCCTTTCCTCTTCACGGAAAACAAGATTAGCAAACTAGGGGTGCCAAAAACATCGTTAAGCCGGTCCTTAACTACAAAAAAAAACGACACGAAACCCTATTATGAATTCATACGTCACAACCCTAGATTACAGTTTGACCGCCAACATTAGACTCTAGTCTGTACCCCTATAGGTATATGGTTGAGCATTGATCGGATTTTTGGTAAAGGGTCATGTGCAGTAGGGCCATAGACACAAATGTTGAACATGCGTTCCCGTAGCAAATCACTTCCGGGCCACTAAGTTCAGGCCAAATTAATGCATTTAGCACGCTCCTGTGACAGCCCTGTGGATGACAACTTTATTTCATTGTAACCATTTTTCTTGTCATTTTATCGTCAATGGGGGTAGCTGCTGTCTCTTCTTTTGGTTCGAATATTTGGATTTATTTTTAGTGTTGAAATATTTATGTAAACGGTTCGTACGAACGTTCCAATATATATTTTGTGTATTCGTTTATACTCAGTTTTCATATTTAATTTGCATTTTTTTATAATATGTGATTCAAAATGAGATTAGCACACGTCGTTTCCTCCTGATTTACCTTTATTTATATTAGCAATTTTAAGTAAAATTGCGCACTTTAATGGGTCGTACCCGTTAATATACATATGTCTATATTAAGCCATATTTTGTTAGAGATAGGCAATGTAATAAACAGATATCTGCCAAACAACGGAAAACTCAGCAAAACATGCGAAGACTTCAACAAAAATCAAATAAACAGTGTATCAAAAGCACCGATTTAAAATATCATTATGTATCATATCTGAGACTGCGATCTCACGGGGGCGAGGCCCGGATTCGCAACAAATTGTAACAAAGAACGGCCGAAAGAAGATTATCGAAGACGACACGTGTCGCGCACGTGACGAACGAGTGGCCCACGATAGGTACCTTCACCCTATTTTACCATCCTAACCGAAATTTCAACCATTTCCCAACGCTCTAAAGATCGTTTTGCCTTGTCAGATGCACACTTGAAAATATTGCATATGAATATTAGAAAATGACGTCTTTCGATAAAGAATCAAGGCGTATTTTTCGATGGAGTAAAATATATGAAAGATATTTAGCAGTGAAGAAGTGTTGGAGAGAAATTAATACCACAATTTGGAGGATTTAAAGCTTAAATTGTAGTTGAATGTAATCGGAAGAGTAAATATATCTATATGTAGAATTGCGGACGGTTGTCTCGACGTGTGTCAGGGACGTGTGTGGATGTTGGTGTCAGAAACAAAAATCGCCACTGGCAATGACTCTATTGGTTTTGCTGGTTTTCAATGCGATTTTCAAATAGCATGTAGAACTAAAATAAAAATATTCTAAATCCATACTAGAAAATATACAACAGTTTCTTTTTTGGCTGCTATAGGTTCTATATTCTTTAAAACTAACAGTTTATATGCCCTCAAAATACCAGAAATACTTAGTTATCAAACACATACGCACAGCGTCACCCGCCATTCCTTGCGGGGTAGGAGAGGCACAGCGGTACCCACGTTCAACCCAAACCATAAAATAATATGACGACCTCTGTGGCGCAGCGGTTGGTTGTTCTGCCTTCTATGAGAGGTCCCGGGTTTCATTACCGGCTCGTTTAACCCGGGTCTTGTATGTGCTGTCGCTGTTTCTGGTTCCCACGACACATGGCATCATAGTATCGGTCCAGAAGCAATGTATAATGTATGTGCCATTGTGCCTGTGTTAATGAAGTTATTTGCTAAGGTTGAAAAATGTTTCATGTTTCAACCTTACAGGCCCCTAATACTGCTCTGAGAATTTCACTTATATTTCATTACTATTTCATTACTATTCCATTGCAAACACCCAATCAAGGAGGATAAGGAGGATAATAATTTAGGAGAATACCAAATGACGCCATTTTGGGTGTTTGCAATGGAATAGTAATGAAATAGTAATGAAATATAAGTGAAATTCTCAGAGCAGCATTAGGCCTCAGATTGTTTTATCACCTTCGTCCAAATCACATATCTCTCCCCAATTGATCCAAACTCAAATCCACAACTAGTTAATTACAAGGTTTACAACCGTTAAGGGCTCCTCTGTGAGTTTTGTGACACCCTGGGGAGAGCACGTGCGATTCTGTAGCCTATTCTACGGAGATTAAGATTATTATCTGATGGACAAGTGGATGCAGCTGTTTTTTGTAGACTACTTAATTGTCGTCAGCAAAAGGGCTCAGACTCAGCGTGATGTCACAGGAGGACCTGTGACGCTGGTTTTCAGTCTGGGACCCAGAAACTTTAACCGAAATGGTTTATGTAATGTCCAAAATAAACATAAATGCAAAATTAAATATAAATAAATAAAGAGTTCTACTTAGTTATTGAATTTTCTCATTTTATTAAAATGATTACGCTACTAAACAAGAAAAATACAATCTCAAAAGCACGCATGAACGCATTCATAAATAAACTAAAAACACTTTAAAAAGTCAAATGCAAACATTTCCGCTTTTCGACACTAACGAATCTCGAAATCTAATAAATTCTAATATCAAACAAACAACTCTCAACTAAGACTCGGCTCAAATCGATCTCATAACTAACAGCTAAGGGAGCATAGGGTGTGAAGCGAAGCGTCATAAGTACTGTGCCGCGTGCCACGATAGATATGCTTTTTTTATTCTTTGCGTTAGTTTCTGACATGTTATTGGATTCGAAGTGTAAATGGTCCACATTGTGTTACAAGTTCCTAAAAATTTGATGTTATGTTCCATCCACATTCAATAATCCAATGTTGACATTTATTAAAACACATTACAAATTACTCAAACAAAGAGTACCTACTATAAAAAAATACAACGTCAATAATATCCACGCGATAGCTTCGTCGCTCTCGTCATCAGTCGTTTGACATTTACAGTTCAGTGTTTGAAAAGTATAGTTTAGTGTTAAATGACTGTATACTGACGTCATATTTTAATACCAAACTATATTTAGTTGGACCTATGGATTTAAAATTCTAAATTAATACACAGCTGACCGTCCCGTCCGTCCTTCCGCAAGTTTCATCTTACTTTACCTATTGGTAACATTATTTTCTGTTAAATCAGGGTGTATCCACAAACTGTGAAACAGTCCTGTATTAAGTAATCTATTTGTAACCAAACTACATCATTTCGTTACCCCTAAAAGCCACCCCTGGCCCAACAAAATTAAACACCGATAGCAACGTCAGATAAGATGCGACTGCGATTAAACTCTTAAAACAACATTATTAGTTGCGTGCGTTCGGCACTAGATGAGATTTATTTGCTGATCCACTCAGAATTAGGATTTGTAGCGATTTATGTTATCGTTAACCAAACATTATGTCATTTATGTGAAAGATGTATGATTGATTTCATTGGATTTTTTATTCTAAAGGTATTTCATAATCTATCAACCCGTAGTTGGAAGTGAACTCTTGTTAGAGACACAGATTAATAAAGAGTTAGAGATAAGCTCGCCTTTATGCAAAATATTATGTAAATACAAATAATACATAATACATGAAATGTCGAGCGTAATAATTATTCTAGCTCTAGGTAGGTAGATACTAGGTAAACCTATGTCTATTTATCCTTACTTGTCATAACAGTTACAAGTTATATCAATCGAAAACTTATTCATGGTAATTATATAAAATTCTGAATTAATTTCATTAACAGATTCAACATTAAATTCTATCAGAGCTTGGGAATTCATACACATAATTCACTAGGAATTTCAGTTACTTGGTTTGTAAGTTTAAAAAATTGGACATAATATAAAATGTATTACGCCGCCTTCTGCTGCGCTGTAGCAAAAGCTTACGTGCGTAGCAGTGCTACGAGCGTAACGCTCTACGGGTGCTACGAAACGAATGCCTGCAATAGTAGTTAGCTTTATCTATCTTTATTAGTTGCTGATAGACTGCATTTTAGCAACAAAAAGTTATACGAGTATAACTGTCCCGGGGATAATTTGTCTGACAATGAAAGTTCAAAATGAGGTGATCTGATTTGGTGTCTAGGAAAAAGTAGAAGATACTCTCGAGTAAAAGCTACTCTTTCGTTGGTAAAACTTTGTTTGTGAGTAGTGTATGTGTTATATTTGTGAAATAGTGTTTCACCCTACTTCGTATCCCAACAATAGAGCCCGTATTAATCAACCGCTCTCAGCTCTGAGAGCTATCTCAAGCGCGTGAAAATTAGAGATTTCATATGACAAAATCGTCTTTGTGACATACATAGCTGACTACAATTATGACTACAATACAAATACGAGTCTAGTACAGTTAAGAACAGAATCAGCTGGCTTAGTCTTATTTGGTAGGTTCGCCCTGGCCCAGGTAATTAATTTTCTTACTGTACTACATATAATATGTTCTTAACAGACGTTCTAACGGTGATAGAAACCATAATGAAGAATTCTTCATTACTGCTAGGGCGATTGGCTATCCCCCTGTCACCGTATGGATAAAGGCGTGACGCTATTGTATCTTACTATTCTGTAACACCCTGTACAGTGCGCAGTGAGGTTCGGAATGTGTTTGCGGCTCTAATTGTCTAATGAATGGGCCTGGTCAGCGATCGGTCGATATTAGTCACAAATGGTCGTAATTCGACCTTGTACAGCCAGTCGAGAATGGCCAATAATTCGACACTGTATAGCCATCGCCGTACAGATCAGATAAGGCTAGTATTTAAACGAGCTAGCGAAAATTCTAACCTAGGTTAGGTTAGGTTAGTGAAATACTAAATCCCCGGAAAAAAAAACGAAACCACGGAAAACAATTTGAATTTGAATGCCTCTTGAGTTAGTATCCCTATATATATATATAGTCTGTTTCTTTCAGAAAGTCAGTATTTTAGTCGGAGATTTACTGGTTTTTCGGAACCAATATTATTTCCCGTTTTAGAACAGCTTTATTCATTTGTGTTGCTATGTGCTATCAGTACACAAATATACATATGTACCGTCAAAATCACCGCCGATTCTTCGTAACTACCCTCACGTAGTACAGTCTAGAGTGTAAAATCTGTGAGAGTGGATTAAAATCGCGTAAAAGTCGGAACATATGGACGGTTTGAATATTGCAGGGGGCGCACCCTCCGTGTTAACTAGATGCAAAACATTGAGGCTGCGTGTGCTATGATGTTGTTAGGTTTATAAACTGCTAGCACGGTCAAATTAAGGAAATCAGACCGAATTTACCGATTTAGTATATTCATTTGGAAACTTCAGAGAATAAGTATACCAATTTCCAAAACTACACGAATTATTCGGTCTGACCGTCGATTTTTGAGCTAGTTTTCCTGTACTATAGCAACATCCTTAAATATAGGGTTGAAAATCTCACAGAATGTATTTCGCTACAGCTTGAAATAATGAACTAGGCGCCTTTTCTTGTACGATGACACAGAACCCTTTGTGCGTGAGTCCGACACGCTCTTCACCGTTTTTCTTCACAATTCTACATCTATTTAGCTTCACTTCTGCCCAATATGACTCGATACTTATAATAACAAATATCCCCAACGCTATCCCGGGGAATCCCCGGCTGTGGCGCGCGGCAAAGCATTCCTCGTGCGTTTCCACACCACCGGACATCAAACGGGAAACCACTGTCTTATAACCTTACACTGTATAACAGGCTGTTATGCTTCTTTGGAGTTTACAGTTTGGAAATTAATTTGGCTTGGTTGAGGAAAAAGTTGGGCTATGTTAGGATTAAGATGTTAAATAGTTGAAATACTTAGGTTCTTTCTTTCTCAAAGGTTCGCGATAAGCCCTATTGAATTTCTATGTATTTATTTTTATCAACACGAGTGTCTTGGAGTATCTCTTTGTGTGGCCCGATGTTTCTTCATGAAGCGATAAGTAACGCACGCCCGGTATCGATGTGACTGCCGAAATGAATTGCTCTAAGATCCGACTGCAGTCCAATATGACGGTGATTTTGAGTAACCATAGAAGCATTTTTCAGTAAACTATTTTACCAAGCACCACGCATTTCAAAATGGTTTATCCATACGCAATCTATTGGGTCGTATCTTGACCAGAAATCTATAGACATTTGCATACAAACTCCAAATGAAATTAGACACCACACTTGTTCGATTTCAAACTTTAATTACACTAACAATAATGTACACTCAACAAGAAAAGTTTTCATGTGAGATTTTCATTTGTACAAGCAGAGTTCCGTACAATCGAAATCTGCTAAATATATACTTACACGAGTTACACGGTTGTTGGCCAGGATCAGTAAACTAAAGGCTAAATAAGGAAACTTTTTAAAAAAGAATGAGGAAATTTTTGTTTTATAAAAATATATTATGTCAAAGATATTTTATTTATTTTATTATCTTAGGTACCGTAATGCCATGTGAGGTAGAGTGGTATTTTTATAACATCAAAGAAGGTGTTACGGTAAACTATATGCAATACTCCATTTTGCGTAACCGGGGGTTAGCAAATCGCCGCAAATAGTTTAGTTAGTTAGTTTTGGTCTTTTTCATAGGAAAACATGAGGGTTGTCACGAGTCAAATAAACAGTTTACGCAGCAACGATACCCCAAAAAAAGCTAATAAATATTCAAAAGCGGAACATCCAGATACTGTTATTACATTACCCTCCTCCCCGGCAAGTTTGCGAGGACATCGTTTAGTGCACAAAGCGACAGTGGTGTGGACGCGGCATAAAATTATAATAAATATTCCACTGAGGGCGGCAGCGTGTAGGGATGAGATGTATGGTCATTTTTGTATGGTAGAATAGGGTGGATACGGCCTTCTCCGTCTATTAGAAATAGTACCGTAGCAGGGAACAAAGACACAGCCAATCGGCATTTGACTAAAATTTTATTTTGAATAAAATAGCTACCTAATGCACCTACCTAACATTTATTATCTTAGGATGATTTAACGATACATCAGTTTAATTAACCAAACTTTTCTACATATTTTGATCTCATATATTTGTCACATCATAGAGCTTACCCAGTCTTCGCGAAGACTGGACTGTATGTTAAAACCACCCATAAAAACATATCCATATCCGCCACGGGTCATTCCGAACCTCATCCCCAATGTGACAAAAATCTACCGCACTCCTAAATCGCAAGGTGACAACACTGACAACGCATTGACGTGTCATTTGAACGACAAGGGGCCGGGCCGTGTATGGGGTGGTTTAATACCCATTGTGTTGCCAGTAATAAGTCATAATTCATACTGCAGGGTCTAATAATGACGTGATATAGATCGAAACCTATTATTAACGGACGCGTTGACACGATTTCGTTCGACCCACTCTATCTCTTTTGGGGTGTTTGGAGTACTTAAAGTTGGGATGCAATTGGGATTATTGTCAAATGGTAATATATATTACTGGAATGATGTCGAGAATGATGCGGTACATTTAATTTTGAGGATGGTAAATTCGAATTTATGAAATGTGTGCTCTATGTATCAAAGTAACTCAGATAGTTTTAATTTTATTTCGTAAATTCGAGATTTAATATGAATGGTTTAGTCCATAAAATACTTAATTATTCCAACAAAATCCAGTATCCCGACATCTATTTGGAAGCGTCAAACCGGAAACTTTCAACAACAATACCGTTACTTTCACAGTCACCGAAAAAAGTAACGAATATTAAATACTTTCGGTGAAAAAATATGCTCTAAAATAAAAAGCCGTTGAAAAAGATGTCATTCAAACCCACTCAGGCGTCGATCCCCGTGCTGTATTACAATAATACACTTTATATTTTATTTCTGTCATACTAGTAATAATAGTCCCGGTATTATTAAAGTCATTACTATTGGCGGCTAAGAGACCGCTTCACAAAATAAACACAATTGACTTTTGCCATTTCGCTGAGTTTCAAAGATGGAGGTTTTTAATTGTATTGACCCTTCGGACGGTTAGCTGTTCATTATTGTGCGATAATTTATATTTGCACTATTTTGTGTGTGTTTGAATTCACAATGAGGTGTCGTAAAGATTTTTTATATTTAAAACTTTATTTAGGTACTTACTTACTGTAGTACTTAAGCAATTTAAAAGGCGTTAAGGTTTCTTTATTCGTAATTGTGTTACTCATCCATGTTAAATGTAAACATTATATAATTTATGCAATAACCTCAAAGCACGAACTTCGAATAAAAAATAAGGATTTAATATTAAAACTAGCACTGTCCTCAAAAGTGAGTAGTTATTCTGCCCCGACGACGCTCTTCTGAAAAATATATCCAAGATCACAATTCAAAAGATATCTACTCTACTACAGAATAGAATAAGTAAGTAAATCAATAATCAATTTAACGCCAGCCAAGTCCGACTTTGCGTTATAGCTGCCGCCATTTTTATTCGGGCAACACATCTAGCGGAAAATCGTAGGGAGGAAAGAGTGGCGGGAAATCCTTATTTATAATTTTTCGTCGCGACTGTCCCACCCTTATGGTTGGTTGGGTAAACAGCACTTTTACCCGAGTCCCGAACTACGCTTGACCGATTACGTTCCGTTCCACGCGTCGGAAAAATTGGCGATACACTGAATACAGCAGAAAAACACGACTTGAATTAATTCAATTTCTGAGTGTACTTAAATGCAGGGGCTTCATAAATGCCAATAAATCCGCGAATGTCCGACAACAAATAAAAATAAATTAATTAATGCATTTAATTCTCAAGTCATATTCCCAACAAAGGTTGTGAGAACTCAAGCCAAATCTAAATAAAACCGTACACACGCCCCGTTCTTAAAAAAATACTTTCCCGCCCAAAGATGACAGCAGAAGTCAAACTCGAACTTAATTCGAGACTTTCTCACGGAATAAAAATTTAATTGTCGATTCTTTCTATTGTTCGCACAATAAAATAAATGGGTCAATATCTTGAGCGAGTGCCATTGTTTGATTGAGACTTATAGGCATTTGTCAATACGTTTCTGCTTTTATGATGCGTGCCAGGGGGCCCTGCTTAGGGCTTCTTAATAACTTAAAGTTGAAGGTGCAAGGGCGTTTATTCGCAATCGATTATTCAAAATCTGCTGGGCGTGAAACGATATGCAAGGTATTGATGGATTCCCCTATCTATTGTTGAAAATTTTAATTGATGGTATGTAGAATTAATCACTCTATATCTTAATACCTATTCAGACTTCTGTAGAGTAGAGATTAACCGAAATATAAATATTGCGTTATCCCAGATTCACTTTTCAAACCAAATGGTAATTTAAAAAAAAAACAGTTAAAATGGAATTACCGGATTCATCCATGACAATCAAGAAAAAAAACATCAGAAAAACCCAGCACGAAACGCACTCCAATCGCAAAAAGGCGCTAAAATAAAAGAGGTTCAATCAATAAATGCATTGCGCTATTCCCGCTGACGCGAAATCTCGCCAGATCTGCAGATAAAAGTCACCAAAAATATTGTACAATAATGTGCTGAGTGCGCACAATAGGCGACAATAGACCCAGCAGGTTCCCTTTTGTGTGTCGCCCTTCGTTTGCCGACAATGGCCGAGGTATTCACTGCCTCGTCGCTTTGTGCTGGTGAGGCGGTAGACGGCGAGAGCAAGCGTTGGACGCGAAAGTGAAAATTTTGAGAGTTTTAGCGAAATGCGATCGCGGCGGGAGAGCGCAAATGGGGCTCGAATAGTTCTTTGGGGTTGAAGGTAGCTTTACTTTACTAGATGCACCTATATTCGACAGGAAAATCTACAGCAAATTCTATGCAGTGTCCGTCAAATTGACTTTCAATAAGGAAGTACCTACTTACTTAGCGAAGAAACACCCAGTAATGGGATCTATTTAAGAAATCATTGCTCTTTCCAATCCCGTTTCAATCGAAGCCCTTGTTTTATTGAAGTATTAGCGATAATATTTAACAAAATGTATACAGTAATAACAACAACAATAGGTACTGTAGGTACTTATACATCACTCGAGCCAAAAATAGTTTTTACTCCTGAGGTGGACACTCTACTTTTCATCACCCTCTATGAGAAAAATAGTACAATATGTATGTTCATGATGTAACAGATGTATACAACGTGTAAAAATTTACACGTTTTATAGGAAGTACAGTTTTCTAGTGTTTTATGCAATCAAAACACATTGGTCATTCATTGGAAATTCATGGACGTTCTTGTGATGTTTTAAGACATGTGCCTCTTCCGCCTCTTCCAACCATTTTATTCCGTAATTTACCTAGTTAGCACTCATTAAAAAATACTTGCACCGATCAATAGACACCCTCTATTGACGTTCCGTTTTGCGCTGCGCTCTACTTTACAAGACGGCACTGTGCGTTCGAAAATAATAAAAAATAGCTCTCTAAGCTTATTGCAAAGTATTCTCGCCCTTCGTTCACGCCGTCTGAGCAAATATAAGATAATTTTCGCGCTTCACCTAACTCGGTATTTAGGGGGCACCTTTCATACTTTTTACGGCGTTTGACTGTACCCCGCTGTGGAACGGATCGTTTTAATATAATTGATTTTGTATATATTTTTTTCGTATTTTACAAGTGGGACATGGTTTTCAGTGTTGCTAGATGTAAATAACCTGAGTTGATATGCTGCGTGGCGTGCATGATGGATGAGTGATTGATTTTATTGATTGAGTAGCTAGGGCGAATAACTAAGTTAATAGTTTATAAGTTTTTAGGAAAAAATCCTAAAAATTGTGATTGTGATGTCTAGTATTGTAAAGTAGAGCAGTGACATTGTCTATTGTCACCTGTCAAATTAGGTCGTCGCGTCATAAAATGCGTTCACTCAGGCTGTGTCGCCCAACTTTCACTGAGGCACGGCCATAGAAAAGGGTGACACAAACGAAATTAATGGACTTTTAGAATTTCCACAGTATTGCACACATCAAATTATTATTTCCCCATTTTGCATCAGATTTCGGTATGCCTATATATACCTATAGGATGTTTTCCTAAAATCTTATAAACTCCCACTCAAATCATCATATTATTGGGTTTTTTTTTCTAGAATGGTTCAATTTAATTATTCAATGAGTCTACAATTCGATAAGAAAGGTTTGGTTTGCGTATATAGCCAAATATTTCAATCACAATAGACGCATTATTTTGCAATTGTTGCTAATAAATATTTTCTATTATTTCTTGCCAATTCATATCATAATGTTGCTTTTTCAGAAGTAAAGATTTTTTTTCACTTAATTTCTCACTAAGTTCAGACGATTTTGAGGGACAAATAATAGTCTAAAATTGATAATATTTTATAGAGGCTCTACCTCTACGTAGACAAAACAAAAGCAAAACTTTGTAGAACTGCAAAAGCAACCTGTTGTCTGTACAATAAACGTAGGTACCTACTCAGACATAATCCTACAAAAAAAAACTTCTTAATCCTAGCTACCGGTATTTATAAACCGAATTAAGTACATTACATACCAAATAAATACTTAATAAACCGTGAAAACCTCTACCCACAAAACCATTTGAGTCCAATCGAATAAAAAATGCACCCATTGTCGCCAAAACTGCATAATAAAACGAAAACTAATACGCGTAAATAAATATAAATAAAGTAATTTCGTGAAGGGTTATTTCTATTAATTTGGTGAGTATTTATGCTAGTACAATCGTAAAACCAGTCATTCGACCTGTAAAATTCGAATTAAGAGTTCGCTTACAGCATTACAGACCTGTCTTTCTGTCCCGTACTTTGCGTGTTTTTTTTTAACTGTTGAGTGCACAGGCCTGTTCACACATGGCCACGCTTTTACACGGGTTTGTGTGTAAAAATGGGGTTTTTATATTTTTGTTCTATAGAATATATAGCTATAGCAGTCCATGGAATATAGCTTTGAAAAAATATGCAGAGCAGCCTTTTGTTTTTTTTTTAATAAAACAGTCAATTAACCGGCTAAAAATAAACGTTTCGCCAAAATTGAGTGAAACGATTAATGAACAACAAACACAATGAGAACTGTTGCGCGCATAATTGACACGAATCGATGGTTTTATTTTGCCATTTTACAGAACAGCTTGTTAAAAATTTCCATTTCATTTGTATCGAAAGTTAGGAGTTCAACCCTTTCTTGTAATATTTAATTTTTATACTCGAACGGATAGAATCCTGGAATGTTTGCTGACTTTTAATTAATTTCCTTGTTACGATTTTCTTCCTGAAGAATTTATTCCGTTCTGCTATTCAGAGATCCAAGTTTTTCTGTACATATTTCAGAAAATTGGACGTAGGCAACCAAGCAAGAATTTTCATCATTTTCAATTGAAATATCTAATCATCAGAGCTACAATCTGCGTCTGGCGTAAGTACGGACGCACCATTAAAAGAATCAAGTTTAGTCGTAGCGTAGGGTAATTAATGAATGACTAATGAATGATTCATAATGACCGAAAAGAATACCTCCAAATCAATTCAAAATCATAGACAAGCCACCCTGACCTAGAAAAAAAAAGGTAAAAAAGACGCGTTCCGTATCTCTCGTGCCGCGCTTTCTCGGTCCATCGGGCATCGCGTCAGCTGCCAGTCAAAACAGGGCGGAGACCACCGCGCGCTGGCATATCAGGTTACCATCTATCGTCTTACTGCCCTACGTCTAAGTTACGCGCGACGTCCGCTTGGCGCGCTGTCACCTGAGGATCTGACAGTTGGCGCGAAGGCAACTTTTTAATTTCCTTTCGTGAAAGGCTTGCGGTTTTTGGGTGGTCTGCCTATCTAAAGGTTGCGAACTGCACTACACGTATTCGTTTCGTTATGGCAGCCAAACAAAAAAGCCAATAAGTACCTTCAAAATCATAATCAGGCATGTTGTCATCTGATCCCTCGAACCTACCATGAAATGAACAGAATAGCAAACCCTGATCGAAGTCCCAAAGCCCTCTATCACTTTTGTGCCTGTAATACCACACTTGGGTAAAGCACATCTTGCCACCACAAATCCATGGACTTATTACTTAGGTACTTAAATGTAGCCCACTAATGTCCCCACCTAGGGGAACAGGCCTTTACCCGGATCCGAGTAAGATTGAGCCATACTCCACTACGCTGGCTCAGTGCGGGTTGGTGGAGGGGTTTTAAGACTACTACATACTACGAAGTAGTGATAGTAGCCGGGGCCTACAGCTTAACGTGCCATCCGAAACACGGAGTGTCCGATAATGTACAGACAAATTAATCATCTCATTGGTAAATGGTCAGCACCGGGATTCGAACCTGCATCTCCTGCGTGAGAAGCAAGGCGAAACCCACTAGACCACGGAGCACCGGAGCATTACCTAGTTACTCATATTTAAATTTTTATGCCACAATCACCTATACAGTATACATCAGACAGTAAGATAAGATAAGATAAGATAAAGTTTATTTGTACTTTCTACTACTTCTAACTAAAAGATTACAGCGAAATTGTTGTACATAGTGTCATCAATATAATTGCGACTTCAAACCCCTAAACTAGGTAATGTATCTGTATCTTAGGGATTTTGGGTCTTCCGGTTGTCAGAATATTATTCACATCAATAACAATGCAGGTAATTAGAAAAATTTACTATTACAATAACCAGGATTAAACGATAATTGACCGAGCGAGCGAAGCGAGCGAAGCGTCTCCGTTTCAGGTTTGGGCAAAAATGCTTTCGTATGTCTGTCCGGTTGTTCTCCTCTACAGGTCGCATTTATGAACCGATTCTCGTGAAATTTTGTGAGCAGGTTGGAAAAATAAATAGAATTTTTTACTCGAGCCAGTTTTTAGATTTTTTTCAAAATGGCGGAGATATGGGGTTTTAAAATGTAAAAAAATCGCTACAACCCAAACGGCTCAATGGATATTAACAAATGAGGTGTCGTTGGATTCGTAAAGACCATGAGAGTGAAACAGACTATATAATTTTAGTAAAAAGTCAATAGGTTGTATTAAAGATCGCGAAATGTAGTTTACAAAGTTATTGGTGCGGCTACTTTCATACTGCATGTACGTAACCAGGTACATTCATAAGTTTGTATGTGTTATTGAAAGAAAATTATTTGGGTTATTTTTTTTTATGTGTGTTAGCAGTTCAGCTTTCCCACCGACATACTCGCGAGGTCTACAGCTCACAGAGCCACTAGTCTATATTTTAGAAATTAAGTTATAAGATATTGCTAACTTTAAAAGTAATTTTAGTTAACTAAGTACCTTAACAAGTTGTTCAGTCTTAAAATAATCAAGAGGTTGTAACAATTTTAAAACTGTAAGTTTAACCTGACGGTAACTCAAATTTACCAGTACCTTCTTCTCCCGCCATCGTGAGACGAGCCCAAAGGGCCGATGACTGCTCAATGTTGTTTTTAATCAATTTATCGCACGCCCTTCCGATCCCGTCACTCGGAGGCTTCAAAGGCCCGAGCCCTTATCTCTGTAATCAAACGATAAACTTGTCGGGGCTTTTGATAGCTAATTTTTACGACATTATTAAATTATGTTAATTCGGACCACACGAAACACGACAATCACGCGTTTGGATTGGTCCAGTTATTGACTGTCACTGACATTTGGTTTGCTGGAAGAAATCTCGTATTAGAGATAAGCTCACCTTTGTACACGATTTTTCTTTATGATATTTCTGTTTGTCATCATGTGAGTACAATAAAGAAATTACGAATTACATTTACGAGTATTAAACATGTTATAGGAATAAATAATGGACGAAGGAGGTAGTTCCTTATCTTGATTTTTTGTCCTTACGTCATCGCTCGTATTTTACGTCGTTCCTGGCCGCTTGGCCCACGATTTTAAACCTATTGTCGCTACGTCGTCGTTCTCATTGGTGATTAACTACATAAGTACAAAAAGGAGATCGATCATTCACTTTGGGCCAAAAGTGAAAGTGCCGGCCAGAAAAAAAAGTGTAATATTCGGATAGAACACACAAATCCTAGTTTTTTTACTATGACACTTAACCCTGTTTGCTCCATGGTTTTGTTATTTGGATATTGAAATTCGATAAAAGCCAATACAAAAAAAATACTTTTTTTTAAGAGTAATAAAAAAACTAGGATTTATGTGTTCTATCCGAATATTACGCTTTTTTTCTGGCCAGTACTTTAACTTTCGGCCCAAAAATTTATGGACCGTGACCTTCGTATAAACTTATAATTTTCTTATTTTACTAGTACCTAATCAAAGATTGTAGTATTGTATTTATCTATTTATTTGCATCAGCTAGACAGGATAGATAGGATATTGAAAATAGACGTAAGTAGCGATAGCAACCGCGCCGGGACCTAGCAACGTGTCATCCAAAACTGTACACGGGACATCAGATTTTTTTTTCCCAATTTTATTGACTAATTCGTCTGATTTTTTGCCAAATTTTATTTACTAACTAATTCGCACCACCCCGCTCGCCAGGTGTCCTCAATCAACAGGGTGCTGCGCAACATCGCGGCTCAGAAAGAGAAGTCCTCCAGCCAGCAGCCGGAGTGTGCGGCCCCGGGAGTGTACGAGCGGCTCCGACTGTTGGGCGCCCCTGGGTCGGCGCAGGCGTGGCGACCGCCGTGGCCCGCTCAGGTCAGTATGTGAGCTAGCAACTTGCCATTATTATGAAATTCTCATTTAGTGAAAAACTTCGGTGTAATAATTTTGATCTGTTGACTGTAACATTAATTAAATTCATGTACGAGCCCTTGCTGGCAGTACATTAAACTTGATGATGATGATTGGTAAAAGAAGAGTGATAACGTGATAAATCACTTTATTGTTATGATTACAATAATGCGCACTTATTGATACGATACGATAATTTATAAAATAATGAAAAAAGAAATTGTATATTTGAAGCTGACGCGACTAAACCTGACGATGCACGATGGAAGGCCCAAAGAGGGAATGAGAAGCGTGGGTCGACCGGCAGCCAGATGGGTCGACGACATTACGCATATTGCGAGGAAGACCTGGATTCGATAGGCACAGGACTAACAGGATAACCTGGCACAAAAGGGAGGACCCAGCAGTGGGCGGAAACAAGACGATGATGATGATAAATGGTTTTTAGAAGTAAAGTTCACCTGCCATTGGTCAATATAACATTTACATACAAGCACTTATATTGCTTCAGCCCCCACACTAGGGTACCCTGTGCCGTGGGAACGAGAAACAGCGACGTCACAAACATGTAAACATCCAAGACCTGGCGGTTTTTTGTATTTTGGGAAGAACCAAGATTCTAAACAGGGACCTTTCAGGTGAGTTAAGTTGGCATCTGGATCGTGACATCATTACAGCGCTCATAAGGCAATTGCATCCTAGCCAGGCGCCAACTTAACTCGGGTTACTAGGTGTTACAATGAGTTCCTATTTGCAGGTGGACTCCAGAACTCCTCCCTACCAGCTGCACAGCCTGTCTCCAGGTCCACAGATCGGGTGCAACGGCGGAGACATGCAGGGTATGAAGAAAGGTTAGTGCTTCTTCCACTTCTTCTTTTTTAGGTTTCCATACCCGAAGGGTGCCAAACGGGACCCTATTACTGAGACTTCGCTGTCTGTCCGTCTGTCCGTCCGTCCGTCCGTCCGTCCGTCTGTCTGTCACCAGGCTGTATCTCAAGAACCGTGATAGCTAGACCGTTGAAATTTTCACAGATGATGTATTTCTGTTGCCGCTATAACAACAAATACTAAATCACAAAAGAAATTTAATATTAAGGGGGGCTCCCATACAACAAACGTGATTTTTTTGCTAATTTTTGCTCGATATTGATAATGGTAGCAGGTAGACGCTTAAAATGTTCACAATATATTGAGTATATTATTTACATTAAAAAAAAAAATTACGGGGGGCTCCCATACATATATTTTTTGGGGGGTTTTTTATAGATAATGTTTCGGAACCCTTCGTGCGCGAGTCCGACTCGCAGTTGGCCGGTTATTGTCAATCACAAAATGCGAAGTTATAATTATTGTGCTTTGATATTCAACTTTGACTTGACTTTTTTTAATCTTTGCTAATCTAATAATTCGTATGATTCCGGCTATAATCGAAGCCAAACTCTTAGACCCGTAACAACAAACTGCTCTCAGCTCTGAGAATTCTCACACAACACAATGTACATACATTGTGCTTACCAATTCATGGTTCCGTAGATTCAGGAAATTCAGGATTTTAGTTCGGGTTCCTAAAAATAGATAAACTAAATATCTTGCAAACTATAATTCCTAAACAACATCTTATTAGAAGCAGCAGATTTCAAAACTGCATCGCGTCGCTTCTCCGAAACTCCGAAATTCGTATTTCGCATTACTTGCCCAGTAATTCAAACAAGGCTGTTTGCTTTGTCGTAATAACGTTTTGTTAAAACGGTTACAAAGTATGGCCCCAGGCACTAACTGTTTTGACTTAACTAACTGCTCTATACTACGTAGGTATACCTGTTTATACCATTACTCGACGCGATGTAATTGTAGAAGCATATTGGCTCTTTGATAATTCCCTTTGTAAGTTCGTTGTAGTTTCTCAGAAAATAAGTCTAGTCTAGACTTTGATAAAGCCTTGATTTTATCATGATCATCCAGTATGTACACGATAACTGCCGTAAGCGTTACCTCTTACGTCTTATATTTTCTGTGAAAAGCCACAATCATAATTAAGTAATGCTTTCCATCGAGCGAGACGTATAGATTAAAACAACATAACTCCCTCAGCCCATGTCATGTTGCAATATTGAGAGCTACGACAGAAATACCGAAAAAAAAAAACGCCAATGTCCTCTCAAAGGCAAACCTAATTGGATCCCAACACAGACCACTACAAAAGAGGAGTCTCAGATAAAAATGAAAATTAAATCTTCCAACTGGATGCGTAGAGTAATGTTTTTGACGGAGCCGCAGGCTGGCCTGGCCACCCCAGCACCCCCTTTTGGGGCGCGGCCGCAAATCGACTATCAAAATTTTGGTTTTTATTATTACTTTTTTTTCCGCGGCTTGTTTGGCGTTGGCGTGTTTTCAGCCAGTCGCGACAGTGTGGTGTGGGGTGGTTTTCTTGTTTTGTTTTGTATAATTAATAAAAGTCTAGCTGTTCATAATATTCAGATTGGTGTTGTGTACGTATAGCAGGGCCATTGTTACAGGTTAAAGGGCATGTAACATTTTAGTATGGACCTGGGCATACCTACCGTCCGCCACCTTGAAGAAATAAACAATTTGATCGGTAGCTAAATAGTAACACCACAGTAACACCCACCCATAATACAATTATCACCACACCCACAACTCAAACAACAGTTACTCAACCAATTGTATCATCACGCTAGCTCACTGGGAGCCGGGCAGGGAGCGTGAAAGTGGCGGTAAAGTGGTAACACGACACTCCTGCCTGACTACACGGTCCACTTGGCTCGATGATATTTTAGACTTTATTTTATTCGATTCAGTATGTATCGCTTTCATAATCGCGTTCCCGATAGTCTGTTTTGGGTCTGATTTCCTGAGATTTTTTTTAATAATATAAACAACTAGCTTTGCGTCAATTCCAATGTGGGTTGGCAGAGGCACTGTTGTGACCATGTTTAGCCAGATATTTAGAACTTTATTTTAGGTGACAGAGATAGCTGCAACTACGGAGAAGAGCCGTATAAAACTTTACCCCTCTTGTTAACAAAAACACTCCATCTACGAGTACTACTCTCTTGGTTAATACTTCCTTACTCTGAGTTATTATTCTAGTTATTATTCTCAGGTTGAACTTAGAGTAAGATACTTTTACTCCGAAAGTAGAGTCAGATAAGTGCTACTCACTCCACACACTCACACTCTAAGTCTATTCGTGATAAGAATGCAGTAAAGTCATCGCTGTCGGGCGGTCTAGCCACGCTCCGTAACCAATCAAATCGTTTCTAATTATCAAGCCAAGTTCACAGTGAGAGACCAGTTGAAGGCAAACTTTCGAACGCGAAGTTTGTGTCCTGTCCTTTGTGTGTTAACAGATTTAAATTTAAATTTCACTCCATCTTATCACGAATAGACTGTATTTATTTATTTACTGAACGTTTATTTATTATTGAAAATCGTTGATACTGGCAATGCTTGGAGTAAAGTTAGCACTGTTTTAGTCTGTGTTTATTAATAATACGATACGCCCGTATAACGATACGCCCGTATAACGATACGCCCGTATAACGATACGCCCGTATAACGATACGCCCGTATAACGCCCGTAGCCCGTATAGAGTAACCGTATTATTAGTCTTCATAGTTATGCATTGTTTTACACACAACATAGCATAGCGTCACGCCTTTTCCCATTCGGGTTGGCAGAGGCACAACTGTGCCCACTTTTCGCCTGTCATTCAATGTCATGTTGGTGTTATAACAGGTACCTAGGTACAGATACTTATCTACAATGTACTGACTGTCTCATAGTCAAATACCTAACCAAGGTATGTGTAAAACGTTCGCCATCTACATACCAAGTTTATGTAGACGATACATAACATACCAAGTTCAAAGCTTTAAAGTGGGCAAACCTACCCTTTGATCAAACCCTGTAGGTACAAACCTAGCTGATGTAGGAATATAGACTACTTATACAGATTGTTACAAGGTGTAGTTTCATTTGAATGTTAAAGACATTATGTTTATATATGTAATGAAATCCTTAATTGGCCTCATTAAGGCCAATGTAAGCACGGCTGTGGATTTTTATTAATGTAATAAAATTAAATAAAAATAAAAATTATTCTGAACAACTTTCTGGTAAAATTTTGCATAGTTAGAATTTTGAATGTTAAGAGTCACCAAAAGATCAATAACTTTCTGGTAAACCGATTTGGTTTATTTATTTATGTAGATACCTACAAGTCTATTAGCTGAGTTCATTGTTTAATTTCTGCGCGAAACTGTCTGGCGGCCCGTCATCCATCATACATAGTTTGCTTATGCGAACGTTTGTTGAATACAACAAACGTTTAACGAGCCGCATTCCCCCGCAGGCGCAGTCAATTGGATATATAGTCTCTGGAGAAGAAGGACAAAGAAACTCCTACCATATGTTTATATCAAAACCCTTAAAATACGATAACAGTCTCACCCTGTATTATATACTATACTATAAGTACCTAATGTAGTAAGCGTTAGTGTTGGTAGCTAAAACACCTAAACCCTTCCTTTCTATTTCGGTATGGCGCGGCGTCTTGGGCTGTTTCAGAGAGGGTAGGTATAATAAGTATTAAGGGTAAAGGGTTTTTGATAGCGGGTGCATGTCTGAAGTAATTATCGAGCTAATTTAGTATGTATGTTTGTGGATTTTAGGACATGAATATCCTAGTGTGGTGTGTGTCATGAAAAATTATGAAATATCATAAACCAATCCTTTGCTAAAATAAATCACTCATTCATCCAAACACCGCGTAATGTCATCACTTCAACACCACATCCTATATTACCCGCCCCATTTCCACATCCCTTCTGAGCATTCCTTGCTGTAATAAGTCAGCCGGATACATATTCAACGGTCATACATCTCACTAATTTAGGAGTATACGGGACCCTGCACTATAATAACCATTTATCTGCGGAACCCACAGAATAAATATCTACTGGGTGACATTTTTCTTCTCCTTATCTTGCGGACCCAGACTGTGTTTTGTCTTGCTCTTACGTGGGTGAGGGGTTTTAGTCTCTCTCTGACACGTACATTTGTCAGTCCCTTTATGCAGTGGTGGTGTTTTATTTAGTTTTCTGTCTGCTAATGTATTTATTTCTAGTGTTTGGGTTTGACCTTGCTTGGTCTTTGGGAATGCGATGGCTTTTATGAGGGGTGTCTTGTCTATCTTATCAAATAATTTAAGCAGTGTCCAATACACTAACTTCTTCGCTTCTATACACGGTGTTATAGAAAGGGGTTTACAAGCCGAAAGAGGATTGTTATTGTTAGGGACATAATTTTGAACATTTTTCACTATGGGACCGGCTTGATCAGAGCAACTTTATTTTTATTATAAACTCAGTACATTTCGGGCCTAGCGCTCAGCTGATCTGTATGGTGGAGTGAAGTCGGTCCCATGGTGAAAGTTGTTCAGAATGATGTCCCTAACAATAAGAACTCTCTTTCGGCTTGTACACCCCTTTCTGTTACACCCTGTATACCTATAACGATATTTAAAAAACCAAGGATGACAATAGAAAGATAGATTTTAAAGTTAGATACAAGGTTATCTATATTAATAATTCCGTCGAGGGGTACGGTAGACTCAATCAAAACCTTACCTGAATAATAAAACATAAAAAAATATAGATTTCGAGTCGACAACATATATCCGCAAAATTCGGATTGTCGAGTATTTTGTTAAATTCTAATGTTACTGAACAGACAAATCGCAGGCGCCATATTGGCCACGTAACTTAGAGCCATAGACAATGGTCTCTTCACACATGTCTTCTAGGGTTAGAAACCGGTAAACTGCGTTTATTTGCGGTTGCATTCATGTTCCTTTTCTGTATACGATTAGTACAGAGTGTAGATGTAGCTTAATGGTAGTTTTAGGCATAGTTTCCCAACAAAAACATGCCGAAGGAAATGTGAATGGTCGTTTTAAGCATGGTATCCCAACAAAAACGTGCGGAACGATAGTGTGGATGTAGCTTTAATAGAAGAAAATGCCGATTCATAGTTCACAGACAAAATACCGTGCCATTCATTTCTGTCACAGAGAAAGTAATCACATTTCTGTTGGCAGAAGCCAGAATCATTGAGGAAGCCAGTGAAAAATTGAATTGAGTGCAAGAAACATAATATTATGCCGAAAATCGTAAGTATTTCATTTGTGCCAGGCAAGATCGCATTCTTTCAGCGTGGTCTTTCATAACATTTTGCATTTGCAGCCGAATCTCCTTGCATTTGGCAAACATTGCCACAATTGTGGAAAATGGATGCAACGAAGGGCTCTTCGTAAAGATGGTGAGTAACTGTGTGAATTTGGTTGTATGTTTTCTTCTGTGGATTGTAAGTAAGACTCAATAAGTACTTATTTACTTCCAGTGGCATGCAATTTCTGTAAAATCAAAATATTTGCGAGAAACTGCAAACAATGGCAATGGTGCAGTCGATGTGTCTTCCAGTACATTGCCCCGATCAGCTGAATTCAAGTTACTATGGGAGACCCAAAAAAATTGTTTTTTGCGACCATACGTTCCTTGGGGAAAGTTGTTCATAATGATGGGTACTATCATTCCCCAAAATATGGTCAGCTAATTAAATGTTACCCTGTATAGATAAATTGTATGATAATGTTGTTCTAATGTTGTTGTTGTAGTAAAAATGTTGTTCTTTATTGTGTAATTAACCATACTTACCTTCCAAAGTAAATAAAAAGACTGGGTGCTTTATAACAGAGAGGTTTACCGAGAGTAAACCTTAAAAACTATTTGTTTTGTTAATTAAAGTTCGTTTATTTTAAGGTTGATTTTAAATTAAAGTTATTTAAGTAAAAACATTTGTAGTTTTAATTTACAATATTTATTAAACACAATGAACGATGCTAAACGAATCTATGCCTTGCTTTGCCTTTAATATTCCTTGAGAACCGATAACTACAGAAATATCTACCTTCATTTTGTACCCACATTCACATTTTACCCGAGCCCGAGCGAAGCCGGGTTTTCATCTAGTATTTATTATTTTCATTGCAATCTTATGAAAAAGTTCTCCTATTCAGAAATTATCTATGGCTTTAATATTATAACTATAACATAACAACTTGTATCGAGGTATCCAAATGTTAAGTGTGAAAAACAAATCATACTTAAAATGGTTAACCACAGATAAACATAGGCATTGAATCAAAGCCATTACAAATTAACTGTTGCAAATAACGGCGGAACCGCCACAAAGCGACAATCCCCCCCTCCCCTCCCCCCTCTGATCCGTGCAGTGAAAGCCTCTGAACGGGGATAAACCCCCGCGGAACCCTAAAAGCCTACCAAATGCAGAAGTAAAGTGAAATAAGGTTTGGTCGTATTAAATAAGGAAGCAGTCTGTGTTTTCGCATAACCAAACTGAATATAGGTACTTAATTGTTAGTTTAGGCTATACTTATTTGGAATAAAACTGTTTGGATACCCGGCTGTTTGGTACCCCGGTCGGCAGAGATTTCAGTCCATACAAAATTTGAGAAAATTCCGAATTCAACGAAACTTAAATAAGTTTGTACCTATATTGTTTGTGACAATTCAGTAGTGCTACATCCAATTTTCCGAACAAATAAAGCTTGTGCAATTTTTTTTGGGACTTCTTCCAGTTTTTAACATTCAATTTGAAAATAGTCAATATTATTAAGAAATAGTGTATGAGTAAATCAAAGATGACAAAATTTCGCGTCGATAATAAAAAGAAATACTAAAATTGGTCCAGTAGTTTAACTTTCATTGGGGTCCAAAAATTTATTAAAATGCAAATTTTAATAGCGGCAACTAGGTTTATTCATCATTACTTCTTTGATTTCTACAAAATTTATATTTTTTTTAGTATTTGTAGTACAAGAGAGTTAGTCCCTTCCTACCAGTACTAAAAAAAGATAAGTATTTCCATCTCAGAGCTACGAAATATCGAAAAGTTACGTTTTGCTAATTATCTCGAAACAGCGTCATCTGTATATGCCGCCTTCTTCGGTATGACGGCAGTATAAACGTCACTCAAGTGCCGAAAGATCATTGGAAGACTGTGTATTTTTTTGGCATTCCAAATTCAATAATATGGCTCTGAGAGACCTCGGTTTAACGCTGAAACCTATCCAACCTCCATCCTCTTTGCTAACAACCGTACCAGTATTCCGCGGGCGGGATGGCACCAACATACATGGTGCCCACAAAGCCGATCCGAGGCACACACGTAAAACAGCAATTAAAACCGCCTTCATTACATACCATACCACCCTGTATGTTGTACAACCCTTACGGTAATGCCCGTGTGAAGGAAACATGTGTGATAAGTATACGTGTGTGACCAACGGTGGGCTGAAAAAAGACAAGTAAATAGAGAAAATTATGCTTTAATTAATGAATGTAAAACAGAGAAATTATGTAACAGTTACAGAAATTACTTACGGTAGAAAAAGATAAGTCACTTGACAGATGTCAGCCTTAGCCTAGTGAGAAGATTGCTTAAAAACATCGATTAAATAAATTGAAAAAAATATATAAATAATTTGGAATTTGGAATTAATCAAAATAATCGATACAACCTTTAAACATTTGTTAATTAGAAAGATGATTACCGGCAACATGGCATTTATATCAGTCGTAATATGCGTACAGTATTCCTCAGAAACTAAGTCCAGACAGATACCAGACCTAGACAGACATTAGAAGATTTTGACAAAACCAGTTCAAAACAAAAACTAAAAAGTAAGATAAAAAGTAAAGTAAATGTAGCCTATTAATGTCCCCACCGAGGGGCACAGACCTATACTCGGATCCGAGTAAGATTGAGCCATACTCCACGGTTGGTGGAGGGGGTTTTACGACTACTATACATACTTACAAGTAGTGATTAACTATTTATTAATCTGTGGTGGTGACAGTAGCCGGGACCTACAGTTTTACATGTCATCCGAAACATGGAGCGTCCAATAATGTACAAGACAAATTAATTAAGAAGATAGAAAATCCATTTTTATTTCCTATGAGCTCCTTGGTTTATTCACCAATCATCCAATATCTTTCAAGGTCATCGGGCATATCTTCTGAGGAATACTTGTATCTGTAAATTAAAGTAAATTATAATTAAAGTATGTAGAGCTTGTACAAACTAAAGTGACGCGCCCCACTACCACATTTGACAAGCATATCGCAAATAAGGCGCGTCACTTCAGTTTGAACAAACTCTACCTACCTTCATACCAGGGAGCATACTTATCCAGTGGAGAGCGCATAGATACATTTTCCTTTGAAACACAACTCACCAATTTACGGGCGGCGGGGGACGAGGTAAGAGAGCTGTGATTGGTCAGCCGCTGCGAAACTGTCTGGCGGCCCGTCATCGTACATAGGTTGCGTATGCGAACGTTTGTTGAATACAACAAACGTCTGGCGAGCCGCATTCCCCCGCAGGCGCAGTCAATTGGATATTGTATAGTCTCTGCTTCATACCTAGTTCAAACCGCCGACGTTGAGACAAAGCTCAAAGCGAACGGTTTCAACAAAGCTGGCACCCGCCTCTGCCGAAGGGATTAGCAAAGGGTTAGTAACCAATAACGCATGAAACAGGATTTAGCCAGATTGTAAAACATGAAAACTGGACAGGCTCTTCCTGTCTCACCCACAACAAATGTTGTTCAATACGATTATTTGCCATCAGGATCACAATCAAATTGAACAATGAAGGATGGTGAATCTTCAGATGTTTTGGTAGGTCGAGCTTTTGCGACTTATTTTTTAAGGATATAAGATATTCAGTTTCTTAATAATGGCGGTCTCACACTTAGGTTAATTTCGCCAATGTCACGTGTTTTTAGGATACCGTACCCGAAGTGTGCCAAACGGGACTCTATTACTAAGGCTTCGCTGTGCGTCTGTTGTCCGTCCGTCCGTCCGTCCGTTCGTCCGTCCGTCCGTGCATCCGTCCGTCCGTCTGTCCGACCGTCCGTCCGTCAGCGGGTTCTAGAGCACGAACCGTAACCGTGGTTTATGTGATGTAAATGTACTTAATTACGACAGTTACCTCCATTTGTTTAATAAATAAATAAATAAAAAGCTAGAAAGTTGAAATTTTCACAGAATGTGTACAACAAATACGAGACATTAAAAATTAAAGGGGGTCCCCATACAAGAGACGTGGTCCCCATACAAGAGACGTGTTTTTAATTTTCTTTTTATTTTTATTTTATTGTTCTGAGTGCTTAAGTTGTGTTATACGATGGTACGGTACGGTAACCTTCTTGTACGATTCCGACTCGCATTTGCCGATTTTTTAAATTGATAAATTATACATACTTAGGTTTTTAAAATTGGATGCATTAGAAATAAATAAATTGTAGTACATAATAGGAGTTTAGGAATAACCCAACCGAGGGGGCTTCCCCTAAATACGCTGTGCTTTAATTATCCCCATAGATGTTTAACCGTGTGTTTTAAAAACGAGTATTAGGCTTGTTTTTGGGTGTAGGTGCTTGTTATGTCATGGCTATAGGTTATAATTTTATTATGTACTTATAAGTTGTAAATATAAAATAAAGAATTCTGAAAATCAACCCAATCAATTACTAAAAACCTGCCTTTACATTTTCGAATGTCAAATTACCTTTCAGTTGCAAACCTGTAGACTCCGAGTACCTGAGTAGGCTCTTTTATTAAGAGTATAAATACCGCAAGTAAAATAATGACTTTTTAACTAATTACATACAATCGAGACTGATAAGTGATAAACAAACCGTTCAGCATACGGTGTAGCAAAGACACAGTGGCGCCGACCCAAAACTGCTACTCATACTCAAATATCGAAAGGCGTACCGCGTACCACATACCGCCCAACCAAACAGCTGCACCACACCGAAAAAAAACCCACACAACAACAAGCAACAGTAATTCAAAAGCACACACACACATGATAATTCATAAAATAATAAAAGGCGCCGCCCCTCGCCCCGCGCCCCGCGCGTGTTAGTTCCGCCCCACTGCTCCGCCCCCGCCGCCGCCGCCGCCCGCCCCGGGTGCGACAGGCGGCGATCCGATATCTGTGTTCGAGTGTGGTGGCTGCGGTCTGGAATGGAAAAGTACTACGTTTTTTGTTTTAGGATATTTTTCCGCCATTTACACATGGAATACAATCATTTTTGATTTTTGGGTTTTTTTAATGATTTCATATGTGTGTTCGAATTTTCCTTTAGGGATGGCAGAGGCACAGTTACACTCGACAATTTTGTGTGTCAGGACAGGAGGTTAGCTCATCGCCGCAGCTGGAGGATATGTAAAATTTATGTTTTCTCTAATTAAGTACATACATTTTTTGTCAATCATATCTAAAATCAATTCATATATTATTATGTAATTTCATATTTAAAAAGAGTATAACAGTGCAAATCTACACACCCTCTCACACACACTCACTCATACTCACGATATTCAAAGAGAGGTTCTTCCTTACACTCACCTATTCCGTTTTTCTTTGTAATGTATCAATTTAAATTTTCGCATTTTTTCATATATTTTTTTGAACTTGAACTTGAACAGGACATAACGAAATTAACATATTTGTACCATTAATTATTTGATTTAATAATAGTACCCTCACTAATCAGCCTCGGCGGAACTCAATCTAACTCGTATCTGGGTAAAAGCCTGTACCCCTTGGTGGGGACATAATGGGCTACATTTATTTATTTAGGAATTTATTTTAAACCGTTATTTGTATTCTGTAGTAATTTTTTCAACTTAAATGTACAATATTTTCAACAAATTCTGTTCAAAGTTATGCTTGCTTGTTTCTTTTCGGTGTGCTTATATGTATAATGGGCAAATACCTAACTCCTTGTTAATCTGTGTTAAATAATGAGTAGGTGTGTACTTACATCGAGCACTACATTTCAATATACCCCTAAAAAGTATCCGTTACACGCCCTTTAGTTCCAGGTGTGTTCCGTTTTATCAAAAAGCACTGAATATTATAATAAGTGTTTAATTCAATATGCACCCCGCACCGCTACCTGCCTGGTGCGGCGTCGTTTTGCCGCCATTTCTGCAAAATGGCCGACACGCACTTTGAATAAGCAAAATACTTAGGTAGATTAAACAAGTGTTTTTTGTATTAATTTTCTATACTTGTGAGGAAACATCGTGAGGAACCCTTCATTACTGCGGCGATGGACTAGTCCCCTGTCACGCAAAATATTGAATAACTGGCTAAAAGTCGGCACAGTTGTGCCTCTGCCACCCCGTATGGGAAAAGGCGTGACGCTATGTTATGTTTTCTACTTATACTTAGTTTAGGTTTCGACAATCCAAATATCTAACTAAATATTCATTTTAGTAGATATACTTAAAGGTATAGATAGCATTACTTACTTACACCCACTTCTCGATCTCGACGTAGCGTAGGCCTATCAAGTGTGTTAATCGTTCCTGAAGTTAATTTGACTTAGGTACATGGTCTGTAGGTTTAATAATTTATTTATACTGTACTTAAGGTACTCTCAGGATACAAAAAATCTATATTTATTAAGCAGATGCTAGACCTACTTACAGAAAATACTACGCAACTTTGAGAATTTTAGTAGGTAGTTTGTAGCCACGTTCCCATTTTACTTATTTCACATTCTTACTTCACGTTTTCTATTTCTCCAAAGAACCTATAATACCCACGAAATAACTGAAAATGTCACATTTTCAGGCAGTTATTACGGCAAACAAAACACCTAGCCCACCCCTATAGTATAAGAGGGTAGGCACGGGGGAATAAGGAATGAAATACATGTCATAACGACGACATTTTTGCGATAAGGCGTCAGCGCGCGCTTTTTGTTTATAGATAGCCGCCATCTTGCTTTTCGTTGGAAATATGAAATTGGTGTCTATTTACACTGAAGTTGTTTTTATCGTAACTAGCAGAAAGCACAGCTTTATAAGGGCTAGGTGGCAGGATTTTTTACTCACACAGTAGGTTTTTTTTATTTAGTTATATGACGATAAATATTCCCACCGACTTCAGGGGTGGGGGGGGGGGGTATCATCAATTCTTATAGCAGGACCTAAACCGGGTATAGTTCTGCTTTTGTCATACAAATTCTACACATTTTAGTATTGAAAAAGCAAAACTGCTACTGCTTCTATTTTTCATTGCTCCATACGTTTTGGTCCGGGCGGTCAGCTGATTGTATAGAGAAGTGAAAATTAAAGTTGTTCTGATCAAATAGCAATAATCGGTTTAATAGTAAAAGTTGCTCAAAATGATGTCCCTAACTAACAACCCCCTAAAATATGACTACACCTTTTTGTACACCCTGTACAATGCATCTTTAATTCTATGAGAAAATATCAACAGCAGCGTTAGTAGTTGGCACCTACGTTTACATTGCAGTTCATGAATATACCAATAATAATCGTCTAAGTGAAATGACAATGAAATTAATAAAGATAATAAATATCCGTCTGTTTCTCTGGGGATTGAATATTGAAACAGGCCATCAATGGAAATAGTATTTCCATACAAAATTACCAGCAGACAAACCGTCACATAAT
Source organism: Argyresthia albistria (assembly GCA_963457715.1). Lineage (NCBI taxonomy): Eukaryota > Metazoa > Arthropoda > Insecta > Lepidoptera > Argyresthiidae > Argyresthia > Argyresthia albistria. The sequence continues at coordinate 2,396,085 of OY735259.1, forward strand.
GATCCAAGTCTCCCATAGACAATAAACGCCCAACCAGAACCCTAAAACCAGAGACAACACGACAGCACGACAGTAAATACCGACATGTCTATTATCCGATAGAGATCTACATTACATTATAGGCGGCGGGGCTCATGAAACATTAATGTTGTCTCACAGAATGACAGACGGGGCCCGCAATAGCGAGGTGTCAGTGTCGTTATACTGACGTGACGGTTGATTATGGACCTAATTTTAGCGGAGCGGGCTTTTTTGGGATGTGTTTTTTTAACAATATTTATTTCAGGTCTTCGTCAAGAGGCTTCGTCTTTTGATAGGTAATCAGTAGGGTCAAGCTACTTTTAACTAGCTGCTCAAACTAAAATCAATCTGTTAAATGTTGTCTACTGTAAGTACCTAGATAGATTAGTCATCTCAGTAGCATCATCTTATAGACCAGAATGATTCCCCAAAAAATGTGGGGTACTTACGTACCTTATTTTGTTTAATTAAGTGCCTTTACCCTAAGTCCCAGAGTAAGCTAACTAAACTAAGCTAGGTACTATAATCCAGCAGTAATCAGACGGATCAAACGGTATTGATCCGCAGAAATCGCAGCTACATCCAAAATCCGTCGATAATTCATATTCAAGATAAGATAGTTTCGCCATATATCCATTCTATGTTGGAAATTCTTTGTCATATTCTCGAAGGGGACTCGCTGTAAAAACACTCGACTCTATAGGTATTCCGTACAGACTTGCTATGTTACTTTGCACGCCGAATAATTAATACTTTCTAATAAGTATTACGATTCATTGCATTTTCTCCAAGAGTTTGCTTGTTTAATTTTATTGCAATTTAGGAACACTGATTTTTAAGAATGTTGTAAAATATTAGCTAAGAAGACAATGTGATTGTATTTGCCTGAAAAATTATCTGTGTAAGTACTTGAATATATTTCTTCTTAATGCCGGCTATCTTTAACTTTAACTGTAATCCGCTAAATACCTACATATCCCCAATAGATTCAAAAATGTTACCCGCGTAAGCCCATTTTAGATACTACCCCAGCTACTTTAGAACCACCTATCCCCAAAAACCACACATCGAGTATAACCAGACTCAACCGAGAGGTCCTTTTGAAAAGGCGCGTTCCATTATTACGCTATACATTTTTAACCGGCCGATAAGGTATCGTACCGGGGTTACGCTGTAGGCCGCCGCTGTTATCGTCAGTTTCCGCCTGAACGCCCCCCGACGCCCCCCCGCCCCGCGCCCCACCCCCGCGGACTTGAGACGGCGAAATCTTGACACTTGAAACTAATTTATGCTCTATAAACGGTGGAAGTTTTGTTCGGTATTTCATGCGATTGGGAGGTGTTGATTTTGCGGTATGACGGTTTTGGAGAATTCCGTTTGAAATATTTTACCAAACTGTATTGGATACCTGCATTCAGTTTCTCTTAACACGAGAGCGCAGAAAAGAATCCTAGTTTCAAATAAAAATCGATTATATCAACCATTTTATTTGCGTACGGGACCCACGTTGGGCGCCAACGATACCAATGGGCCCTGTTTGAGCGCCAACGCTATCAATGGGCCCTGTTTGGGCGCCAAAGTTTTTACACGCTGGCGACAAATATCAAGCCGGTACAGCCAAAGACCAATACAATACCAACAGTATCACTACTATCTTTGTAAACCTATGGAGTGCAATAAATGATTGAGTATTGAGTATACATAGCTGCATGATAAGGGCCAAAACAAATAATTAAAACACGCGAATTTGCAAACGTGCAGTACCAAGCTCGCATCGTCGCGCTATCTGCTGCGCCGTAGGGACGGGGACGCCGTGCTGGGACGTGCCACTAACGAGTTATGAAAATTCTGAATAAATACGACTTTCTCCACCGAAACACTAGTATTACCGAGATATTGCTGAAACATTCATATCTCTGCAGCTGCGGCGATGGGCTTGCCTCTGTCTCGCAAAATTAAATATTGAATAACTGGATAAACATACTTAGATAAAACTGTGATGTCACCCTGTTTGGAAATATAATGGAAACATTTTGGTGGTGGCAGTATCAGAGTTTTCAGCAATAAGAGGACATACCTGGTGGTATGTCACATACCTACCCATTACCGCAAATACTCTCTTTTTTACCTATTTGTGTAATCGAATAAAGAAAATAAAAATTAATATAAAAGAGCTACGCTCTAGTGGTTTAACGCCCGCTTCTCAGCAGAAGATGCAGGTTTGATTCAATAGGTGACCAAGTATACCAATGAGTGTTAATTATTTGATCGGACATTATACTTAAACGTTTTAACGGCGAGGGAAACCATCATGAGGAAATCTTCAGGCTGCGTGCGGCGATGGGCTAGCCCCCTGTAACGCAAATGTAGTATTGAATAAATGGCCCAAATTCGGCACAGCTATGCCCCTGCCACCTTGTAGGTACGGAAAAAGACGTCACGCTATATTTATATTTATAAAATAATAATATTCGTTAATAGGTATATTGCACAATATAACAATACTCGTATCCACTTGAGCATATACAAATTTATCTGGCCATCGAAACCACTCAACCGGCAAATCACGGTGTATTGTAATGAAATCTGGCATTCTGATAGAACAAAGCGAATTTAATATCCGCCACCTACCTACCTTGTTTTATAAACATAACATGTATAGAACCCTGTCTGCTTGTATTTGATAGATCTACCTACGATATATTCCCCTACTGTAGGTGGGTCGTTTTCACGATTTTTGTGTCACACGAATGAGATTTGATTCACACGAATGACGTGTCATTCGTGTGACGTGAAATCGACCCACGAACGGTGTTACGCATGCTGCAAATAGCGTTGCAAGCGTTTCGAATCTGCTACGAACGTTGTTACGGCACGCTGCAAATAGCGTTGCAAGCGTTACGAATCGTCTACGAGGGTCGATTTCACGAATTTTTATGTCACACGAATGAGATTAACTCACAAGAATGACGCGTCATTCGTGTGAATCACGAAAACGTGAAATCGACGCAGCTATATAAAGATAAGTAGGTATTTAATGCATAGAAAAGGAAATGGCAACGTGACAAATTAATGTAAGTAAGTATGGTTTTGTTGCATAAACGAATTATTTTACAACATAATTTACACAGTACTTACCTACTAAGATTAGAAGTTCAAAAATGTAGCAATTTTTTTCTGCTACCTACATGTAATGCCAGGCTGTACAGTTGTACACCCCTTTTCTAAAGCATCCAAATCTTCCAAAATCCAAGCGGTTTTACTATCTACTTAGTCTACCTTAGAACACCGTTAAATGACAGAGGTATAAGTATAGTAGTTATACCTAGTGGGCTTTTATTCCAAGACATTAGGATTCGTATGATGCAGTAACAATCGGAGCTTGTTCTAGAGACGGAACTAAGTCTAACAATAAATTCAATTCAATTCAATTCAATTTGTTTATTTCAGGTTATAGACCCATACAAAAATTAAAATTAAAATAACAATTAAATTAAACACAATTCATACACAAATTAATAAATTAAATTAAATGCAGTAAATGCAGTAAATGCAGTACAGCCCTTTTATTCGCTAATTCAGTGATGATCACTCAGTGCAGTGATGATCACTCGTGACGATCACTAAGTGATGATCACTCAATGATGATCCGTAAAAATTTATCCGTTCAATTATCGTGTAACGAAAGGATATCAAAATAAGTCGGCTAAATTAGCGAATAAGGGGGCTGTACAGTACACATGTACGTAAACAACGTTAAACAATAACTAACCGGTGTATTAAAGCTCATCCAAAATTTAGCCGTATTAGCTACACAACGCAGATTAAAATCAGCACCAAAACTCAAATAAATTAAACTTACTTGTTCCAAAATTAATTATTACTTGTGCTTGGCTTGCCTCAAACTTTCGCAGCTCTGCCAAGGCCGGTAGGTATACTTACAACTAAGTAGATACACCTATATATATTGATTTATGTAATGGATTCTGAAGAAGTTGGGCTCAAAATTTATCGCGGGGCAAGTTTTGTGTTTCTCCATTTTGTGGTTTAAACAACACTAGACTTTCAATCGATACGAGCTGGCAAACTTGGGTGTGCCTCTGCCACCGCGTATGGGAAAAGGCGTGACGGAGCCAGTCCATCGCCGCAGCTATGGAGTAATGAAGGTTTCCTCACGAAGTTTTCAAACACCGTTTAATATGAATGAACTAGGTATCTCATTGGTACATAGTCAGCTCTTGATTCGAATGCGTCTCCTGCATGAGAAGCGAGCGTAAACCGCTAGACCACGAAGCTCTTAATTATAAATCTGTATTTTGTTTATACGGATAGGTCAAAAGAGTATTTGCGTTGCGTTGATGTGCACCTGTCAAAAATAGTAACAGCTTTAAAAATAGTGACACCTGTCTAAAATAGTGACACCTGTAAAAAAGTGGCACCTGTCAAAATAGCGACACCTGTCAAAAATAGTAACGGCTTTAAAAATAGTGACACCTGTCAAAATAGTGACACCTGTCAAAAATAGTAACAGCTTTAAAAATAGTGACACCGGTCTATAATAGTGACACCTGTCAAAATACTGATACCTGTCAAAAATTGAGACACCTGTCAAAATTTTAAAGTAAAAGCTAGTTTATATTTAAGTGATGCCCCTCTCGCCTCTGCCACCCCGTCTGGGAAAAAGCGCGTAATTCTGACGGGTTGTACGCGCCGCGCAATGAACGCGACAGCAGGGCATTTGTTCAACTCATCCAAAATTATGGGCACTAGTACAACTGGTTGTACTAATGACCCAGTTTTTTTTAGTTTGCATTTGTACAACCAGTTGAACTACTTGGTTGTACTATTGCCCCGGAGGGTTAATCTTCTGTCGCACAAAACTGTTTATTTAAATAATTAAATTATTTATTTATTTTAGTCGTTTACCCGCGTTGCAGGCGACGAGCCGCTCGAAGGACTAGAAGCGCTGCAGTCCGACGAGACCGGGTCCGGGGACAACTCCAACGCCGGCTCGAGCGGCGCCGACGACGACGCCGCGCGGCTCCGGTTGAAGCGGAAGCTGCAGCGCAACCGCACCTCCTTCACCAACGACCAGATTGACAGCCTCGAGAGAGGTTAGCCCAACGCCCTGTGAAGGCCCCACATTAATACCGTGTTGTAGGAAACGGAGACAGCGACGACGACGGCACAAACTTAAACTATAGTTTATTAGCGGTACGCTATGAAGGCCTATTTGATGAATGTCTGCTCATTAAGTTTCGTAAACTCATAACTAACAGTAGTCTTCCAACGATCTTTGGCGCGTGAGTGCCGTTTACAGGGGGGCGCCAGCTCTATGCAACTTAATGCAACGAATCTGTCATCCACACATACCTTTCATTCCTCAATGGTCATAAAGCGTTAGTTCTACCTGTCACCACACGCCAAGCTGTACATTGAAGAAAGAGTTAGGTTAGGACTTAATTGCCAAAAGTGCCGAAAATAAAGTACAGCAATTAGCCCGTAACTTGATGAGCGTTCAAACGTCAAACCGGGCATCACAGCGTGCCGCTAGTTTAAAAATCTAAACCCCAGGGGATTCATGTTTGTTGAGCGCCAAAGTAACCGAACGGCCCTGTTTGGGCGCCAATATTTGTACACACCCATCAGTGCTACTATGTCGTAATAACACCATGTACGCCAAGTATGTACCTATGTATGTTTCTAAGTGGTACGCCAACGACGACGCTGGAAATACAAAATTCTGATATTTTCGAGCGTAGATGCCTATCTTGTCCAATACCGTTCCGCTAACTCACTCGCAAAAAATTGCTAGCGCCATCTATTGGCAACTGTCAGAGACATCCCCCGAACTCTTGTGGTGTCTCATGTCAGTAGAGTGCGACGACGGTGCTGCCGTTGTGGTGTTGTGCGAGATGGCTCTCTAATCTTTCTTCTCTCCTTGAATGGATAAGGTCCTATCCTAATCCCTGATCATACGTTTGGCAAACCTCTACAAGTCTTCACGTGTGTAGAGTTTGGCTTGTTGTGCGTAGGACTTGTACCTAGTACCTATATTTTACGTATAAAGAGGTTTAGGTTTGCGGCAAACGGAAAAAGCAATCCGCAGGACTCAACTGATAATACAATCTCTACTCAAACTGACGTATCTATTTACCTATACTTATTTTCAGAGTTTGAGCGGACCCACTATCCGGACGTGTTTGCGCGGGAGCGACTGGCTGCCAAGATCGGTCTCCCTGAAGCCAGGATACAGGTGAGCGTCATGAGCAGATCAACATTAACCGCCGTACGCGGATTAATTTAATGAACCATTATTATCAATTACGTTCACTAACCCTGAGGTGCACGAAACAAATAGCATATCCTTAGCAATAGAATCAAATGACAATCCTATGAGATTCTCGCGCTTGAATCAGTAAGGTGACAACCTTAAATTTCAAAATCGTTTCGTGCAACTCATGGTAAGTATCTAACCCATAATGAATCATTAAACGACGATTTACTTACCTACCCACATTTTGGGCAAATGAGTTCACCATGCGCCAAACAAACCAAACTGGCGCACCCACAACCCAACGAGCGTTCCCACGCTCTCCTAACCAACCAAACAGCTCAAGGCGTGGCTCTCGAATTGCCGCGCGAAGTGGCGCTACGTGTCCCAATCCTATTATGTTCCTACCTACATTATGTGCAAGAGTTCACCTTGCGCCAAACAAACCAAATTGGCGCACCCACAACCCAACGAGCGTGCACGCGCTCTCCTAACCAACCAAACAACTCAAGGTGTGGTTCTCGAATCGCCGCGCGAAGTGGCGTCGCGAGGAGAAGATCCGCAGCCAGCGGCGCAGCCCCGAGTGTGCGGCGTACGCGCAGCCGCCGCCCGCGCCGCCGCAGCCCAGCCAGCCGTACCAGCCGCAGATCAATGTGGACGCCTATAGGTTAGTACGATGTTTGTGTATCCTACTAAAAGGGTTGTTCCTGGTATCCACCTTAGAGAATTCGGGCAATACACTTAACAAAGCATTTTATGCCAATCCTGAAACTGAGACGCTTCGCTCGCTCGGTCAATTACCCAATGTCGAAGGGAATAAGTGTCCGTTTGTAGGTCTGTCCGTAACACCCTGTCGGTGGACATTACCGCTGACACGGTTTTCCGTAAATTGTAGTAACTTCCCAGCGATCGATGGATCTTATTTGAGTGGCTCTAAAGTTCTCCGTTTATCAAGGACAGCCTAGGTTACCTAACGTGTACACCCTTCCAGCCCGCTAACCCCAATGGGCTACGGAGGGATGGGCGTGGAGTCTCCAATCTGCGAGACCACCGACGGAGACCTCTGCAAGAGCGGCTTCCTGGGCTACCCGCGCTACGAGCTGGGCTACCGACAACACCCGCACCACTACAACATCAACCACCACGGCTACCAACACGAGACTGGCTCGCCGGCTCCGGGTATGTCGACTTTTGCATATTTCATAAGGGCTCTGCCTCATTAATGGAATTTTATATTATTAATTAATACTAATGTTCAATCAAACGCTCTCTTTTTTGGGGAGTAGAGGACATCATTCTGAACAACTTTCACTATGAAAGCGATTTGATCAGAGCAACTTTTTTTTGACATCTTAATACATTTTGGGCCGAAAAATGTATCATCAGACGATGTTGTCTATTTCCAGAACTCGGCGGTCTTCTAGGCGCTGGCGTGTCGGTGCCGTTAGCCGTACCAGGTCAGGACACCCAACAATACTGGTCGCGGCTGCAGTGACCATGGTGGACCTAAGCGAGTTTGGCCTTGTAGCCGGGTCTACCAAGGTCTTATGGCCACGTGCGGGCGTCTCAAGAATGGGACAATATAGAAAATATCTATCAGGGGATGCATACTTAAATCATCTGTTACTGAGGCTGGCCGATGATATGGATGTCCGTCGTCAAGGACGATGGCACGTCCCTGTGAGGCATTAAATACGCACGATACCACGTCCAAATAGTCGTGCATACATTTGAGTAACTCAGCCGCAGTGCATATTCGGCATGGAGCACTTATCCAGTGGAGAGCGCATAGATACATTTTCCTTTGAAACACAACTCAACAATCTACGGGGGCGGCGAGGTACGAGGTAAGAGAGCTGTGATTGGTCAGCCGCTGCGAAACTGTCTGGCGGCGCGCCATCGTCATAGGTTGCGTATGCGAACGTTTGTTGGATACAACAAACGTTTGGCGAGCCGCAATCCCCGCAGGCGCAGTCAATTGGATATATAGTCTCTGATATTCGGTAATTGATCAAAGTGATTTGGCAGGTCGAAATGTCACTTAGCGAAATGATGTTCATGAATCATAGTGACGTGTATTTTTGAAATTTTGAATCGATAAATGAATGACATAAAACAGTCAAATTTATATTATATATTATGTTTATACTTATTTCACAGTTTTGCTAACGACGGGGCAGCAAAACACTTATTAACTCGCAAGCTGGTTATAGGCTATTTACCCGGGTCGACCTTCGACAAAGAACATCGATACTTTCTGGGATACCTGTAGTTAAAATTCACTAAATGTCGCATTTTTTGTTTACATCTACAAAAAGTAGACATTAGTAAGGCATACTATAATATGTAGCATCTATTAGGGCTTTAGAAATAACTTCGACATAAGTAAACAAACTATCATTCACAGAACAAATGCTCTCGATTTTTTTTTTCGGCAAAAACGGGTATCACTCGATCTGTCAAATCCCTTTGATCCACTACCGAATAGATTTAGTCCTACTTCAAAATGGCCGATATTTTGTTAAAATGTTTATAACTTAAATATTTCTTAATTTATGAATTTATGACAGTTTCTCTTTACTTTTTTTTTCGTGATGAAAACTTACTTGGGCATTTTGTAATCTGCATGCGAGTTCAAATTATAAGAATCAACATATCCACTAGAGGCCACAAAACAAATTATAGGAGCACAAAATCTAGGCTCAAGATTAGTCGTATTTTTTTTTTATATACAATTTCTTTTGTAATTATGTAGGTACTACTTTAGTGGAACACTTGTGAATAATAGATAATAAAAATAAGCGATGTAAAAAGGATAAATTTAGTGTTTTTATGTAATTTGTGTTCATGCTGAAGCCGAAAATTAATATCAAGGCATTATTTATATTTAATCAGCTTATTGATAGAAATCTTAACTTAAAGTTAGATAGATAACTTCGCTTGTAAGAATTTCATTATTTGATGTGTTTGTTGTAAATGTAGGGTTCTTTATTATTCACGGTTCACAGAATCAAGAATAGATTATACTTTGTGCTTTTGTATATTTGTATTGTACCTATGTATTTGTATTTCACTATCCCGGAAGGAGATATTTCGTGGTAAAGGTACGGCGCTAAAATGTCCATTAATTACAGTATGTCTATGTTTTTCAGTAGTTTTTATAGTAGGTCCTAGTAGGTCATACAACAAAAAAGTTATAAATAAAACAGGGCATAAATAGTTAGGTTATAATAAATATTTGCGAATTTGAGTGTCAAATCTCAAAATTAATAATTTTATTTATAATGTGTAAATATAATTTCCCTTAAGTATAGTCCTTAGTATAGCTCAAGTATTTTCACATTATGTGAGTGGTCAATGTGTGCTGCAGTGCACAAATAAAGTATTTCATAAACCTCGGAAATGAGGCATCATTTATTTCGAATTTATTATATTATAACAAGTAGATAAACCGATCAAAATGATTGTGATTAATTGTGTCATGTCGTTGAAATGTTTTAATAACATTAAAATAAAAAAATTGGATCAAAAATATATGAGTTTTTCTCTTCCTTGGGATAAAATCATTCAGTGATGTTCAAAAAAAATTTATTCTTTTGTTTATTAAAACTAGATACAAATATTTCAATGCAAAACATACACAAGTGTGTAATTTTGTGTTAGAATCCACAGAATTCATTTACAAGAAAACTAGCGTTTGCGTTTTGAAAATTTGCCTATAAAATAATTTGTATGACTGTAATTTTGTACAAGAACCTTATAACTTTTTTTTTCACTATAGAGCTAATAACACCTAGGCCCGTAATTAACCCGCTCTCAGGTTGCGCTAGCGCATGAAAATGACAAACTGATATGGCGAAACGATCATAGAGACATAGCTGAGACAGCTATCATAGCTGAGTGCGGTTTATTGATGCGGGCTCTAGAAACCTAAAACTTTCCAATCATAAGTCATCATCTAAACTGTCATCAATAGCAACTACTACTTTTTCTTTGCCTGCACTCTTTGTACAACTAGCAACTACATCAGGCACATTGTTTATCAACTCTAGGTCTATGTCCGAAATGGTAACATCACTTTCGTCGAGTTCATCATCACTAAGGTCCACTACGTCCACAGGCTCATCATCAGGCTTTTCGGGATCGTCTAGAACTATGATTTCTTCTTCTTCTATAATTTGTATTTCAGGGTCAGAATCATCGGATTTGACATCGGGGACTGTTTCTTTTACTACGGGTTCGACTTTATCGCCGTGATTTCGACTCGTGTTTCTAATAAGTTTGGGTTTTTCGAATACTTCGGCCTGCTCGGCAACTTTGATCTTTTTGAATTGGAAACAGTCGTCATCCAATTCAGTAAGTTCTGCGGCACTTTGTTCAGACATTGTTCTTTTTCTGGTTTCACTTTCACTTTGCTTTTGATCACTTTTGGACTGTGCTGGCGTGTTCGTGGTGTTCTGATCTAACTTTCTATACACTACCGAGTTGTTACGGACTACTTTGACAATTTTGTTGTTCGAGTCGACTATCGTTTCCTGGGCGGACATTTTCCTTTTTCTATTCAAGTTAACTGTGATAGGTTTGTTGTGTATTATTGATTCACTTGTGTTTTTGCTCGCTCTGATTTCTTCTAGGGACATCACTTTGAAGTCCAGGGTGCTCTTGTTTTCTACGTTTTTCTTACCTGCTAGTTCATCGAGGGAGAGTCTATCGTACTTGGTGGAGAGGTTTGCTCTCACGTATTTCCTATCTTTGGGCGGTTCCTTGGGTGGTAGGTCGTCATAGCTGTAGTAGGCGGCTGCTTCCGCTTGGATCTTCTCAAGGAGAAGCAGTTCTTGGGACTTCTGCGGTTGGCTTTCGTCCGGCGACGCGTTTTTAGTGGGCGTCGACGAAGGGGCGCTTTCGTTATCTGACTCTGCAAGAACACACGACAGTCGCTTAGTCGAAATCTCTCAAATGGTGAACGATTTTCGTAATTAATTTTGAAACGACCCGATTAGTTTGCCGTGTGTTCTTGCAGCCAAACGAGATATACTTAGGTAATCTGAAAACGTGACGGGGTTATCAAAAATAATTACAAAAATCATTGGTTTTATTTATGAAACATTTTTATTTACTTGTTGGTATATTAAACACAATTTGGTAAAACAAAGCCCAAAGAGTTTCAGTTTCATCACCGAGTTCATAATAGAATGTTAATTAGCTTACAGAGGAAGGTACACACGCGTTACTACGAGTAGGCATATTTTGTAATTCTTAACTTGTAAAACTAACATTAACATAACAACAACCCCGTTTCGAAATTCAAACATTATACTGACTCTTGCGCAGCCAGTAGCCACGTGACCAACTACAGTATTTCTATTTGGAGGTAAATGGGATTAATACACAATTCATGGTAGCCTTTAAACATTGTCTATATCTACTCCCTCTGTCTCCCTCTAGTCATTAAATGTCTGTTCCAACCCCAAAATACACGCTTTTTACTAAACAAAAAAAATACATAGCAATCTTTTCATAAAGCTGTCATGAAAAAGATACAACAAAAACATGCTATTTTATTTTATCTGTCCTATTTTTTTTAGTTCACACCTTACAAACTAATACCGTATAAAAACCACCCAATACATTTTTTTCCTATTAGAAGGGAGCAAATAATCAGTGGTGCATTTATTTAATCAGCTTTCAAATAGAACTATATTGTTTCTTTAGTCTCTTGTAGCTTCATTTAAATAAATGCACCATTGATAGCATTTATGTATACTAAAATTTAAAAAAAACCATTTGGTTAACTACGCCTAATTAACTGATAATGTTACAATTAAAAAAGATAAGAAAAGTATTTCAAGTATAACAAAAATTTTGAAATTAATTCCTCAACTAGAACATTTTAGGGAACAGATTATTACTTAAACAACCCTTTTTATAAAGAGTTTTATATATGGCTAGTAATAAATTAGTCTTTAGTTCCAGAAAATGAATAATATGGAATAAATATTCATATTTTTTATGACATGTGAACTTAAATCATATGTTCCTCAGACCAAGACCGCCGTTTTCTTTTCTTCATTACGCATTTCGTTCCCTCAGTTTTTTTATATTTACCCAATATGTAAATAACATAAATAATGACTAGGCGTACCATGGACAAAATATATTTTTTTATTTATTTATTGAAATGTTAATCTCCGCAAATCCACTTACGGATTTTGTAATAAATATAGGAACTTTTAACTTTCAGTACAAAATTTTACGAAGAAACAAAAACTGAAAATGCGTGACGGTTTCATATAAAAAATGTGTAGCGTCTTTTTTAATATATCCAAGTGCTTCGATAATATTAGGACCAAAGCATTATTCAAATGTTACGAAAAATCGCTAAGCGATCATAATTTTCCTTATTTTTAACGCTCTTTTACTTGAAAATGCGTCCTAAGCATTGATACAATTATAACTACTGAAATCACAGGTAAACAATAATATTGTGATACCGTGTTTTTTTTTCTCAAGACAGAGCACACATCTAAATGTATGACAGTGTGCCGACTATATATTTGGTTACAAAAAGATTATTTTTTTATTTTTATAATTACTTACACTTTTTTGTTTAATTCCTTTGCTATCTAACGCTCATGGTGCGGCTGTAGATGAGAGGGGCCCCCAGCAGTTGCTACTTATATTAACTGCCGTAGCCTCATAAACACCCTAATATCTAACATCTAAACATTTTAAAGGCATAAAGCTATTTTTTTTACTTTTTTTCAACCTAGATTAATGAGTTATCATATAAGTGTATATATATTTTTATTATTTATTAATATAAATTACCCTATAATTATAATGTACTTCTCTATCATAGACAAAGACTGTAGCTACGATTATTCTAAGGCCTGTAGATTTAACCATGTTCTAGGTAAACAATAGTCGATAGCTTGGAAGAACATATAGGTACAAATACCAAAACATACGCCATTATTAACAAAAATGCCAGGCCTTAGAATAATGGTTCGCAAAATACAGCACAGAGAAATTGCAATATCCATACCTACTCCAAATTGAAAAAAGCGAAAGTTTTTTATTATGTGTCTAATTCGCTAAGATATGGGAGAGATTATATGTCTCTATATTTATTGCACATATAAAAATACCGTCGTGTCATTCTTCTTTAAAACCTGTCCCTCATTCTAATAGGCGTGTTTTCACAGTTTGTATTAACTATGTTTTTAGTCTGTAGGTCGGTATTTTTTAAATTATTACTTATTATTACTATAAGTACACTGCATTTCCCCTTGTCGGTTGTATTTTAGTTGTTTTTTTATATTGTAAGACATGACACATGACAGAGCAGTAATCCGAAATGGCGCCCTATCAGTTAACAACAACTCTGTCACAACATTATCAAGAATACCAATAAAATTAAAACTACAGTCTCTATTGCAGTTGAAGGCAAACCTTCTAACGCGACGGTTGTGTCCTGTCCTGTGAGTGTACTTCAACAGATTTAAATTTTAATTTCACTGCATTGTTATCACGAATAGACTGTAAATATTGGGCATGAAAATGAACATTGAGTCATAAGTTGAAATTCTTGAAAAATCGAGAAAACACTCTTTTATTGTAGGTTATAAAGAAGAACGACCCAACCACGTCCTTTGAAGGACCAACAGATATAAAACATCACCCATCAATGGATCAGAAGAAACACATCCATAACTAACCATTGTCTAAGCACGACACAAACATAAAGCCGCTTTTCGGCAACTAAACCTAAATAAAACTTTTTTTTTTACTTAAATACATTTCTGAGCCCAGTTTTAATATAAAGTATTACTTCTCTTTGAACAACAAATCAAAAATTCGACACTCAATATGCTTTTACTGAAGTGATAAATCACCATTTTATTATAAATAAATATGAAAGCAATAAAACCAAATCCTTTAACTTCTCGTTTACAACCGCAGTGTTAGCTTAATTTCTCTTAGAAGTGAGATACAACTAACTACCACATGACTCGAGTCCGTACAAAACATCAAAGTACTACTAACATTGCAAACTGATAAACAGAATTAAAAATTATTGCCTTTCAACGCATAAAACTTTTTTTTTTAAGGAAAATCTTCAAATTATATTTTATTTTTAACAACCTCTTATTATAAATAACCGAGTCAGTAAAAAAATAAATAAAAAAGACATGCCTCAGTCTGCAATGTAACATATTGTAAATAAACAAAAACTTTCTTATATTAATAACATGTGAATAAAATAAATAATTTAAAAGTAACTCCTACCACATCCTCTAAATGAGTGATTCAGTGTTTTTTTTTTGTTTTTTTAGATTGGCACATATTTAACAAAAAAAGGCACACGTAAGGTTTAAAAAATGCTCCATGTTCGTTTTATAAGACTGAATCATCATTAATTTCAATACTTGTAGGTGCCAGTAACATACACGGTGACATAATGTATTACAGTACAGCAATGCAACTAGGTTCTCTATAATACTAATTTGTATGTGTGATTTTTATCTTACTCAACACACACACACACCGTCCCATTCGGCATAATGCAAAAACTATATTTTTCCACGTCTGATGGACATTTTTTCTTTATTATTTTGACAAACCAGATTTGTCATAAAAATAACTGAAACATGAGATGAAGCTGCGGCGTTTTACGTTTATAGGGAATATACAATTCGTAATAATGGTTCGTATTAGCTCAATATAACATTAACTTTATAATGTTGTAGAGCTTTCGTTCGATTTCGTTTTGTGAAAATGTAGTTTTTGCATACACCGATATTTCATTCGGGCGATTTACAAAACTCGCGTTTGAACATTACGTTTTATTATTTTTTCACCGCCACCGTAATTTGCTTCGTAAATGTCTGTCATAGATGTTCTGGGAATAACAGTATTCTACTCCTCATTAGCTTCCTTTGTCCTTACTTTTCTCGTATAGCATTCTCTTATGACTTTCTTTTACTCTTACCAAATATCATCTAACGATAAACTAGCAATAATCCTGTTACTCTTTTACATTTACGACTATCTCTTTCCAACATTGATATTTGTATGACAATAGCAGAAAGAGA